>OY992892.1:72600396-72637896 GCA_963921405.1 Cepaea hortensis | reverse complement strand
AAAATTCATTTTATAAAGTAAGTAGACCAACAAATCACGTTTTATGTGGACGTCTAGACTTGTTTCTTCTTCTTTTCGTTCATCCGGAGTGTTTTTTTAGATGTGATTGCGGTGTGTCTGTTATGCGCCCTTGGGCCGAAACCCGCAGGCCAACACATCGACTTAAGCGTGCTTTTTTGACCAGGTAGCATTCCTGGGAGACTCTCACTTTTGTGGTGCCATCTGCAAGCATGCTGGCCAAGGTTGAACGGTCGAAGACAACGGTCATCCCTCAAAGGAAGGCAGGGACAGTCCATAGCATTTTCCGCCATCCAAGGTTGCTTCCATAGTTGCAGGGCCGACACATAACGCCCTGGATCTGGGCTCACCGAGGGAGATCGTCACGTCCTGCTCATGGCTGCTTTAAATCCTCACTTCAATATATTGGTCATTTCGCTTCCCCGGGTCATTCCCGCACAAACCAGACAGGTTTGCAGACGGCATCCACTCAGCGAGTTTTCGGACATGTGCTTGTCGTTGCGCCCATCAGAGCTTTTCCAGGCTCAACAGACATTCGGAAAACTACCCAGTCAGAGCTGTTCCGAACAAGAGCGGCATTCGGAAACTAGGTAGTCAGAGCTGTTCCTAGCACGAGAGACATTCGGACGAGACATTTCACTCGGACGTAATTGCGTAGTGTCAATTTTTAGTTTGCCACCCGTAGGACGACACTTCCGACTTCAGCGGGCATTTTTTAATGAGGTTAGCCATCCTCTGGTTTCGAGGCACGTTGGACTGTTGTGATGTCGCTAACATCTCAGCTGGTCAAGATAGAACGATGAACGACATCGTGGTCGGCCCTCAAGGGAAGGCAGGGGCAGACCATGAGCATTCCCTCGCTATCCAAGGAGGCTTCCATAATTGCAGAGCCGGCACATATTGCTCTGTGACTGGGCTCACCCGAGGAGTTGCCACGTCCTGCTCATGGCTGCTTTAGTTCCTCACTTCCATGTGTTGGGCAACTCGTTTGCCACTGATCGCTCAAGCACACACCAGGGACGGTCAGACTGCAAGCGACACCCACTCGGTAAGCTTTTGCTTTTGACTTCGGACCACGCAATAGGTTCGCTCGCCGTGCGTTCCATTTTGCGTCATTGAGACATTCTTCCACTTTTGTCTACACTCTTTATGAGTTAGATACAGTTTTCGCAGCCATTTTCTTTGACTGGGGCACTTTTTTGACTTTTTGTACTCGCTCACGAGGTAGGCTACTTGTGCTGCCGGCTCAGCACCTTACCTTCGTGCAGCGGTGAACGAGAAACGGCCTGGCCCTATCATCCGGGAATCTCTCATATCCCCCAGCTGAGAGCCTTCGAACTTGTATCAAACCTGAGCATGTAGCTTGCTCAGTATCACGCCTTTATTTTTCGAAAGGTGGGTATCGGCCTGGCTCTCAAGTCCGAGGGTTTGTGGCTTAGAGGCGTTCAGCCACAGCCCTCGACAGGGAGCCTTTAGTGTTTTGTGTCGGCCAGGCTCTCACTTCCGAGAGTTTATGGCTTAGAGACGTTCAGCCATACACCTCGGATGGGAGCCTTAGAGGTTATGTCCGGACTGAAATTTTAGGGATCGTTTGCCTGATTTTGACTGCTATCCTCAGTCTTACCTGCAGAGCAGCAGGTTGTGTCTCTCTTAGTCTGGTCCCTATCCCACGAGCCGTCCGATATGTAGTTTTCACCCATCGGCAAGCACATGGGGTCGATGGGACACGCAAGCTCCCCCACCACGGCAAGGTGGAGACACATCGGGGGAGAGACTTGTTTTAGTATGTGCTTCCATTATTACGTATACTGTGTAGGGGCGGGAGGGGGATTTTTAGGTAGGAAAAACGAAAGGGAGGGAATGACGTTCTGAAAATATGGTGAAAAGGGGGGGGGGGGGAGGGCACGGGCCAAAAAAGGTTGAGAACCACTGGAATAGACCAACATTGGCTATATCCCATATGTGACTCACAAAGCTTTCGTAACTGGCTCCTTTAATTTAAGCTTCAGCGTTAGTATGGAGTTTAAGGTGCTGTAATTTAGGGCCATGCTATTAACGTACATCGGGTTATTTAAACATGGCAATATCTCCCAGAGTCTACCACGAGTACAAGAAAATGATCTGGGAAATAAATACGGCCGGCTTGGTATTGACCAATTCTATGTCGAGTGTCGATAGATCTTTAGAAACATGAGACCAGCACCATAAACCCAATAGCTTCAAGTCTGTAAAATAACGTCCTTTACCCTTTTTAATCATCATCATCATCATCATCATCATCATCATCATCATCATCATCATCATCATCATCATCATCATCATCATCATCATCATCATCATCATCATCGTCATGTGCCATGCCAATAAGCCTGAGCAGTCATGTTTCGCTACCTCATGCGATCACCAGAGTCGTGGATCAGCTCAGTGTTGTTGTCTTGACCACGCCACGTGGCCAAGGCATCTGCCTTCCCCTTGTTCTTTCCCCTCGATCTTGCCAGTTGTCACAAAGTTCTCCAATTTAATTCTTCTCATAATGTGACCCAAAAATTGTGACTGTCTACGTCTAATTTCTATAATCAGTTTAGATCTTCATTTGTTTCTTGTAGGATTGGTCGTTGGTTTTTTTCTGCCTGTCCATTGTATTCTTTGCATTTTCCTCAGAAACCACATTTCCACAGCCGTCAGGTATTTTTCAGCTTGACTGCTTATTGTCGACGCTTCACATCCATACACAAATGAAGGTTCTATGTAGCAGCTCAACATCCTTTTTAGCCTACAGGCGTGGGAGAAGACCATTTACTTTGTGTTACCATATTCCCCCCCAGCTCCGTGGAGAAAGCGTTACGGACGCAGTTCGTAATCCCGCCTACCCGCTTTCGAAACACAGCTGCAGCTATTTGGCAGCAGACAGCCTTGCGTTGGTTTTTACGAAATGATATGGGCACCGATAGTTCAGCAAACTGAACGTACACTTGTCAAGAGACCACAACAGCAAATATGCTGATGTCGACTGCGACGTCCTTTATAGAATATGCAACTAACTTAGTTAGTTAGTTAGTTAATTAGTTAGTTAGCGGATGTGAGCAGCGGATGTGTGTGGGTGGTGTATATGTGGGTGGTGGGGTGTGTGTGGGTGGGAGGTGTGTGTTTTTTGGGTGTTTATGGGTGGGGGATATGTGTTGGCAGGTGGGGAGATGTGTTTGTGGGTGGGGATGTGTGTATAGGTGGAGGATGTGTAGTTGAGAGGTGGCGGATATTGGGTGGGTGAGTGGGTGTAGGTTGGCTGATGTGTGTGTGGGTGGGTGGGGAAAATTGTGAGGGTGTGGGATGTATGTGTGAATAGGTGCGGGATGTGTGGGTTGACGGGAGTATGTGTGTGTGGTTTTGTGATGTGTGTTTTTGCTAGATGGTTGCGGGTGTGTGGGTGTGTGGTTGAGAATATGTGGATGGTTGTGTGCGTGTCGGTTAATGGATGGATGGGGGATGTATGTGTGGGTGGGGAAATGTGTGTGGGTAGGGGATCAGTGGGTGGGTGGCGGCATGTATGTTTGCCTGAGTCTGTGTGAGTGCGTGGAGGTATGTGTGGGTGGGTGGGGGTTTGGTGGGTGGAGGATGTGTGGGTGTCTGAGGGATGTGTGGGTGGCTGCGGGGTGTGAGGGTGGATGGGGGTTGTGTCTCACAACATTGCAATATGCACTGTTTATGTTTACAACTTTCATTTGACAATGTTTTTTTTTCCTCATGTGAATGTACCATGCGTAATATGCATTGTTTATGCTTACAAAATCCATTTGACAATGTTTTTTTCCCCCATGTAAATGTAGCATGCACATTTGATGAAAGAAAGATGAGTGATCGAAAGGGCCGAATGTAAGACGGGCCTGCGTGCCTAATTTGTTACCCTTTTAAAATAAAGTTTGTTCGTTCGTTCGTTCGTTCGTTCGTTCGATAGTTAGTTAGTTAGTTAGTTAGTTAGTTAGTTAGTTAGTTAGTCGCGGTTCCAACTTCACGGCAACGGGTCGTCCCCATTTTGCTCCGTTCCTGTGCCAGCGAATACCACACAAAATGCTCCTCACTGCCCAATGTGAAAAGTGGAAAAGAAAATCAAGTTTGATGGCTCAACTTCAGAAGAGTTTGAAATCAAGAGTGGAGTTAAGCAAGGTTGTGTACTAGCCCCCACCCTCTTTGGGATATACTTTTCACTTCTACTGAAATATGCCTTTCGTGATCAGGATGACGGTATATACATTCACTCACGCTCAGATGGTGGCCTCTATAATGCTCAGAGATTGAAGACCAAGACCAAAATTAGCAGGGTACTAATCAGATAGTTGCTTTTTGCGGATGATGCTGCGATTACGACCCACTCTGAGGAAGAATTACAACATCTACTATCTGCATTCTCCAATGCTTGTTCTGAATTTGGTTTAACAATTAACAAAAAGAAGACACAGATTATGTCACAAGGTGCACATGGTGTACCATCAATCTTTATTGACGACGTCGAACTGGAGATAGTAGACCATTTTACATATCTAGGATCAGAGGTAAATAGCAAATTATCCCTCGATGAGGAAATCAACTTCAGGATTGGCAAGGCAGCAACAACAATGAACATGTTAGCACAAAGAGTCTGGGAGAACAGGAAGCTTACTACCAAAACAAAAGTCCTCGTCTACCAAGCCTGTGTCCTTAGTACTCTTCTTTATGGCAGTGAAACCTGGACAACTTACTCACGCCAAGAGAAACGTTTAAACAGTTTTCATATGCAGTGTCTGCGAAGAATACTTGGTATTAAGTGGCAAGACAAAATCACAAATACTGAAGTATTGGAAAGATCAGGTTGTGTAACGGTGTATTCCATGCTCAGTCTTCGTAGACTTAGATGGATAGGACACGTTAGGAGGATGGATGATGGTAGAATACCAAAGGACATCTTTTTTGGTGAATTACAGACGGGTAGGAGATCTCAGGGTCGGCCTCTACTGCGATACAAAGATGTGTGTAAGCAGGACATGATTGATACAGACATTGATAATGCACATTGGGAACACGTCGCCGCTGAACGTGTTGCTTTGAGGGCAACTATCAGAAATGGAATAAAGACAAAGGAGAAAATGATTGCAGATAAAGCACACACAGAGCGTGAGAGACGTAAGATGGTGCAAAATGGTGGAAATGACCATGTTTTCACATGCACCTACTGTGGGCAAACATTTGCAGCAAGAATTGGCCTTACCAGCCACACTCGCCACCGCCATGGATCGTAGTTATTAAGCCTTTTTGAAGCACAATGTACCAAACTATCGTCTGTCAAGACGGAAAGGTGCCAATGAATAGTTAGTTAGTTAGTTAGTCGCGGTTCCAACTTCACGGCAACGGGTTGTCCCCATTTTGCTCCGTTCCTGTGCCAGCGAATACCACACAGAATGCTCCTCACTGACATGTGAAAAGTGGAAAAGTCAGGAGTCTCGCCAAGCCAACAGCCCACACAGGTACTCTGTGCATTATGCCGCCACCAGAATGCCAACACAAGAGTCCTCCACGAAAAATACAGTTCATAGTCGATGGAATCGACAGTCACCAGGAAGAATTCATTGACCAGAGTTTTATCCCGTATGGCTCGGTCTCTTTCCGCAGGGTGACCAGCCGAAAGCGCCGCACAAATCACGAACTCCGTAGCTCCAGCGAAACATCTCAGGAGTCTCCTGAAAAAATGCACACATGAACCGAAAAGGCAAAACAGTCAATTCAGCAACAGCCTGCCGCCATCGTTCGGAATACGCACTTCACGCTACACACATGCGCGGGCAGATGTAAAAGCATTCCACACGAAATTCATAGCTCACAGTGTCGCACCACGCACTCATTCAGTAGCAGGGCGACGGAACCATATCCATCTAACTTTAAACAATATCCCCATACGCTTCAAGGTGTGGAATGCGTGATTTACTACTAATAATTATCTAACGTTCATGCTGTTTGAATTTCCACTCCTTGAAGTCCAAGGGAGTAAGTTTAACTCTGCTAGTCTCGTGCAGCGGTTAAGTTAAAGTAAAAGCTTTATGTGTCATAAAATGTTAACTTTCTAGCTATCTTCTGTGTCATCAAGAGTTAACGATAAAGCTGTATTTAATGTGCTAACGGAAGTGTACACGATGTACACAAACATAGCGTTACTTACGTTTTAGAACCATTTGCTGTATTGCTTACCAATGTAAGACACCAGGAGCGGCATACAAATGTCATTTGTAAACCCTTAATTGTAGTTACTCTGCGATTGAACTTACCAGAAACCCCTAGTTATATCGGAGACTCCTGGGGACGATCGCTGGAGTTTGGAGTTGGCGCTTTGTGCGAATCTTTAGGCAGGCCGCACTGCGGAAATAGACCTAGCCATATAGGATAAAACCAGGTGCAATGCAGTCGAACCTCTCGCCTTTAAGCCAACCCCACGCCCTACCCCAAATATAAACCCTATATAGTGGAAACATTCATCATCTTTCAAGAAAACCACCGCGCCTTTGTTCTGTCCCATCTGAATGTGAAACAATGCAAGGACGGGATGGTTTTGTGCAAGGCTGTCTTCTAAAGACACGTCTACTAATTTTTTGGCCTTTGTTACAATTGCCTCATTGCTGTTATCTCGGCAGCAGTAGAAATTCTGTAATCCATCTCGTCTCACCGCTGGCTTCAGCAGGCTGGCTTTCTGTTATTTCCGAGATGACTTTCTTTGACGTCCTGCCATGTTCTCGATTTCTTTATTGGAAATTCTTTGTGCTCGTGGCAATTGTTACAATAGCAAATCAACGTATGTGTTTTTGTACCGAGGAGGGATTCTGTCAGGTCTTCCCATAACAACAATTGCGCGTCGGTAATTAATATAAAAAGATATACAGAGAAAAGAACAAGGAGAAACAGACAGAGCGAGACACAGATAGACAGAGGAATAGTTTGACATATTATTTGTGATGGCGATGGAAACATATCTCTGGAATTGTGAAAAAGTTTCTCCTTTTGTTATTCAACGTCAATGGCCAAGATTCAGTCGTATTGATTTGGAATGTATTTGAAAAAGAAAAAAAAAACAACGTCTCATGTCTTTTGCAGGACTTTGCGATCAACCATAGATCGACATTCCAGACAGTTTTACGTTCATCAGTTTTTGGGAATACGTTTGTTAAAGTTAGTTGCATATCCTTTACAGGAAGTCGCACTCAACCTCAGCATTTGTTGACTGTTTGTGATCTCTTGGCAGGTTTACATTCATTAGTTTCCAATTGCTTTCTGAACGATGGGCACCCATACCATAAAAAAAAAAAAAAAAAACGTCTGTTGCCATATCGCCAGTAGCCGTGTTTCGAACGCGATATGCGCGATTGCGAACTGCGCACGTAACCCCTTCGCTACGGAGCAAGCGGGAATGCTTCATAATAAACTCATTTTTGAAATCATTAGATGAAGTAACCAGCTACCTTCCTCCTTATATTTATCCTGCCTAAAGAAATCTTTTGTACCCGCTTTATCGGGAAAGGTTGCAGGTTTGAAAAACACATTATCAGCTGTGGATACAAACTGTACCATTACAGAAATAAGCATGTGCTCTATCTAACAAAGACCAAAATATGACTAGGAAACTCGAAGAAAGGGGAAACACACAGGGATACAGGCGGATGTCTCCTTCTAAGAAATGTCTTTTTTTTTCTTGGTGAAGACTTTGGTCGAAAGTTTGTCTGTCTATCATTGTATTGTTCATTCAGTTGATCTTCTTAGTTATATTTCATATTTGCTTGGAATAATTTTCTATTTACCTCTGATCCTAGATATGTAAAATGGTCTACTATCTCCAGTTCGGCGTCATCAATAAAGATTGTTGCACCCCATACATTAGTATTAGCTGTATTTTATATAGTTATATACAGTATTAGCTGTCCTTACACTTTTCATCCCCCCCCCCCCCAGCAGGTTCCTACTGCGAGACTTGCTAGCCTCACCCATACTCGAGTGCCGTGGCAGTTAGGGACGAGGCAGATGGTCAATCAAAATGAAGAAACGGAGATGATTCTTTGCAAAAGTGAGTTTTATTTTATGTGGCAGAATGTGGAGGTGATTCATGAACCATTTCGTTGTCACTAATTAAGACAATTCTGACTATTGAACTGAGATGGTAAAGAAATATTCTTTAAATGCTGTGAATCAAGAATAAATAAAATAATGACGTTATATAAGACATGCCTATCTAAGAAAACTCATTAACAACAGTATGTTTCTGAAATTGTATTAGTAGTAGTTTCTGAAAGATACTGACTTCCAGTCGCGAATATGAAGGATAGGCATTGAAACGGTTAAGGTCTCTGGAGTGTTTCTGCTCATGGCTACTATTTGCATTCGCATTTTCCTCATGTTGGACTTGAGGTGTATGATTCCGTCGACTTGCTACTGAGTTGAGTGCGTGGCGCGACACTGAGCTGTGAATTTCGTGTGAAATGCTTTTACATCTGCCCGAGTTTGTTTGGAGCGTGAACTGCATGTTAGGAGCAATGGCGGCTGGCTGTGTCACAGAACTGACCTGCATTTGCCTTATGCAGAATTGTGTGGCTGCGAGTCTTCTAGTGACTGCCGCTTCCATCGATGACGAACTGTATTTTCGTGGAGGACTTTTGTGTTGGCATTCTGGTGACGACATTATAAGATTAACCGTATTTTCTTGGAGGACTTTTGTGTTGACATTCTGGCGGCGGCATTATGCTCAGTGTACCTGTGTGGGCTGTTGGTTGTCGAGACTCTTGTCTTTTCCACTTTTCACGTGGAGCAGTGAGAAGCATTTTATATGATATTCACTGGCACAGGAACGGAGCATAATGGAGACGACCCGTTTCTGAGAAGTTGAAACCGCAACTAACTAACTAACTAACTAACTAACTAACTAACTAACTAACTAACTAACTAACTAACTAACTAACTAACTAACTAACTAACTATCTAACTAACTAACTAACTAACTAACTTTCTAACTAACTAACTAACTAACTAACTAACTAACTAACTAACTAACTAACTAACTAACTAACTAACTAACTAGCTAGCTAACCAACTAACCAACCAACCAACCAACAAACCAACTAACTAACTAACTAACTAACTAACTAACTAACCAACTAACTAACTAACTAACTAACTAACTAACTAACTAACTAACCAACTAACTAACTAACTAACTAACTAACTAACTAACTAACTAACTAACTAAGTAACCAACTAACTAACTAACTAACTAACTAACTAACTAACTAACTAACTAACCAACTAACTAACTAACTAACTAACTAACCAACTAACTAACTAACTAACTAACTAACTAACTAACTAACTAACCAACTAACTAACTAACTAACTAACTAACTAACTAACTAACTAACTAACCAACTAACTAACTAACTAACTAACTAACTAACCAACTAACTAACTAACTAACTAACTAACTAACTAACTAACTAAGTAACTAACTAACTAACTAACTAACTAACTAACTAACTAACTAACTAACCAACCAACTAACTAACTAACTAACTAACTAACTAACTAACTAACTAACTAACTAACTAACTAATTAACTAACTAACTAACTAACTAACTAACTAACTAACTAACAAACAAACTAACTAACTAACTAACTAACTAACTAACTAACTAGCTAACCAACTAACCAACCAACCAACCAACAAACCAACCAACCAACCAACCAACCAACCAACCAACTAACTAACTAACTAACTAACTAACTAACTAACTAACTAACTAACTAACTAACTAACTAACTAACTAACTAACTAACTAACTAACTAACTAACTAACTAACTAACTAACTAACTAAGTAACTAACTAACTAACTAACTAACTAACTAACTAACTAACTAACTAAGTAACTAACTAACTAACTAACTAACTAACTAACTAACTAACTAACTAACTAACTAACTAACTAACTAACTAACTAACTAACTAACTAACTAACTAACTAACTAACTAACTAACTAACTAACTAACTAACTAGCTAACCAACTAACCAACCAACCAACCAACAAACCAACCAACCAACCAACCAACCAACCAACCAACCAACTAACTAACTAACTAACTAACTAACTAACTAACTAACTAAATAACTAACTAACTAACTAACTAACTAACTAACTAACTAACTAACTAACTAACTATCTAACTAACTAGCTAACCAACTAACCAACCAACCAACCAACCAACAAACCAACCAACCAACCAACCAACCAACCAACCAACTAACTAACTAACTAACTAACTAACTAACTAACTAACTAACTAACTAACTAACTAACTAACTAACTAACTAACTAACTAACTAACTAACTAACTAACTAACTAACTAACTAACTAACTAACTAACTAACTAACTAACTAACTAACTAACTAACTAACTAACTAACTAACTAACTAACTAACTAACTAACTAACTAACTAACTAACTAACTAACTAACTAACTAACTAACTAACTAACTAACTAACTAACTAACTAACTAACTAACTAACTAACTAACTAACTAACTAACTAACTAACTAACTAACTAACTATCTAACTAACTAACTAACTAACTAACTAACTAACTAACTAACTAACTAACTAACTAACTAACTAACTAACTAACTAACTAACTATGTTTCTGAAACTGAAATACGGTAGCCATTTTAACGCCATGTAGTGTTAGAAAGAAGAGTAGTAGAATACGTGGAGGGTTTCTAGAAGAAGAGGCAGAAGTCAACAAACACTACGATGGACACATGTAATTAAAAACATCTTCATCCTTCAATCAGGTGCCGTCTCCACAATGACAGTTGGCTGTAATGGATCTCGAACACTGTGTCTCTCGCCTTGATTGAACAATTTTTAGACTGTTGTTCGTCCATCTCTTGATGTTATCTTCCCAATTGCATCGTTGTCTACCTCTTGTTCGCTTGCCTCCAATCTTACCCTCCAGTATTGTTTTTATAAGAGTGTTAACGTGGTCGAAATATTTCACTTGCCTCTTTTTTACTTCTTTCAACATCTCTCTTTTCATTCCTAGTTTTTCTAGAACCTCTGCATTTGATTGTTTTTGTTTTCATGAAATACAACATATTCTTCTGTATAGCCACATCTCCAAGGCCTCTATTCGACTTTCTAATTGTTTGTTCATTGTCCAAGCCTCCGCACCGTATAGTAGTGATGAATATTCATAAGATTTGGCAAGTCTCATTTTTAATGCATCGTTAATCTCTCTATATGTTAATACCTATTTCATAATGTAGAAAACATGTTTGGCCATTCCTTTTCTCTTTTTGTTTTGTTTCACTTCTGCCATAAACTGTTATTACATGTCCGAGATAGGGGAAAAAATTAAAGACATCCTAGGGGTTCATATGAGTGAGGCAGCAGAACTGGGGAAGGATCGAGACCCTTCGGCTGGCCGTAATGGCAGCGAAATTCTGCAGAAGACCTGCCACATGATGATGATGATGATGATTTTTAATACCGTACATTTGCTGAAGTATTCTTGCTTCACTATCGAAGCCTTCATTTATCAGTCCATCATACTATCAGATTTGTCTATGGTATATGCTCTGAGATATTTCATTTCTTCTCTCTGTATTCACTAATCCTTCGGCTGGCCGTAATGGGAGCGAAATTCTGCAGAAGACCTGCCACATGATGATGATGATGATGATTTTTAATACCGTACATTTGCTGAAGTATTCTTGCTTCGCTATCGAAGCCTTCATTTATCAGTCCATCATACTATCAGATCACTCTATGGTATATGCTCTGAGATATTCCATTCCATCTCTCTGTATTTACTAACCCATTTTTCTTCTCGCGACTCCATTTTTTTTTTGCAACAAGTTCCCCCATCGGTGGCAGGAAAACACCCCAGACAACGAAATCTTCATATATGCGAGGTACCACAGAAATCTCTTCAACCCACCCCACCCGCAACTCCCACCCCAGACGTGTCTGACCGATCGTAAGAAACGATATTTATATTTTATATATTTATTACAAGCACACACCCGTCTCCCCTGGCTTGAAGAAACATTACATCGGCTATACCAGGGTATTTAGCACCGAGTAACGTGCTGGGCCAAATAGAAAAATGTTGCTAGATTCCCAGATTCTAGACTCGTCTTAGGGACGGCCAGTAAAAGCATAAATAGCCTGGGTGTTGATCTTCTGTTGCCTGGTGATTGACTTTACTTGGCGTGTGTTGTGATATGTAGTATTGTAGGGCTGGGAACTGGGGGTTGGAGGGTAGGGAGAGGTAGTGGGAAGGATGGGATTAGGAGGGGGAGTTGGAGCGAATTTGTGAGCAACAGATAAAACATTTATTTAGTGAGGTTTGTTAGTTACAAACATCAATATGATCATTAGAAATGGAAGGCTGTAAAACTCCCAAGAAAAACAAGGAAAATAAATACAGGAGACTTTGACCCTAGGAAAAATAAACAAGGGAGGAAGAACTATATTACAGTTGTTTAACGATTGTGAATATTGCGTGAATGTTGTTGTATGCTGTCTTAATGAGGAAAAATATTGTGTGAATGTGCTTCAATGTTATGTTAATTATAATGAATATTGTGTGCACATTGTTGGATCTTGTCGCATGAGAATGAATATTGTGTGAATGTTGTTGAATCTCGTTCAATGAGAGTGAACATTGTGTGAATGTGCTTACGTGTTATCTTAATGGGAATTAATATTGCCTGAGTGTGATTGCTCCTGGTCTTACTTAATGAGAATAAATGTATAAATTTGTTTTTTCTTAATCAGCATGGATAATATCTTAATGAATGTTGATATAGTCTTAACTAGGGCGAACTGATTTTAATGAAAATAAACATTGCCTTAACGTGTATGTCTAATGCCTTAATAATGATAAAAAAAATTTCTTACATGAGAATGGAGTTCGTATTGCTGAGGCAGACAGTTGTCTTACTGGGGATGGATAGAGTATGGAGCTGGTCTTGATGAGGCAGACAGTTGTCTTAATGGGGATGGATAGAGTATGGATTTGGTCCTTTTGAGGAAGACAACTGTCTTAACAGGGATGGATTGAGTATGGAGTTAGTATTGTTGTGGCAGACAATTGCCTTAATGGGGATGGATAGTGTATAGAGTAGGTCTCGTTGAGACAGACACTTGTTTAATGTGGACGGATTGAGTATGGAGTTAGTATTGTTGTGGCAGACAATTGCCTTAATGGGGATGGATAGTGTATAGAGTAGGTCTCGTTGAGACAGACACTTGTTTAATGTGGACGGATTGAGTATGGAGCTGATCTTGTTGTGGCAGACAATTGTTTTATGGGGATGGATTGTGTATGGAGTTGGTCTCGTTGAGGCAGACAATTGTTTAATGGGGATGGATTGAGTATGAAGTTGGTCGCGTTAAGGCTGAAAATGGTCTTAATGGTGATGGACTTACTGAGTTTAGAGTTGGTGGGAGAAATGGCAAGAGATCGATGAACTGTTCTGTGGGCCGTGATGAGAGCGACGTGTTGCACACGACATGATACTTGATGATGATGATTGTTACCAGTATTGCAAGTTAGTCAATTAGTTAGTTAGTTAGTTAGTTAGTTAGTTAGTCAATTTGTTAGTCAGTTAGTTAGTTAGTTAGTCAGTCAGTCAGTCAGTCAGTCAGTTAGGTGGTTGGTTGGTTGGTTGGTTGGTTGGTTGGTTAGTCAGTCAGTCAGTCAGTCGACTGATCATCCTCATTGCACATCGAACCTTTCAATCTATAAGTGCTCAGATCCCCTCCTCAGTAAATCCCGCAGCGTGTGGCGGTTAACGACACCAGTTCTGTGTTGGTTTAATAATCTTCTTTGGCTTCCCACGTAGTGTTCTTGTTTGGCCACACCTCTTTTAACTTGCTGTTCTCGCAGTCTGACCATGTTTGTAGATTCAGTCACAATTTGGTCCTCACAAACGACTTACTTCTCGTGGAGCATTCAATATATCAGCCTGGTCCATGGCTCGTCCGCATTCCACAGTAGCCTTACATCTCGAGTATTGCGAGTGATTAAAGCCAGAACAAGCAAACATATACAACTATAACAGGTGCACAGGGTCATGCTCAGTTGATTTCATTGTAACATCTCACGTTTATAACGCACACGCCAGTCTCAGATTATAGATACTAGCTTTCTCCACAGACTATAAGTTGTCCATTGTGAAGTGACTCCAGCAGGAGAGAAGATGAAGGAAGAAATCGAGCTAGCAGAAACCCTGAAACAGACAAGACGGTTCAAGCCAGAAATCCCACCTTGGGAACTAACAAGCCCATTCACAGACACGAGCCTAGCAAAGACCATCATCAAGGACACGGAGGACCTAGATGCAAGAGACGCGATCGAGGCGTACATAGAAGAAATCAGTAAGGACAACCTCATAATGTATACACACGGGTCCAAGAACGAACAGGGAGAGGTAGGAGTAGCTGTAGTGGTCCCAGACTGGAAACTAAAGAAACAATTCAAACTAACAGACCAAACAGCAGTATGCACGGCCGAGCTGGTAGCCATACTGAAAGATCTGGAGATTGCAGCCGAAAAACCACCGCTGAGACTATGTATATTAACAAACTCCCTGTCCTCGGCACAAACTCTCGGGAACTTCAATAGAGGCAACAGACCCGACATAAAAGAGGAGATACTATCGGCAGCCACCAACCTCAGGTACATGGGATACCAAGTCACCATCGGATGGATACCAGCACACAGGGGTATCCCGGGAAACGAACAAGTAGACAGAGCGGCGAAACGAGGACTAACCAGCAGTAATAAAATCAGCACAGGCCTAGGAAAAGTAGAAGGAAAGAGTGTCATCAGAAACTACAAACTCCAGGAATGGAGGAAACAGTGGAGAGACAGCGCTAGAGGTCGTCATGCATACCAAGTACTGGGTGAACCCAGCTACAAGCCACAAGTCAAGACCAACATGAAAGCACCGGCAAACAGACAGCTGTGGAGATTAAGACTAGGTAACTGGAACGTCACAAGAGAGAACCCATTCTGCAGAGCATGCCTGGAAAACAACACCATTGAACACTATTTACTAACATGCAACAAGTAAAATAGTGAGCGAAGGGAGCTAAGAGATTACTTCGTCAAAAGTGGAACCCCAATGACAATGACAGAGTGCCTACACACAAACAGCAACCAAGAAATACAGCGGCTGGTCAGACAGTTCATATGCAGAACATGGAAGGCCGCATAAAAAAAACTCAGCTGAGTGTGGCGGGGTGAAAGGCAGAATGGTGGGTTTGCTCTTCCGATAGAGCACCTGAAATGAGTTGACATGAAGATCGGGTCGTCTTGTTGTTGCACCAAACCCACACGCGATGATGAAAAACTAGAAAACAAACGTAAAAGACTTCGGGCCGCTGATCGGGGGACCAACTTGAGACTTGCACTTGAACTCTCTACCTTTGCCTACATCGAGTACTTACGAGGACTGGACATAGTTAGTTAGTTAGTTAGTCGACATATCATCCTTACTGCACATCGAACCATTTAGTCCATAAGTGCTCGGATCCCTTCCTCAGCAAATCCCGCAGCGTGTAGCGGCTAACGACACCAGTTCTGTGTTGGTTTATCAATCTTCTTTGGCTTCCTGCGTAGTATTCTTGTTTGGCCACCCCTCTTTTAATTTGCTGTTTTCGCAGTCTGACCATGGTTGCAGATTCGCAGTCATCACTTGGTTCTCGCACAAGTCTTACTTCTTGTAGAGCATTCAGAATGCCAGCCTGGTCCATGGCGCTTCCGCCCTCCACCTTAGCCTTACACGCGAGCTTGTCATGCCCCTCATTTCCATGTACTCCTGCATGCCCTGGCACGAAGATGAAACTAGTCTTTGTCAGCCGAGACCGCGCCAGAGACAGCAACCACTCTTTTCGGATCGACCCCACCTCTACCCTCTTGATCATGTTCATTGAGTCGCTAAGAAAACATGCCCTATTGAATGTCTGTGTCTCGAGCCATGTTATTGCTTTACTTACTGCCATGACTTCTATAGTCAGGCTACTTGTGGTTTCAACAAAAGCACCAGGGTCCTCCTTCACAATTCTCCCTCTGGCCCGTGCAGTGAAGGCCCATGAGCTTCCCACATGCTGGACGACCGACCCATCTGTGTAGATGACAGCATCACCGTCTAACGAATTCTCGAAAATCAACGTCTAGTTGGATGCAAACTGAAAATGACGTACAGAAATCTGTTGGCACTTGTACCTACTCCTCGCCAGGTTCTAAGTCCTCAAGTGAACACACCTGTTGAAGAATGTCTTCGGCTTGACCCATCCACGACCTTCCTCTTTTTAACCTGCTGCCCTTCATCTTCCTAATTTCACTGTGCAGTTGATGTTGTGTGTTTGAGTTAATTCTGAGGTAGGCACATCGCCCTGCATGCTGTATCTCTTGTACATCCAAGAATAATGCGCATAGCTTCGTTTCGTATCATTTCCGTCCTTTCTATCTACTTACGGCTGAGATCAGGATTGCCATCGTGTCGTGGTTAGTTTAAAGTGTCGTCCCTGGAGTGAGGGGAGTCAACACCCACATTATATTTAACCCCTTATCAATATCCTGGAGAATCCACTAGCTTCCGTCCACCACACTCCTTCGGTTCATGGACACCTCTTTCTCTCTCTCTCTCTCTCTCTCTCTCTCTCTCTCTCTCTCTCTCTCTCTCTCTTTCTCTCTCTCTCTCTCTCTCTCTCTCTCTCTCTCTCTCTCACTCTACCTGATCATGCCCCCTCTCATTCTTCCCCAACGCAACATACTCAACAACTCTTGCTTCTAAAAATTAATAACGATTAATGTATTAAAAGAAAAGTGTAACGTATGTGAGAGTTGTATGCGAAGAAAATGGGTGTTGTATATTCTAGTGTAAATGTAGAAATCCGACCACAAAGTTCAGAATCAGAGTCCACTCATCATGGCAAGGATTACACGACATCACAAGAATCAGCACAATAGACCTCACCAAACGCTGCGTCTCTCTCGCCAGACAGTGTCCACCTCCAGGAGCTTTGATAATCACGAGGTCTGATCCCCACTCAACTATACAGTCTGGGACTGATACTATTGTTTTTCCTTAAAAAAAACCTGTTCCTAATAGTTTATAGAAACTGAGACCACATAATTCCTGCACAGTGAAAAGCGGAACACTGTCCCATGAACATGACATTCTTTCGTCTTACGAAATGTTCTAAAGTTTTCACTCTTAAAACAGTCATTGTACTTAGTCTGAAATAAATCTCTTAATTTCCTAGATAAAGATTTAATGTTCTGATTTCCTTGTTAAGTGGAACAACCACTCTCCAATGTTCTGGTCTCATGTAGTGTGAAAATCAATCCCTACTGTTCTGGTAATAAGTGGAATGAACATCCATCACCACTGGTTTATTCACGAATGGTATGAAAACCAAAACCCATTACTATGTTGCTGTCCACAGGTAGTGTGAAATAGTCTCAATAATGTTTTCAGTATTTATCCTGTGGGATACTTATACTATTCAGCTCCACCGAGCAATGTTTTATCAACGTTTTCTAGCATAGGCCCAGTGAGAAAGTTGCTGACCAATCTTCCTGCACCAAAAATATCCCGGATCGGACTTTTCAATGTTTCTGTGTTCTTCATCCCAACCAGAGGGAACCTGTAAAATATATAACACAACTGGTGAGAGCCTCCCCGTTACTGATCCCTATTAGATGAGCGTGGGCCACAGGCCTCGCTCAGAAAAATACAGTGAACTAAACTCTGTCAGGGACAGATGAGCTAATCACATAGGTCTTCATCAGGCCAAGACAAGAAGAAAAAAAACCCAACAAACAGAGTGCGGAACCCCCAGGGAGCACCCCAGTATTGGACAATTTCCCCATCTCCCAATTATCCCCCATTACTCAATTCTCAACTAGTAGAGCTTATCAACACTTCACTACTCTATTCTCAATTAACAGAGCTAATCATCACACTCTAGCTAGTTTCAACCATGCTACTGCCTAAATTAATTAGGCCTAATTATACTATCTATTATACCTTAGGCAACACAGTAGTTCTTCTAAATCACATCTACATTTTGCCATAACAGGCACGTGTAAAATTAAATCTAATTAATCCCGCACACGGTAGATGTTATTAAAATCCATAACTGCAGTGCCAAAGCACGTCTGCCTAAGTTAACGGTCTGAGTTACACTAGTTGTCAACAAATCATGTTTCTTGGCAAACAGCCTTGAATTGTTCACGTGACGTTTTTGATGTCAAAACACCAGATGGTTTCAGGGGCAGATTATCCACTTCAGAATAAGTTCTCTCCTCTTAGTTTAAATCACTACAAGAGTTGTCTTTCCTGGTTATGACCACCAACACAGCCGGTGTGTTCCTGCATTCTTTGAATTCAAGTCTCAATAACAAGCCAACAATTCGTTTGATGTCGGAGAACTCTCGTGGTCTCCCTTCTGCTCTGATCTCGCCGCCAAGAAGTAAACAAGTTGCAGCTGTGGCTCAGACTGTCTTTGGTATTTTCTATCATCTGGGGGTTAATTTATAGTGATGTCATGACACATCGCGTACTCAAAAACAGACATGACCAGCCCCTCATATAGGAGAAATAGATGGCGGTGCTCACAGTTTGCTGCCACCATCATCCGCATCGCAGCCAAACCCCGCTTGACCTTTGTTATCACCTGTCTATGTGCTCATTATAAGAAAGGCTTCGATCAAAATTTATCCCCAGGTAATTCATTGCCTACGTTATATTCACAGTCTCTTAACACAGATTAACAGTTGGTGTTGGAGTGTTGACAATATGATTATTCAAAGAGAATCATGTCACTGTTGCCTTTGTTCGGTTGACCATTGCCCCAGCTTCAGCACACCAAGTACTTATGCGATTGAGTTCAGTTTGCAGTTCCACGGCAACCTGATCTCTATCCTTACTCTGACGATGCACTTAAACATCGTCGGCATATGACAATGTCCTCCAAGGTCCAGTGATCTGCTCGCTGGTGATTCTCACTGTGTAGGCGTTGAACAGCACCGGAGATAATCGTGATCCCTGTGGTAGACCAGGATATATTGTTATTGGTTTCGAAGTCCAACTGCCACATCTAAAAACTACTTTCCGTTGGAAGAGGGCTGCAGCGATCCAACTAAGGAGGAACGAACTTATCTTGAGTTCAAGAAGCTGAAGCATTGGAAAATCCAATGGTACTCTGTTGTACGCGTCCTCAAGATCAATCGCTACAGCAAAAGTTTCAATGCCTGAATGGAAACCTTCATAAACATTATGGGCAAAAATTGCTGCATTGGTCCAGATTTATCTTTTGGGACGGTACCCTCCCAGGGTAGGTGGGAAAGCACCTTACTTTCGGTCAAGATGGCGAAGGACGGTTGTTTTATTTTTCTGACCGCTACCTTTTCGCGTAGGAGATGGATATTTTCATCTCCTACGTGTAATTTGTGTGCCACGATGTAAAACGAGGAGTTTTACCCAAGATCTGCGCGATGCTACAGAGTTTCGTGCATTGAACGAAGCAATCCTTGAGTGAATTTTTGCAGCTTGTGTGGTTCTGTGGTGTTCAGTTTTTTTCAACATGGCAGAACAATCTGTGTGTTCCTTACGGACGGCAGTCAACAAAACAAGACGGCGGGGCCAACATGGTGGCCGCAAGCAACGCAAGCGTGGAGGTGTAAGGCGTTTTAGACTTAAATGTGACCGTCTGGGCCTCAGGTATACTCGCATCCTATATTTGAACTGCGCCAGCGTTAAACAACGTGGCCCAGTTCTCGAAAACCTGGTTTACAGGAACGACATTGTAGCACTCCATGAGACGAGACTGGGTGATCAGCTACTCAAAATAGCCGGCTTCAAATGTTTCTACAACAGGCGAAATCTGGGAATGGCGATTCTCATCCGCGATAGTATGGTTGCTTCAGGGGTAGACATGTCTAGCTGGGACAATGACGACATACAAATACAGGCGGTTAGAGTTCAATCCGGTCTACCTTTCGTATTGGTTAATGTTAATTCCCGTAACGCGTGTGTGGATTCCCAGAAGTGGCAGTGCTTAAGTGACATATTAGGTCATGAAAAAAATGTCATTTTCTGTGACGATTTCAACGCTAAAGGCACATCATGGGGAAATATTTTCTCCAACACACAATAAACACCGTTGAGAAAGCAGGTTAGAAGAGACCGAATTAAGAATTTTTTTTTTTTGAAAATTGGAATTGGAATTGGACTCCAGTTCAAGGTGCAAGGGAACAGTGAATAAACAGAACAAGACAATTCAAAACAAGACAAGTGTAACTAAAACACGACAAGAAAAGACAATACTATATAATTAAAGGCAAAACAAGACTATTCAAGTAAAGACATGACACGACTATACAGGGCCGGATTTAGACTTGATAAGGCCCTAAGCTATTTGAAATATGGGGCCCTTTATGGGGCCCGGTTATCGGTAATGCAAACCCTAGGCAAATAGCGCTTTGTTCTTCGAAAAGACGCGCTAAAAAAATTGGGTGAAGAGTATGGGACGTCCCGGACGTGCATCATTGTGACTAATAATGCTGCAGTATATTTAAGTATACATATATGACAATTGCTCACTCGGACAATATTTTTCTGGGTCCCCCACTTTCTTGGGGGTCCCAAGCTTTAGCTTGTGTAGCTTATACGTAAATCCTGCACTGCGACTATACAAGTAAACACAAGACGAGATTATACAAGTTCAGACAAGACAAAATAAAACTACACAAAACTAGGCAATCAAATTCGAGACAAGACAAGATAAGACACGGCATGACAGCATAAGACAACACAAAGGTGATCAACTTAAACGTCTTCACTATGTACTGTTATAATCTGCTTTGACCCACTCTATCCCAGTTCATAATTGTCTCCAAGTAAAATTACTTAATTGCACCAAACTACCAATACCAATTTTAAATAAACTGTCCTAATCGCGTGTACTTCCGCCACGTCCGGCAGGAAAATGACGCATTAATTGGCGCGCTTGTTTCTGTCCTGTGCCGGCGACTTTTAAACTATTTCAGCGCGACGTTTACAAACAAATTTTACAACCAATTTTACAACAAACTCGACAAACGTCTAGATGAAACAAAACATAATCAAAGAAAAGTTAAGCCGGCCAGACTCATCAACAATTTCGCGGTGAATGAATTAACAAAATAAGTAACAGTGAATATAGAAATTAAACAGATACAATTTGTCACAAACAATGCCCATGTTGCTGTAACAGGCGGCTCACTATATAACAGTAACAAAGAACACAATAAGTAAATGAACACCCATAAAGTGTTCTGAGTGTATAGTTTTAATCTCACATTTTAGACCAAAGGACATTCAATTTCTGATGCCTGTCGCCTTTGCCTCCCAGTGCATTACTTGGTACTATTTTATTATCAGTATGGGAGCTCAGGTTAATGTGAAAAGTAATTGCCTCACGCGGGATTTTAACTCATGGCCCCTTGGCAAATCTTCTTGCCTCTACGCTGGCGCCACTGCCTGTAGGAGTGATAGTGGAATAGTCATAGCACTAGTAGTGGTTGTAGTATTAGTAGCAGTAGTAGTTATTGTTGTTTTTGTGGTTATAGTAGTAGTAGTAGTAGTAGTAGTAGTAGTAGTAGTAGTAGTAGTAGTAGTAGTAGTAGTAGTAGTAGTAGTAGTAGTAGTAGTAGTAGTAGTAGTAGTAGTAGTAGTAGTAGTAGTAGTAGTAGTAGTAGTTATAGTAGTACTTGCTTGCTTGCTCAACAGATGAATGGCCCCGTTCAAATATCTCCGCTACCGAACTGGTTGTATTTGGTGCCCTTATGTTGTATCTCGTTCTTTTTTCATACATGGATGGAGTTGCTTATATCTGCCTCCTTGAAGAAGTTAATTGTGTTTGTTTCATCCTTGTGGTTTTACATGTCTGGACAGAGTCGCGCACTTGTTAAGGTCTGAAGTTATTGTGTACCCGGCCCGTCATATGGTGTTGTTTCCTTGAGGGAACTTTACCAGTCGTCATCCTTCCTCCAGCTATATCTTGATCTTGGTGGTCTGTTTTCGTGTCTTCTCGGTCTTCTTTGGTATCTTGTGTCGTGGATGGCTCGATGGTTTGATCTTTCTATGGAGTGATACCGATTCATGGTCTCCCTACACACTCGGTCAAGGTCTGGGTAACCTTCTTCATCAAGCTCTATTTATTCTTGTGTTTCTTCTTCTTCTGTCTTGGTCTTTGCATTGCCTGGTTCCGGTGTTTCGTTCTGTGACTTGAGCAGTTCTATTTGTTCTCTTTCTTCTTGAATCTATTTAAGAGTTTCTTCTGTCTTTTCTCTCTCTCTCTTGTATTTTTGCTAGCGTTTCGTCTGTCTCGGCGATTTATTGCAGCCATTAGAGCGACATCCTGCTCAATCTTCTGCTGAACTTGCATCATTTCGTCCAGGATGAGCTGAACGGTTGTTGTCTATGTTTCTTGTGTCTTGTCTTTTTCTTGCTCCATGCTGTTGAACTTTGATCGCAGGTCCTTTAGTTGGCCTTCAAGTTGCGCTTTGTCACCTTTTGTAAGTCGATTGGTGGCTTCGTACTGCCTCCTAGCCTCTTTATAGGGTAGGTTAGTTTTGATGGCGATCTTCATAGCTTCCTTGCTGTCTTGGTGGCAGGGGCAGCCTAGGTACCTGGCGCCGTCGTTGCGGAGGCATTTTGCGCACTTTCTATTAGTGTTAGGCCTCCTGAAGTCCTTGTCGATCTTTGCTTGCTGGCACTGACTGTATGGATGAGGTCCAGAGCAGTATCTACATACCTCCACATCACTCTTGCAGGTGGCACGGGTGTGACAAAATTTCTGGCACTTAGAGTACTGCAGCACTCTCTGTATGTGGTGCTCTGGAACTTGGTCTCTCTTGTCCCATCTGATGTATTGAGGGATCACTCGGTCCTCCGATGTTACTATGACGACTGTGGAGGGGATGTTATTCTTGCCTATGAACCTCTCAGCACTTGTGATCTTGAGTTTCCTATTCACTATCGCCAGCATCACCCTGATCTGGTCGTTGGTGAGATGGTTCTTGACTCGTTTGATGACCCATCGTTTCATCATGCGGTGTCGGGTGGCTTCTACTGTGATGCCGTGGGGTAGTGTCAGCGTCTCGGGGTATTAGAAACTGAAGGGTTCAAGACATGTAGATAGTACGAGCATAGATGAGACATAAACACATGAGTCAGTAAGATATCATTTATTATTCTAGGATATAATCACATAATGATGTCTCATCCATCGTTACAACGTTCGTTCTCGCACTAATTCAAGATATAGCAACAATGTAGCAATGCAATATTACGGTACAAGCCACTACGCTCTCGTATCACAGCTATACGCACCAAGTCAAACGGCTCAAATATCTAATGACCATGAAGTCCAATCTATAGTCCATCCTGTCACACTCTCAGCCATGCATCCTCTCTGTGTCATGCCCAAAGCCCGTCTGGCTTCTCCTTGACTGCCCGGTGGTCACGAGGTGTTTGCCCCTCATGCAACCCGTGGGAAGTCATATGTCTCGCATGCTCCTGGTTGAGGCTAGGCGTATTGCGTAGTTCTATTCAGGGTGACCCTGTCCTTCACGGGTACAGTCCTGTGTCTACTGCCTTCAGCATCTAGGCTGTTCTCATTTCCTCCGTACTCACCTCATGTCCCTACCTCTAACGTCTGTCCTCTCCTGTCCCCTACAGGACCTTGACAGGTAGCTTGATGTCGGCTTTCTAGTTTTGTGACATCTTCTGCATTAGTGCGGTGGTCTTGGAGTTCTTGTTGATGGAGACCACTATTCCATCAGGTGTCTTGCGTAGCTGGGTGACGCTGTGTCTTCCCAGCTTGTTCTCCAACAGACTTAGTTTCTTGTCTGTTGGTAGCGCCGACAGTTTGGCCTCCCCAACGCTTGTTTCTTTCAGCAGGATTTTGCCGGTGAAGTCCTCTGTTGTGGTTTCCTCCGATGTGGAGGTATATGGGTAGCGCTTTGCTGCTTCTCAATAGTGCTGTTGTGGACTTCTCTGCTGAACCTGGCTTTAAGTTGTAATCGATGTAATCTTTGGTGTCGGAACAGCGACCGGAGCGGCTTCATCTGGTGTAGGAGTGGTAACTTCCTTTAAAGTTGCTTGAGGTTTTGTCGCATTGCTGCAACTCGCAGGCAAATTCACTTCTTGCATCTTCTTGATGGTCTTGGCGGCTTCCACGCAGTTCATCTTGAATGTAGGGTGTCTTCTGGAGTTATTCTTGCGACGTGCCATTTTCTCCCAAGTGTCAGGTTTCAGATTAGGTCACTTGTTCTCGATAGCCCGTCGAGTCGAATGAGAATGACGAATGAGAATTGTAGTTGTAGTATTATTATTATTAGTAGTAGTAGTTATAGAAATTGCAGTAGTGGTAGTAGTAGTAATAGTAGTAGTAGTAGTAGTAGTAGCAGCAGCAGCAGCAGCAGCAGCAGCAGCAGTAGTAGTAGTAGTAGTAGTAGTAGTAGTAGTAGTAGTAGTAGTAGTAGTAGTAGTAGTAGAAGTAGCAGTAGTATTAGTAGTATTAGTGGTAGTAGTAGTAATAGTTGTTGTAGTAATAGTAGTAGTAGTAGTAGTAGTAGTAGTAGTAGTAGTAGTAGTAGTAGTAGTAGTAGTAGTGGTAGTAGTAGTAGTAGTAGTAGTAGTAGTAGTAGTAGTAGTAGTAGTAGTAGTAGTAGTAGTAGTAGTAGTAGTAGTAGTAGTAGTAGTAGTAGTAGTGGTGGTGGTGGTGGTGGTAGTAGTAGTAGTAGTAGTATTAATTAGTGGATGTGGTCGAGGTAGAATAGAATAAGACAAGGAGGACGAAAAGACGAGGAGGAGAAGGAAAAGGAGGAGAAGGGGGAGGCGGAAGGGAAGAAGATGGAAAAAGAAGAAGTCGAGGAGGAAGAGCAAGAAAGAAGAAGAAGAAGAAGAAGAAGAAGAAGAAGAAGAAGAAGAAGAAGAAGAAGAAGAAGAAGAAGAAGAAGAAGAAGAAGAAGAAGAAGAAGAAGAAGAAGAAGAAGAAGAAGAAGAAGAAGAAGAAGAAGAAGACTCCTAACCGCTTATGTACCAAATGAATTTAAAAATAAGAGTGATTAGAAAAACAAGGAAATACGTCTAAAGCCAAAGATTACACTATACTTTGGAAAGCTGAAGTTAATTATAACAATGTTATATTCCTGGCAATCATACACTGATTTAGACAACAGTATTTCTACACAGACGCCAGGTCCATCGAAGCCAGAGTACTCAATATCTCGTAGGATTCTCTTAAAGAGACATCTATTGGGTCAGCTTCAGACAGACTAAACGTCTAGACAGCGCAAAACTACATGCAATTGTCTGCCAATTCAGATCATGGCTACATGACGTTTCGATTTCTTAAAGATAAACTAGTTGTAACAAATGGCTTCATAATCATCAGCATCATGATAAGGATGTGCCCTGTCAAGTGGCGTACTCGTTCATGTCTGGACATGCTGGTCTTCCTTTGTGGGACGTTGCGATCAACCCCAACCCCAACACCAACCCCTGTAAAATTCTCTAGGTAATTGTACGCTGTTTTCTTTCTGGACGAGAAGTCGTCGTTAATTCTAACTGTCTGGTGTAGGGAAAGAACCACGTACCCCGTCGCCACAACTATCGGTTCTTAGTGTTCAGGAACAGTTCTATTGATTGAACAGTTATATTCTTCCCTGCCACATGTTTTAGGCGTCCGCATCATTTCCCTTGGTGAGCGTCTCTACCGGTTGTCCTTTCGGTCGTAGCGATATTTTCAAATGCCTACCTACCTTCTCTTTAAATGATTAAAGAATATTGTGTATCTTATAGTTGTAAACAGTGATCTATTTTCATTAGCTTCTTCAAAGCATTTGTTATTAGTTACTTTGCTAGTCCAAGCTATTCGCAGCATTCTTTTCAGAAACCACATCTTTGTTGTCTCTAAACTCTTCCTGATTTGTTTGTCCACATTCCGGTATTAACAGCCAAATAGTAGACCAGGCTCTTCATAACATGTCAGTACTCTCTTTTATCTTCATAATAAATAATACAAACGTTGAAAAGGGGGCGGGTTAACTAAAATTATGACGTTCGCTTCTGACTCCAGGGCCTGGGTTAGACTCACAACATTGACTGTTTGCAATATTACAAAAATATACCCTATGGTCCCGGATTAGTGGATTGAATGTCTAGCTTGCTCTGATAAGGGCGGAAACGGCTCACGTCAAAATCCCCCAGCAGTTGGAGTCTGAAAAGAGGACAAATAAGCCACAACTCATTCACACCAATTGTAACCTGTGCGGTGCTCAGGAGTTTGTAAACTGTACCAATATTTCCCTTGTGTGGTCTATGGGAAGAGACTACAGCGCTGATGGAGATATCCGAATGCATTAAAAGTGATCACTTTAGCAAATCCCAGCGATAGAAACCTGTGAAATAAATGAGGCTTGACACTGCTGCCACCAGGCTATGCTATCTCCGCGTGCAATATCGCCTTCAATGAGTCTCAACAAAATCGAAAAGTGAAAAAATAGTCAGCATTACAGGAAAACAATCACAGAGGACAGAATTGGCGATGCAGATAGAAGTCTTTCATCAGCATACAAAAACAAAAAGATACCGATTCAATGCTTAGCTAAGATCCTGGAGACATCTGAATTTTAGGGTGTAAAAATTAAACTGTGTGCCACGTACTGTATAAGACAGCTGACAGGAAGTAACGTAGTGTATGAAGCTAAGGTGAATTAATAAAGAGGAATGAGTTTCGCATACGTTGTGTTCTGCGTCTTTACGGAAAACTCATACAGATGTCTATCAGTTAATCTCGTGATCCTGTGTTCTTAATTGTAACATTGTTTTCCTCTTCCTCTTACGCTCGCTGGTTTTTGCTGTTATGTACATAACTATCAGTAACTGGAGAACTCTTGAGGCCATTGTGACAACATTTTAACAGGGTTTAGGGGAAGATAGTATAAGAATATAATATAAGAATATAAGAATATGATATAAGAGAAGGATCTCACTCTATCTGTTAACATCCGTAATTCATTTTCTGCCCATTTTATTATGAATGCCAAAGATGTAGACATATCTCAACATGTGTTGTTTATTATCCCCCCCCCCCCCTTCCCCCCGCATATCCTTTACAGGACATCGCTGTCAACATCAGCATCTTTCAGCTGATTTTTGATTTCTTGGCAAGATTACGCTCAGTAGTTTGCCATTGCTTTCTGAGCAACCGGCTCACATACCCCTAAGTTACCAACGCGGCAAAAACCGCTACCGATTCTCGCTCAGGTTACGTTCCTCAAGTTGATATACGGGATTACGGAGGAAGACGTTAACGCCTAGGCCAGGGAGCCTGCCGTTGTTTATTATAGCTCTAAATAATTACTTGATCCAGGACGAATTTGGTACAACCACATAACGAACACTGTAGACTTCAAAGAGAATATATGACAGACATCAATTCATACAGGTATAATTCTGAAAGTTATCTGGTGAGCCACTTACTCCCTGTCTCTTCTATTCTACTTTAAGTAATTCTTAAACATTAAAGCACATAATTTGTAACCCAACATAGAATATTATAGGAAATTAAAATGCCTGTGGATTTTGATTTTATAGACCTACACTGCCGAAGCTCCTGACCTTGGCCTGAGCTTGTTGTATTAAAAATTAGCGACGAGTTACTGTAATGGCTAGGACCTACACTGCCTAGGCTCCTGGCCTAGGCCTGTGCTTGTCGTATTAGAAATCAGCGACGAGTTGGTGTAATGGCTAGTGCATTACGCCGAATGTGGCCAGAGAAAGGTGGGATAAGGGTTCCAAAGCTGCACTCGCCGTTGGCTATGCGAGGGACGGACTTGGCCATCTGTCCCTCCATGCGCTATGGTCTAAAATTGTTAGGGTCCTAGTGCTTCACACATCCACATCATGCTACATGACTTGTTTACACACACACACATACACACACACACACACACGCACGCGTGCCCATGTATATACACATATGTTGGCGTTTAATATATTATATACAGTTATACACACACATGGGACTTCAAATGAAAACCTTAACTTTTTTACTTTTTTTTCGGGGGGGGGGGGGGGGGGGGGGTGAATATATTCTGAAAAAGTAAAGAGCAAATGTACAGCGTGTATTTTTAATGACTGTGCAGTGTTTGAAAGTATTGCCGGTCAAAGTTTTGTATTCACCCTCTGTAAAGTTATGCACAGTCATTAAAAACACACCCTATATGATGTTCGATGTAGTTGCCACTGCGCTCTATGCAAGTCCTAAATGGCAGAAAAAGTACGTGAATTCCAGTAGCCAAAGATTCTCTTGCTCGTGTGTGTGATCACTCTGGGGGTCACTACTCAATGTGCCTGATCCGGCCGAGAACAGACTGTTACAGAAGTCACTCCGTTTTAAAACTTCCTACTCCATGAATACACTTGCTGGACTGACATATATCACCATACTAGATCTTCATTCGCCGCTTAATTTCTTTAGATCACACCCCTTCACTGATTAAAAGAAACACAACAACAACAACAGATAACAGAACGCTGCTCCTCTTCAAAAGTGGGGCGGCTATATTCAAACTACTCTTATGAAGTCGCCCTTTTTGTCTGTATCGTGATGTCACATGCTTAACACTCTGTACATCCTTAACAACAATGTTGACAGGTTACAAGACAATGCCATGGTTGTTTGTATTTTCAATGACACTGTTAATGTTTTTATGTGATGCCCCTCCCCCTTGTGTGTGTGTGTGTGTGTGTGTGTGTGTGTGTGTGTGTGTGTGTGTGTTTTAATGTCTAAAACTGTAAAAAAAAACTGAAAAACAGTGTCACAGAAAGATGTGTTCAAAGAGAAATAAAACCAACGACTACAGACAAAGTTTATCAAAACAGTGATAGAAACTATTACGCAATGAAAAATATCTTCACGCATTTGTTTAAAGCAACAGACAACCTACACAAATAAAAATGATGTAAAATGGCTGTACTCATTAGCTTTGGCATTCACTTCTGTGGACACAAAGCAAACAGACGCAACGAAGATATGTGGAATTCTCCAAGATATCAATTCAATAATGTACTTGGGTGAGACACGGACACTAGATATGTCTGCAGAAGTCTCTATAGATGACAACAGACCAACAGGTCCACCCCGCGCGCTGAGATATTACAGAAGGTAAATATTACTTCACATCTATGGAGCACTTGGCGGGAATTTTCTTGGATCTGGTTGTTGGTTTTCGTCTTAACAGCGGACACTGGTGATAGGTGATAGACGAAGTGGGTCCCAGGTGGTGTTTAAGGGGCTGGAGGTTGTCATCGTTAGGGTATGTTGTTGTTGCTCTTGCTTCCCCCCCCCCCTCTCTTGTCCTACGTTTCCTTCGTTTTCTTCCACCGGAAAATACTATCCCAACAGGAATTGTCTATTTGAGGAAATGATGTTTCGGTTACAACATCTTCAGAAGATTAAAGTAGGCCAGCAAAATTTGTTTATTAGAATCTCCGCTGCTAAATTTGCATGGAGAGAACCCTTCTACGCCTCAGTCAATGCCATAATTTTTGTTGTCGTTAGTGTTTTACTAGGCAATGTTACGTTCAGTATGTTCCATTGTTTTCCGAACGGCCGATGCGCATACCATTGTTAATAATCAACCCAAGGCGATCTGCTCTCCAAATATATTCCCATATACTTGTATATTATGTATACAGCTATGTTTAAAACGTAGTAAATAAAAAGTGACAGTAGAATATTTATAGCTTGTATGATTCTAGTATACACGTATTGGGGTATTTATTATTCCTACAGCTTTCGTGCACTGTACTGAGTTTACATTCCATCTAAGAATGAGTGAAACATTAACGTGGTTGTGAGTAAGATATTAGGAGACATTAACGTGAACGTCTAAGTGAGATATTAGAGACATTAACAAGTGAGATATTAAAGATATTAACATGACAATCCGAGTGAGATATTAGAGGCGTTGACGTGCAGGCCTGAGTCAGATATTAGAGATACTAACGCGAAGGTCTGAGTGAGATATTAGAGACGTTAACGAGTGAGATATTAAAGACATTAAAGTGACGGTCTGAGTAAGACATTAGAGACTTTAACGTGAAGGTCTGAGTGAGATAGTGATACTAACGCGAAGGTCTGAGTGATATTTTATAGACATTAATGACTGAGATTTTAAAGATAATAACATAAAGGTCTTAGTGAGATATTAAAGTCATTAACGTGAAGGTCTGAGTGAGATATTAGAGAAATTAACGTGAAGTTCTGAGTGATATATTAGAGTTATTAGCGTGAAGGTCTGAGTGAAATATTAGAGCCACTAACGTGGAGGTCTGAGTGAACTATTTGAGTAATTAAGGTGAAAGTCTGGATGAGATATTAGAGACATTAAAGTATAAGTCAGAGTGAGATATTAGAGTATTTAATGCAGAGGTCTGAGTGAGATATTAGAGATAGTAAAGTAAAAGTCTGAGTGAGATATTAGAGCCATTAAAGTAGAAGTCTGAGTAAGGTATTAAAGTAATTAACGTGAAAGTCTGAGCTAAATATTAGAGAATGAACAAACAAATTTTATTTTCAAAGGGTCACAAATTGGGCACGCAGGCTCGTCTTACATTCAGCCCTTCCAATCACTTATCTTTCGTCGTTCAAATACATACTCCCTCGCATACACATATACTTACTCACAATTACAAACTCACTAGCTAAAGTTTACAGACATTAAAGTAGAAGTCTGAGTGAGATATTAGAGTAATTAACGTGAAAGTATGAGTGAGATATTAAAGACATTAAAGTAGAAATCTGAGTGAGATATTAGAGAACGAACAAACGAACTTTATTTTCAAAGGGTCACAAATTGGGCACGCAGGCCTGTCTTACATTCGGCCCCTCCAATCACTCATCTTTCGTTAATCAATTGTGATTGGTAAATTCATATAGGAAAATAAAACATTGTCAAATGAATGTTCTAAACATTAACAATGCATATTACCATGTTATGTAACAGACAGGCAGGCAGGCACACTTACATTCATAAACACACACATAAAATCCTGCATATACCTCCTACATCATTTACACAAACTCTCACAGTTATGGACCCACTCAAAAACACACGAATACATACTCCCTCGCATACACGTATACTTAATCACAATTACAAACTCACTAGCTAAAGTTTACATACATTAACGTAGAAGTCTGAGTGAGATATTAGAGTAATTAACGCGGAGGTCTGAGTAAGATATTAGAGATATTAAAGTAGAAGTCTGAGTGAAATATTAGAGACATTAACATGGAGGTCTGAGTAATTAACGCGGAGGTCTAAGTAAGATATTAGAGATATTAAAGTAGAAGTCTGAGTGAGATATTAGAGTAATTAACGCGGAGGTCTAAGTAAGATATTAGAGATATTAAAGTAGAAGTCTGAGTGAGATTTTAGAGTAATTAACGTGGATGTCTGGGTGATATATTAGAGACATTAAAGTAGAACTCTAAGTGAGCTATTAGAGTAATTAACGCTGAGGTCTGAATAAGATATTAGAGATATTAAAGTAGAAGTCTGAGTGAAATATTAGAGACATTAACATGGAGGTCTGAGTGAGATATTGGAGTAATTAACGCGGAGGTCTAAGTAAGATATTAGAGATATTAAAGTAGAAGTCTGAGTGAGATTTTAGAGTAATTAACGTGGATGTCTGGGTGATATATTAGAGACATTAAAGTAGAACTCTAAGTGAGCTATTAGAGTAATTAACGCTGAGGTCTGAATAAGATATTAGAGATATTACAGTAGAAGTCTGAGTGAAATATTAGAGACATTAACATGGAGGTCTGAGTGAGATATTAGAGACATAAAAGTAGAAGTCTGAATGAGATATTAAAGTAATTAACGTGGGTGTCTGAGTGAGATATTAGAGGCATTAAAGTAGAACTATGAGTGTGACATTGGAGGGGGGGGGGGGGGGGGGTCAGCGTGACATATTAGAAACATGAAAGTGGAGGTCTGAGTGACATATCAGAGGTATTAAAGTGAAGGTCTGAGTGAGAAAATAGAGATATTAAATTAGAAGTCTGAGTGCAGTGTGCATTCGGGTAAACATAGTGAGTCGCCATTTTCCGAGGTTTGTTGATGGCTTGCTTGATTATGAATCCGTGAGATGACTGAATTGCAACGCTGAACTCCAATGCATTGATATCCAGGTCGTCTGAGTCCTGATGAAGGTTCACATCTATTTAATTGAGGTTTACAGAGACTTTTCTTCCGACCTGATACCCAATAACCACCTCCCCGAAGTATGTGTTGCAGAGCACTCCTTCCCCTGTCCAGCTCAGAAAACAGCGAGGTGTGCAAGAATGGTACTGCAACTTGACATCATGAAACCAGGTCATGGTTTAGCATAGGACATACCGACTGGCAGGAATTAAGTCTAGATCGGTGGTTTAAAACTATTTACTCCCTTAGCGAATTGAAACACAGAAGCCACAAACAATACGTTGCACGATTTATTGCCTGGCATATTTCAATACATCTCGTCATGTGCATACATTGGAATAATGCCTGTGAGTTTTTCGCAGAACCTGCAAGCCATTCCATCCCTGCTTCTATATAGACTAGAGAAGTAGTTCTCACTGGACTCAGTTTTGAAAACTAAAATGTAGTTCTCACTAGACTAAAATCTCTAGACTAGAGAAGTATTTCTCACTCAACTAAGATCTGTAAATGAAAGAAGTAGTTCTCATTAGACCAGGGGTAGCCAACCTTTTCAGCAGGCGGGCCAAATTTCAGAAATATTTCCTTCCGGGCCACGCACCTATTTTTTTCTCTTAATTAAAGTAAACAAGAAAGCGTGCTACAGCTTCGACCATATCGTCGCTTCCCACTCCGCGGGCCGCAACATGACTCCCGACGGGCCGCATGCGGCCCGCGGGCCTCGTGTTGGCCACCCCTGCACTAGACTAAGATCTGTAGACTAGTCAAAATCTCCGAAGTTGGGAAATAGTTCTCATTAGACTAAGATAGACGATCATCTGCAATGTGTAGCCTCCTAAAGGCTGAAGTGAATTTTAATACCTTTACATGACCCTGCAGTCTACGCCATCATTAGATGGCACTTTGTCATATTACTGGCAAATTTTAGTCCAATAGTTTTTCATTGCTTTCTGAACTGCCGACGTCTCACACCACCAAAATCAACGCAAAGATGTCTGCTTCCAAATCACCGACGGCTGATTTCCAACCCTCGACTCTGTATCTCGAGGAATTATGGAAGTGCGCGTTTCACTATCACTTAAGACACAGACGCCGGTTAGCCTTCTTAAAGCAGACAATAAAATAGAAAGCAAGATTTAACACTACAAATCAAATCAGATCTTATAAATGCGCGTGGATTACGTCCCCACGGAGTAGATGAATTTATGATCGGCAGTAATCTTTCAAGGGAACACACTTCTCTGTGTGGATGAACTGTGGTAGATTACATAAAATGGCGTTTGAGCCGAGCCGGCGGCTTTGTAAAATCGCCTGGACAATTTTGGCATACGTTCCCTCTGGTAGACGAACTTAAGGTCACAAGGGAAAGAAATCTGTAACCGTTGCATTTGTTTCCGTGTTGGTAGGTACTGAATTGATTCCACATTTCGCACTTGAGATGAGCACGTGATTTCGTAAAATAATATGTACGTACTTTCAGCAGTAAACGAAGCCAAAGTCACTATACCCGACACTCTAATTTCGTTGTTGATTGGATTGGGAAATGGCTTGTGTTGATCGTGGGCTGGCTGTATTTCCTGTCCTGGATTGTAGGCAGAGTATTTTTAGACGTTGTTTCGATGTCCGTTTGATCTTTGGTTGTATGACTTTGGCAATCTTAGGAAGAGTGGTTGGGAATTTATGGAACCTCTTGTCGGGTAGGTGGCGTCAAAAGAGTAGGAGGAAGAAAGCTATGCCACTACCCAGTAAACATGGTTATTACAAGAAATTGTGAAGATGGATGTCTGTACTTAGGCCTAAAAGGGTGTCGTTCTTCCCTTCCGTTTGTATACATCTTGTGGTACACCCAGAGTGAAGAGATGAAACTTAGACATTGTGGTCTTGCACGTTTGACCTGAATACACATACACCAGAAATATATACATATAGAGAGTTGGCATGGATACACCTATATAGGGCATGATTACACATTCAAATGTCACGAATACATTTTGTAAGGCGTGAATACACATATAGAAGGCGTGCAGACACCAATAAAAAGCATGATTACATATGCAAAAGGCACAAATACACCTTTATAAGGTATTAATACATATATCATGAATACACCTACATACGATATGAATACACATACAGAAGAAATGAATACACAAGGATTAGTCATGAAAACGTATATAATAAGGCATGCATACACCTATATAAGGCATGTTAAGACATTCAAAATGCATGAATACACCTGCATAAGGCATGAATACCTATATAGGAAGGAATGCACCTATATAAAGCATGAAAACATATAGAGAAAGCATGAATACACCTATATAAGGCATGAATACACATACAAAAGGTACAAATACACCTATATAAGGCATGAATACACATACAAAAGGCATAAATATACTTATATAAAGCATGAAAACACAGAGAAAGCATAAATACTGCCAAGAAGTGAACCACCTCTGCAATGTAACATACTGTCCTTCATTGGCAATATTTTAGCTCGTTTCTATCTAGCTTTAGTTTTCTGAATCGAACAACTTGAACTCAGTAATCGAACTACTGATATATAACATCGACACATTGCCTGAATTTTAAGTCCATATTTATTTCAGGCAGTATCCCATGAATCGTATGACATGCAGGCTATCAACACGATGCAACCATCACGCATTCCATCATAACTGCTCATGCTACCCTACTTAATAGAACTCCCATTACAGTCAACCCTGTCGCCTGTCCTATTACATATATCCATACTGTTTACAGTTCACCAGAAATATTGCTAACTAATTACTCACGCCAGTACTTAGAGTATCGTCTATTTTGTGACCTTCCAGTGACTCTTCAACTTAGATGTCGCTCATCGGATGTTGAGTCGTTTCTTCAGCTCGCTTCTCCAAGATCATATCATGCTGGACTTCTTGTGTCCTTCCTTGATCTCATCCCTATCTTTCAGACTCCCTCCATTCCTTCGTGTGCCTACGTTTCTTGATCGCTGTTCCGCGTCTGTTTATCTGTCCTTTCGCTCACTGACGTTCTCGTCACCAAGTCCGCTTTTGTGCGTTCACTGTGCTGTATTCTTAATTCCCGATTATTGCATTCTGCGACACATGGCAAATACGACTATATAAGGTATATATACAGATATAAAAGGTACAAATACACCTATATATGGTGAATACACACAGAGAAGGCATGAATACACCTATATTCGGCACGAATACACATACAGAAGAAATCAATATACACACGGAAAGCATGAATACACATACAGAAGACATCAATATACACACGGAAAGCATGAATACACATACAGAAGACATCAATATACACACGGAAAGCATGAATACACATACAGCCGGCATGAATACACACACAGCAGGTACGAACACACCCATATAAGGCGTGAATACACATAGAAAAGGCATAATACGCCTATACTCGGCATGCATACGCATACAGAAGACATCAATACACATACAAAAGGCACGAATACACACTACAGAAAACATTAATAAACATACAAAAATTATGCATAGACATACATAACTCATATACAGACATACAGAAGACATTAATTAGTACACGCAAAGAAATTCGTGTGGATCTGAGTGGAAATTAGTGGATCAGAAACACGGCATCCACCTCTTAATCCAGAAAACCTGGTACGGCCACATAATAGAGATTTTAACAAATTGAAATTTGGATAGTAACTCCCGCTTTTCCAGTGTAGTGGCTATGAAACCCTGCTATTCGGACAAGAATCTTTTAAAAAAAGCTAAAACATTCTACACATGTCGAGTATGTAAACAATTCATTGACAGCTGGAAACTGTACAGGCGAAGCAAGTATAGGCCATATTTGACAATGAGAAACTCTCGATAATATGGAATACGTTTAGAGTACGTAAAAGAACATCAACTCCAAGTGGATCGCTCGACACAACATGTCTGGCTTACGTTGAGTTTGATGGCAGAGATATATTGTCGTTGCTCAAACGGTATGAGTGGAGTCTAATCAGTATTATCATGTCGTCTGTAGTTTCGCCAATTAGTCTCCTCAACCCAGTTCACGATGATGGTCAGTAAGAAGGGCAGTGATGGCTTGTGTGCAGTAATTTGCCACTGCTTTTTGAATGACCAGCATTTCGTAAAAAGCCAACGCAAGGCTGTCTGCTGCTAAATAGCGTGCAGCTGTTTTTCGAACGAGGGTATGCGGGATTACGAACTGCATCCTTAACACCTTCGCCACAGAGCCAATAGTACAACTACAACAATATTAATAAAACAACAATAACTTGTATTCTCTCTTCAATGGTTGGAAAATCAAGAAGGTAGCGCATCGCCCTGCATGCTGTATCTCTTGTACATCCAAGAATAATGCGCATAGCTTCATTCTGTATCCTTTCCATCCTTTCTATCTGCTTACGGCTGAGAGTCAGGATTGCCATTGCATACTCCAAAACAGACATGACCAGCCCCTCGTACAGAAGACATAGATGGCGCTGCTCACAGTGTGCTGCCGCCATCACCCGCATCGCAGCCAAGCCCCGCTTGGCCTTTGTTATCACCTGGTCTATGTGCTCATTATAAGCAAGGCTTCGATCAAACCGTATCCCCAGGTAATACATTGCCTGAGCTCTTTCCACCGTCTCTGAACACAGCTTTACAGTTGGTGGAGTGTTGACAATATGATTATTCAACGAGAACCAAGTCATTGTTGCCTTTGTTGGGTTGACCATTGCCCCGGCTTCATCACACCAAGTACTTATGCGATTGAGTTCGGTTTGTAGTTCCAAAGCAACCTGCTCTCTATCCTTACCCTGACGATACACTAAAACATCATCGGCATATGACAATGTCCTGCCAGGTCCAGTGATCTGCTCACTGGTGATTCTCACTGTGTAGGCGTTGACCAGTACCGGAGATAATGGTGATCCCTGTGGTAGGCCAGGATATATTGTTGTTGGTTCCGAAGTCCAACTGCCACATCTAAAAACTACGTTCCGTTGGAAGAGGGCTGCAGCGATCCAACTAAGGAGGAATGGACTTACTTTTAGTTCAAGAAGCTGAAGCATTAAAAAATCCAATGGTACTCTGTTGTACGCGTCCTCAAGATCAATCGCTGCAGCAA
>OY992892.1:72582896-72595396 GCA_963921405.1 Cepaea hortensis | reverse complement strand
AAAAAAAACAATAATTTGCCAAAAAATCAGAAACAGCTAAAAGTATTGGTGTTGACTGCGACGTCCTGTAAAGGATATGCAACTAATTTTTAACAGTGTTATTGAGTCATGAATTAATAGGTAATTATTACATTTAACATATTAGGGGGAAAACATGAGCTTGAAATAGATCTTAGATGACAAAGAGTTGAGGAGAGTTTGAACAAATGATGGGCTGAGTTAGATATGAGATAGCAAAGGTTCAAGAAATGATTAGAAGACAAGATCTGGAGTAGATATTAGAAGATGAAGCATGAAGAAAAGATAAGAAGACAAGGGCTAAAGTAAATACGAGAACAGAACAGGTAAATAGAAGAATAGAAGACAGTAGCTGAAGTAAATATGAGCATACAAAGACTGGAGTAAATATTAAAAGGGAATGATTGTCGAAGATATGTGACCACAAAGATTTAAGCAAGGATAAGCAGTCAATGACTGAAGTTAATTTAGTTGCATTTTATTTACAGGAAGTCGCAGCCAAACCCAGCAATTTTCTAATGTTTGTAATGTCTTAGCCAGTTTAGGCTCAGTAGTTTGCTATTGCTTTCTGAACGACCGGCGCCCATAACAAGTCGTGAAAAACCAATAACACTGAAGTCTGCTGTTAAATCACGATTGATGTAGTCATCAGAAAATAAAGGCTATAGTAAAGATGAGATGAGGCAGACAGACAGACAGACAGACAGACAGACAGACAGACAGACAGACAGACAGACAGACAGACAGACAGACAGACAGACAGACAGACAGACAGACGGACAGACGGACGGACGGACGGACGGATGGACGGAAGGATGGATGGATGGATGGATGGATGGATGGATGGATGGATGGATAGATAGATGGATAGATAGATAGATAGATAGATAGATAGATATATAGAACGAACGAACGAACGAACGAACAAACTTTATTTTCAAAGGGTTAAGAATTGGGCACGCAGGCCCGTCTAACATTCTGCCCTTCTATCACTCTCTTCCATACATTATTTCATTCACACATCATTCAAGGCTAACAGAGAACAGCAACAATATAAAACTTATGCATTATAAAAGCATTGGCAAAATGCGAACATCAAAACTACACGACACAGTAACATTAGATAATGGTCAGACACTTATTAGCCATGTGGAATATACTGGCCTACCAAAAGGGGACTGGCTGTTATACTAGGGTTTTGTTGTTATTATTATTATTATCACTATTATTATGGGGGAAGGTAATCCGTACTGAGATAGTGTTCGAGTAATTTGCGATTATATGAATAAGGATTGGTGATGTCTTTTATTTCTTGTGGAAGATTGTTCCACAGCTGAGCTGCAGAGTACGTTAAGCTTGTTTTGTATAAGTCAATCCTAGGCTTCGGAATGTGTAATATATTTAAACGTTTACTGTGTCTAGCATTATATTTAAACAATGGCCAAAGGTAATTTGGGGCATTCCGATGCAAGATTTTGTGAATTAGTTTAGCTTTATTGAAAAGCAGGCGTTTGCGGAGTGGTAGTAACTGAAGGCGTTTATACAGTCTGGGATTGTCAGATAAATGTTTGCTATAAATTAGACTCATGGCCCGTTTCTGGAGTGAGTAAAGTCGCTTGGTGTTTGAATTAGAACAACCGTCCCAGATTGTAGAGCAGTAGTCAAAGTGTGTCTGAATATGAGAAGCATAGAATAGTTTCCTTGTGTCCTCATCAAGGAAGTTTTTAATTTTGGCGAGTTGGTAGACTTTTTTCGCTGTTTGTTTGATGAGCGCTTGAACGTGGGAATTAAAGGTTAGGTTTCTATCAATGATTAGGCCTAATGTTTTGTGCTCAATTACACTTTCTACTGGCATGTTATCGATGTGAAGTTGAAGTGATGTGTGTGAGCTTAGAGTTTGAAGTCTTTGTCTGGTTGTTAATAACATTGATTTTGTTTTAGTGATATTAATTTGCATACGGTTTGAATAGCTCCACCTAACTACATTATTTAATTCTTGTTGTAAAGACGACTCCAGTAAAATACAGTTTTCAGCGTTTGTATACACTGTACAGTCGTCTGCAAATAGATCGCAGGACGATGAAAGATGCAAAGGTAGATCGTTAATATATATGGCAAATGATAGAGGGCCAAGAATAGAGCCTTGTGGTACTCCAATATTGAATGTAGTGGTTTGAGACAGCGATTTATTATGTGATACTACTTGCTTTCTGTCCGATAGAAAAGATGATATTAGAGTGACTACATTAGGACCAATTCTCATTGTCTCAAGTTTCTTAATTAAAATAACATGGTCTATCATATCAAATGCTTTCTTGAAATCAATAAACACAGTTCCACATAGACTGTTGTTGTTTATACTCTCGTGCCAATTTTCTATCATGTTTGTTAGGGCCGTATGGCAAGAATACTTTGGTCGAAATCCTGATTGGCTGTCAACAATAAGCTTGTTGCGAACTAAATACTGTAATGTTACTTTATGGATGTGTTTTTCTAGTGGCTTAGATAGTGATGATAGTAAAGAAATGGGTCTGTAATTGTTCGGGAGACCATTGTCCAATGAACCAGATTTAAGAAGAGGGTACACTTTAGCGATTTTGAGAGCTGATGGAAAGTGGCCTTAGATAGATAGATAGATAGATAGATAGATAGATAGATAGATAGATAGATAGATAGATAGATAGATAGATAGATAGATAGATAGATAGATAGATAGATAGATAGATAGATAGATAGATAGATAGATAGATAGATAGATAGATAGATAGATAGATAGATAGATAGATAGATAGATAGATAGATAGATAGATAGATAGATAGATAGATAGATAGATAGATAGATAGATAGATAGATAGATAGATAGATAGATAGATAGATAGATAGATAGATAGATAGATAGATAGATAGATAGATAGATAGATAGATAGATAGATAGATAGATAGATAGATAGATAGGTAGATAGGTAGATAGGTAGATAGATAGATAGATAGATAGATAGATAGATAGATAGATAGATAGATAGATAGATAGATAGATAGATAGATAGATAGATAGATAGATAGATAGATAGGTAGATAGGTAGATAGGTAGGTAGGTAGGTAGGTAGGTAGGTAGGTAGGTAGGTAGTTAGATAGATAGATAGATAGATAGATAGATAGATAGATAGATAGATAGATAGATAGATAGATAGATAGATAGGTAGATAGGTAGATAGGTAGGTAGGTAGGTAGGTAGGTAGGTAGGTAGGTAGGTAGGTAGGTAGTTAGATAGATAGATAGATAGATAGATAGATAGATAGATAGATAGATAGATAGATAGATAGATAGATAGATAGATAGATAGATAGATAGATAGATAGATAGATAGATAGATAGATAGATAGATAGATAGATAGATAGATAGATAGATAGATAGATAGATAGATAGATAGATAGATAGATAGATAGATAGATAGATAGATAGATAGTTAGATAGATAGATAGATAGATAGATAGATAGATAGATAGATAGAACGAATGAACAAACTTTATTTTCAAAGGGTTAAGAATTGGGCACGCAGGCCCGTCTAACATTCTGCCCTTCTATCACTCTCTTTCATACATTATTTCATTCACACATCATTCAAGGCTAACAAAGAACAGTAACAATATAAAAGATATGCATTATAAAGGCATGGGCAAAATGCAAACATCAAAACTACACGACACAGTAATATTAGATAATGGTCTGACACTTGTTATTAGCCATGTCAAATATACTGGCCTACAAAAAGGTGATTGGCTGTTATACTAGGGTTTTGTTATTATTATTATTATCTCAATTATTAAGGGGGAAGGTAATCCGTATTGAGATAGTGGTCGAATATTTTGCGATTATATGAATAGGGATTGGTGATGTCTTTGATTTCTTGTGGAAGATTATTCCACAGCTGAGATGCAGAGTACGTTAAGCTTGTTTTCTATAAGTCAATCCTAGGCTTCGGAATGTGTAGTATATTTAAACGTTTACTGTGTCTAGCATTATATTTAAACAAAGGCCAAAGGTAATTTGGGGCATTCCGATGCAGGATTTTGTGAATTAGTTTAGCTTTATTGAAAAGCAGGCGTTTGCGGAATGGTAGTAACTGAAGGCGTTTATACAGGCTAGGATTGTCAGATAAATATTGCTATAAATTAGACTCATGGCCCGTTTCTGGAGTGAGTAAAGTCGCTTAGTGTTTGAATTAGAACAACCGTCCCAGATTGTAGAGCAGTAGTCAAAGTGTGTCTGTATATGAGAAGTATAGAATAGTTTCCTTGTGTCCTCATCAAGGAAGTTTTTAATCTTGGCGAGTTGATAGACTTTTTTCGCTGTTTGTTTAATGAGCGCTTGAACATGGGAATTAAAGGTTAGGTTTCTATCAATGATTAGGCTTAATGTTTTGTGCTCAATTACACTTTCTACTGGCATGTTATCGATGTGAAGTTGAAGTGATGTGTGTGGGCTTAGAGTTTGAAGTCTTTGTCTGGTTGTTAATAACATTGCTTTTGTTTTAGTGATGTTAATTTGCATACGGTTTGAATAGCTCCACTTAACTACATTATTTAATTCTTGTTGTAAAGACGACTCCAGTAAAATACAGTTTTCAGCGTTTGTGTACACCGTACAGTCATCTGCAAATAGATCGCAGGACGACGAAAGATGCAAAGGTAGATCGTTAATATATATGGCAAATAATAGAGGGCCAAGAATAGAGCCTTGCGGTACTCCAATATTGAAGGTAGTGGTTTGAGACAGAGATTTATTGTGTGATACTACTAGCTTTCTGCTTGATAGAAAAGATGATATTAGAGTGACTACATTAAGGCCAATTTTCATTGTCTCGAGCTTTTTAATAAAAATAACATGGTCTATCATATCAAATGCTTTCTTGAAATCAATAAACACAGTTCCACATAGACTGTTGTTGTTTATATTCTGGTGCAAATTTTCAATCATGTTTGTTAGGGCCGTATGGCAAGAATATTTTGGTCGAAATCCTGATTGGCTGTCAACAATAAGCTTGTTGCGAACTAGATACTGTAATGTTACTTTATGGATGTGTTTTTCTAGTGGCTTAGATAGTGATGATAGTAAGGAAATGGGACTGTAATTGTTCGGGAGACCATTGTCCAATGAACCAGATTTAAGAAGAGGGTACACTTTAGCGATTTTGAGAGCTGATGGAAAGTGGCCTTTGGTTAGACACTGATTATATACATAGGTTAGTGATGTACAAATCACTGGCGCAGCACAACGGAGAATCCGGTTGCTGATTCCATCTAACCCAGATGAGGTTGTGTTTTTTTAGGTTACTGAGGTAAGTGAATACTTCAGTAATTGTCATTAGCGGTAAGTCGGAAAGAATATCGCGGGAGCATCTATTCTCGCAAAACGATGACAATAAAGATAAGTTGCAAGGAGAATTAGGTATTGAAGCCTTCAACTGGTCTATGTCAGTTTGAAAAAATTTACTGAATTGGTCGCATGTAATATGATTTGATGGTAAAGAATTTCGGAAGTTATACTTGTTTGTCAAGGTGTTAATTGCCTTCCATATATCCTTACTATTTGTTTTATCCATTACTAAGTTCTTAAAGTAATTTTTCTTTTCCCGTCGTATGCTATATTGAACTTTGTTTCTAAGAGTACGGTATGCACTGAGATCCCGCTTTTTATGTGCTTTATCTCTGTCTCTCATAATTTCAAGTATTTCCTGGGTGATCCAAGGTGGCTTGACGTGGTGTTTTACTCGAACTTCCTTGACTGGCACATGCCTATCAAAAACATCAATAAAGGTTTTCATCCAGAATTCCAGAGCATCATCCGGGTCAGGAAGCTGATAAACATTGTCTAGAGGTGAACTGAGCAAGTCCTGTAAAAATGCGTTTTGGTTGAAATTTTTGTAACTTCTATATTTTACACTTACGTGTTTATGTTTAGGAGTTTTAATTCCTTTTTTAGACCAGTTGCAGCATATTGGGTAGTGATCGCTCATTGCACAATTTGGTACTGTGCATTCTATGATGTTGTCTGAGCAAGTTACATAAATGTGATCTATGACTGTTGAAGATGACTTTGTTACTCTAGTAGCTTGTTGTACTATTTGTTGGAAATTGTATGATGCAATTATATTTCCCCATATTATGTTGGATTTGTTGGTGTCAATGTTAAAGTCTCCGAGTAGTATAATTTCCTTCCCAGAAGCGAAAACCACATCCATCATGGTAGTGAAGTTTTCGTACCAGACGTGTCCAGCACTGGGATTTCTATAAAGGTAGCCAATTATCAGGGGTGTGCGGTTTTGAAGTTTTAGCTCTAGCTAGATACATTCTATTTCGCAAGTTTCAAAGTCTAGCCTACGGTGAGCATTTAGTAAATTAGAAACATAGGTTATTATGCCTGTCTCTTGTTTCCTACAGGGATCTCTTCTAAAAACTTTGTACCCTTTAATAGAGATGTCCTCATCTGAAATTGTATCATTAAGCCTACTTTCACTAAGGCCGAATAAATGAAAATTTTGATTAAGAATAGAAGATAACTCTGGTAGCTTGTTAAATAAGCTGCAAATGTTTAAGTGTCCAAGGCGTATTCCTGACTTATTGAGCCAGTGTTGCCACTTCTCAGACATTTCATCCATGAAGAAAGTGTAAATTCGTCAAAGTTAAGCTAAAATACAAGATCATAAAAAAAAATCACAATTACATTAACTTACACAATATCAGTAATACAAATCAATAAGTAAATGACAATATTATAACAATATAACTAATTAGACCAACGAATATAATGCAAACAAGGAACAAAACGAATTAAAGAACATGCAACAAATAATTAACTTGAAAAAAACTACTTCACAAGCTAAGTACCAACTGTTATCCAAAAGAATCAATAAATGACTATACAAGTCAATGTCTCTGTTTAAAGCGGGGAGTGAAGACCCCCTCACTCAGGGTATTAAGGCGCTAAAAAGTATTATAAAAGATATCTAAGTGTCAATCTCTGTGACTTCAATACGAGTCAATGTTTACAGCCGCGTACAATCTAATACGTTGCTATATAAATCAATAACCAAGTATGCGCATAAACTTTATAGGAGAGGCCCTTTATTGTACCGAGATCCGGTGTTGCTTTGTGCTGAATTGCTAGTAAATACCAGGCTGTGTTGGTCCTTGGTACAGTGACATCATAAATGCCTGCCGAAGTGAAGTTGGGCTAAACCGTGTGAGGTATAACAACTCTGGGTTACAATGGAGTGAATACTGTTGATTTCTCACGGGTGTGTAACGACTTCCAACTACAGGCTCTGATTCGTGGCTAACAGGAGGCTGTGGTGGCACGTTGTTGTTACTACTGGATTGATCCTTGCTGTGGAGAAGAGGGAACGTATCTTCATAATTATCACCCTCCTGCGTGAAAGAAGGCGTATTGTACGGATTTGGTGTGATGGAAATGTTCCGTCTTGCTTGGATATCAGGTGCCGTGGTTATGAGTGGTCTGCTCTCTTCTGGTTTATTGGTACTTGATGTGGCGGCAGTATGTCGTCTGGCTTGAGTTTGAGGTGGTGTAGCTAAAAGTGTCCTACGCGATCCAGTATTGGATTAGGTTGTGTACGTTCAGGGTACTTAAGACTTTTGGCGAGCAAGCTGGTACCCAATGTAGACAAATGTACTTGATCTTTATAAAGTCGCTTTTTAGGTGCTCCTGACTGTGAAGTAAACACCGGCGTGTTGTTGATGAACCGTATGTTGTTGTGAGAGTAAAACTTCTGCAATATGTTGTTATTTATGTCAGCTAGACGACGCTGGAATCCATAACTCAGTGATATGATGGAGGAGAAGAAGATGGACGAATTAGGAAAAGTGTGACGTAATGCGTTCAAGAGCGCCAGCAGTTGAGATGTTGTGATTTGCTGGTTGTTCATGGTGTCATTGATACCAATATGGACGCTTGCCCTTTTTACGTTAAGATTTACAGCCAACCTCCTAATCTTGTCTGTTAGCCGGTCAACACCAGCCCCAGGCAGTGGAATTATGGAAACAATGTCTTTGTCTGTAGTAGCCATCCGGTCGCTATAAAGACCTTTCATTAGAGAGTCGCCTATTATAATGTGTGTACAGTCGGGTCGTGCTGTCTGCATATGTTGGTTGTCAGTACGCCTTGCTCGTTGTTTCTCCCATTTAGCAGCAGTCTGCACGTCTCCATGTGACTCTACCTGTGTTTCCTGGAGGCGTGTGTTGTCTGTTGGCAGTGCACTATAGCACTGTACGTTTTCTGACGAATTTTCTTGAAGCACTTCGAATCTATTGCTTATCTTTACACCAATGGGATAGACTGCTTGTAGCGTTCTATCTTCCTCTGCACGTTGAGGTTTTTCCGCGTCTTGTTTTTGGTGAAACTGGGCTTCAAGATTCTCCGAATTTGATACAGCTGCTTGGGAGTTACATGCTTGTTCAGTTGAGTTGGTGGAGGACTCGTGCTGTAAAGTTTCCATTGTTTTTCTTAGCAACAGATTTTCCTCTCTCAGGAGCGTGATTTCTTCTTTGAGAGCAGTGTAGTCACTGCTGGTCTTGCTGTTAGCTGCAATGTTCGCTGTAACAGTAGCAGTGAGCGCCTTTAAGGATTGCTCTATTACCTCAATGCGCCTATGACAATCGCACGATTGTCCATTGATAGTTGGCGTGTTATCTAAGGCTGGTATTTCTTCTGTTACACTTACGTTGGTCTCCACGTTGTTTTGGAGGTGCTCCATTGGATATTCAATGGCCAAGAGTACTGATGGGGTAGCTGACCTCGTGTTGATGGTATTGTCCTGTTCATTCATTGTATGTGTTAGTTGAGAAACATTGTCTGCTGTGGTGTCCACTGCTGTAGTTGTGGGCTGTGTAGATTCTGAGTCCTCACTCGAGACGATCATGTTGATGATATCTTGTGTCTTTGATATGTCTCTACTCGTGAATGTAATTATTGAGTTCTCCAGCTCGACAAAGTCTATTTTTAGCCAAGATTTAATGTTTTCAACGCTGCCCTGAGCGAGTAACTTGTTCTTTGAGTGATATAAATGTATTGTAAGGACTGGCGTCGTAATCAGATCTTCCACGTAGGCCCCGCTTATATCTTGTCTGTGTTGTATTCGTTCAGGCTTGTAATAATTGATGAGGCACGTTCGAAATGCCTCATAATGGAGTGTATTGTTAAAGGATACTGTAACACATTGGCCGGAGTTGGTGTGTTGGACGACTCGGCCGACTGGATTCGCACACCTGGCTAGCTTGGTCTTCACCGCCTTCTCTTTGTTTAGTGTGTATGGTTTATTCACGGCCGATCGTAAACCGGATCTTGTTTTAACACCAGTCACCTCCAGAGAGGCCTCTCCTATAGATGACATTACTGCATCATGTTATCAAACCCGTTTGAAGAATGTTGCGAACTCATTGTAGTCTAGACGCGCCGCGGGCCACTTGAAGTCATGTGTTGCAGTTCGTTTGTTTTGACAATTAAGACAATAACACAGGGCTGATCGGGAACTTGCGATATTGTGTGCAGGCGACTTACCACGCGCTAGTCAAGCATGGTTTACACACGTTGTCGCTAATCGACAATTGGTAATTTCGAAATTGAATGACCGTACCGTCCATATATCAAAGGAATCCTCATTTCACTACACCACAGTCACATAAACTTAAGATATTAATTCGTATTAGATCCAGTTTCAGAACTAACACAATGTTATACACAGCATCTCGATTGAAATTAGACAAAACTTGATAAATTCTATAAAAACTGGGAGAGCTTGGGAAAACACGTCCGCTCGTAACCGGAAACAGGATAGATAGATAGATAGATAGATAGATAGATAGATAGATAGATAGATAGATAGATAGATAGATAGATAGATAGATAGATAGATAGATAGATAGATAGATAGATAGATAGATAGATAGATAGATAGATAGATAGATAGATAGATAGATAGATAGATAGATAGATAGATAGATAGATAGATAGATAGATAGATAGATAGATAGATAGATAGATAGATAGATAGATAGATAGATAGATAGATAGATAGATAGATAGATAGATAGATAGATAGATAGATAGATAGATAGATAGATAGATAGATAGATAGATAGATAGATAGATAGATAGATAGATAGATAGATAGATAGATAGATAGATAGATAGATAGATAGATAGATAGATAGATAGATAGATAGATAGATAGATAGATAGATAGATAGATAGATAGATAGATAGATAGATAGATAGATAGATAGATAGTAAATATGCAGGAATTGATGGGAAGACAATAGTTGAAAAAGTGTTGAAAAGACATGGAATCGACTGCGAAGATCGGTTGTATAGTAAATAGTGGAAGATAAAGTTTCAAGAAGAAAGAAGAAGCGAAAAATTGAAATAGAGTTGAAAATACATTGTTGAAATATACACAAGAAGACGATTGCTGAAGTAAATATGAGAATGCAAAGGCCTGGAGAAGATTTATGTAGACAGAAGCTGGCATTGAAATGTCACATCCGAGGAAATGCATGCACAGATGTTACCAGGTCATGATGTGGCCCAGCACATACATACAGCCTGGGATTATCCCCAGGTCATGATGTGGCCCATCACATACATACAGCCTGGGATTATCTCCAGGTCATGATGTGGCCCAGCACATACATACAGCCTGGGATTATCCCCAGGTCATGATGTGGCCCAGCACATACATACAGCCTGGGATTATCCCCAGGTCATGATGTGGCCCAGCACATACATACAGCCTGGGATTATCCCCAGGTCATTATGTGGCCCAGCACATACATACAGTCTGGGATTATCCCCAGGTCATGATGTGGCCCAGCACATACATACAGCCTGGGATTATCCCCAGGTCATGATGTGGCCCAGCACATACATACAGCCTGGGATTATCCCCAGGTCATGATGTGGCCCAGCACATACATACAGCCTGGGATTATCCCCAGGTCATGATGTGGCCCAGCACATACATACAGCCTGGGATTATCCCCAGGTCATTATGTGGCCCAGCACATACATACAGTCTGGGATTATCCCCAGGTCATGATGTGGCCCAGCACATACATACAGCCTGAGATTATCCCCAGGTCATGATGTGGCCCAGCACATACATACAGCCTGGGATTATCCCCAGGTCATGATGTGGCCCAGCACATACATACAGCCTGGGATTATCCCCAGGTCATGATGTGGCCCAGCACATACATACCGCCTGGGATTATCCCCAGGTAATGATGTGGCCCAGCACATACATACCGCCTGGGATTATCCCCAGGTCATGATGTGGCCCAGCACATACATACAGCCTGGGATTATCTCCAGGTCATGATGTGGCCCAGCACATACATACAGCCTGGGATTATCCCCAGGTCATGATGTGGCCCAGCACATACATACAGCCTGGGATTATCTCCAGGTCATGATGTGGCCCAGCACATACATACAGCCTGGGATTATCTCCAGGTCATGATGTGGCCCAGCACATACATACAGCCTGGGATTATCCCCAGGTCATGATGTGGCCCAGCACATACATACAGCCTGGGATTATCCCCAGGTCATGATGTGGCCCAGCACATACATACCGCCTGGGATTATCCCCAGGTAATGATGTGGCCCAGCACATACATACCGCCTGGGATTATCCCCAGGTCATGATGTGGCCCAGCACATACATACAGCCTGGGATTATCTCCAGGTCATGATATGGCCCAGCACATACATACAGCCTGGGATTATCTCAAGGTCATGATATGGCCCAGGACATACATACAGCCTGGGATTATCCCCAGGTCGGCTCCCTAAACGAATTTTTTACAGCGAACTGCGTTGTGGTAAACGCTCCAAAGGTGGCCAGAGGAAACGCTTTAAAGACACTCTGAAAATCTCACTGAATGCTTTTTGAATTCATCATGACACCTGGGAGGCTGCAGCCAGAGACCGAAATTCGTGGCGTGCATCATTACGCAAGGGTGCAGTCATATGTGAGGCAACCAGGACTGCAAGAGCTGTGAAGAAAAGGCAGGACACAAAAACCACTGCAGGAAATCCTCCTCCAGAAACGTCAAGCATTCTTTGCCCACATTGTCAAAGAACATTTCGAGCCAAAATAGGCCTTATCAGCCATCTTAGAACCCACGGCTCCATACCTTCAACCCCACTGGATGAAATGAATGGTCATCATCATACTTGATGGACAAACAACATAACATCCCCAGGTCGGACCATGTTTCATCTATAGGTGTTAGGTGTTTAATATTGGCACCTAGTTGTTATGACAGGCGATAGTTTGTTACATTGTGCTTTAAAAGGGCATACTATAACTACAACCCACGGCGGTAGGGAATGTGACTGAACACATTAATTCGTGCGGTAAATGTTCGTCCACAAAGGAAGCATGTGAAGACATGGTCATTT
>OY992892.1:72527896-72577896 GCA_963921405.1 Cepaea hortensis | reverse complement strand
TCTCCAATCGGAAGTATGGTGGGTACAATGTTGTAGTATATGGTCTCCAATCTGAAGTGTGGTGGGTACAATGTTGTGGTATATGGTCTCTAATCTGAAGTGTGGTGGGTACAATGTTGTAGTATATTGTCTCCATTCTGAATATGGTTGGTACAATATTGTAGTATATGGTCTCCAATCTGAAGTGTGGTGGGTACAATGTTGTGGTATATGGTCTCCAATATGAAGTGCGTGGTCACAAGTACACATTGTTGTAGAATGTTTACCGATGTAGAATATATGTTTACAGATGAAGACTCTATGTTTACCGATATATAATCTATGTTTAGCGATGTATAATCTATGTTTAGCGATGTAGAATTTATGTTAAGCGAAGTAGAATCTATGTTTAGGGATGACGAATCTATATTTACCTATGTAGAATCTATATTTAGTGTTGTGTGCATGTGGATTTTGAGTATGTTTTGTCTTTATATGAGTCTGGAGAGTCTCCGTGTAGAAGTGGTTAAACCACCTGCCTCGCGCTCCTAAGGCTGTGGGTTCAATTCCAGACCACGTCGTTCGGTTCATGAGTGTATATTTTCGGAGACTCCTGGGGAGTCGTCGCTGGAGCTACGGAGCTCCTGCTCTGTGGATGACTTTCGGCAGAACCTCCTGCGGAAAAAGACCGAGCCATATGGAATAAAATCCGGTGCAATTAAGTCTACCCTCTTACCCTTTACATGCTTTTTCAAGATAATCAGGCTATCGTTAAACATGTGAGTTTCTCGTTGTTTTTTTAATTAGGTTTTTTTGTGCGTGTGGTAATGTATAAATGGCGTGTCTGATTGCTGTGTCCAGGCGCTTTTTTCGAACCTCTCATCGGATTTTTCATTTCATGGTATATCACAATGGAAAATAACCCTTTACGGGATAGGCCTACGTCGTTAACATAATTGATACCGTAGATATTTGTAGGTTTCAATGGTTTCATAATATAAACTTGATGGTTTATAATTATTTTAGTGCGCACAAGCTGGTGTATTGTCTAATTTCGCTCATCACACAAGTCCTGATTCCCCATTTTCTCTTCTTAACTCCTAATTTCTGTTGCTATCTTGACATTCATCAAAGTTGTGCTAATGCCTTTTTTTGTTTGATTACCTACCTACATTGCTTTCTTTGGTCATGTGATGAGAAGAGAAGCATAGAAGAATATCATGACAACTGGAAAGATCGAGGGGAAGATAGGCAGAGGCCGACTAAGAGAAATGATGCGGGGAGGATTGAGAGGTTGCATGGTGGAATATCTCAGCAGAGTTGATCCAGAACACCAAAAGCCGCGATCTGTGGAGAGACATGAACGCCTACGCCAGCTGGCAAGGCACTTGATGATGATGATGACCTATCTTAAAGTTGAGTGTAAAATTCCCTCTCAACTGATTATTCATTATCATTTGTAGGTGAGTAAAACGAGATCACCCTTTGGTGCACTCGCTGTAGAATCTTGAACCATGCAGTATGTAATTTGGAAACAAATATACGCTCTGCATACTACAAGAGAAGATGGACATGAAATGTGGGAGTTGTGCTGCCAAAACACATCCACGCAAGAAAAGGGGCGGAGTCTGTCTTACCAGGAACTTAGAACAAACGGGACCTCGCGTTCTGACTCTTAAGGTTGGAATATTCTGTTACCGGGCGCGGCACAGACTCTGCGTGATGTCAAACCACGTGTCCTGTCATTTTTGCCCGCGCTTTAGTTTTGATTCGAACCCACGCGCGTGATTGTGATTCTGGCCGGGAAAACCCAAATGGTAAATAGCCAAGATGTGCAATTACCACAATATTGTTTCATTACTTTGTTTTGAATGTCATTCATTTTAGTGTTCCTTTTGTAATATTCTATAAGCCACATGTGACAAGAAAACACCCCCATACCATTGTTTTTATATTTGTTGCTTTGTTTCGTTTACTTCCAACTCGGATTGATTGCGTGTGGGCTAGCTTTTCCTATTACCAGTGTCATTCGCCATCAAATGAACCACTCTGACTTCCGAGGTACTTGTAATTTAAATGCCTAAGCCAAAAAACGAGTAGTCATCGTTGAAATGCAACTGAGCGGTGTAAGGAGAGACCATCTACCTAGTTATAACCGCACTAGAAGTTTAAGAATAAGCGCTCTTATCTAACGCAACGTATCTTCCAGTATTCATATAATGTATATATAAAATCTTTATTTAAAATGTATGTAATATCTTTATATAATATATATGTTTATTGCGACGTTTTGAAAACCACAGTAGGCGTCGCATAGTTTACAGTTGCACTGACCAGTACTGGCGAGTCTGTTTACCCGGTCAAGACTCGCATACTTCAACTGATGAACAGCGACATCAACCATTCATTCTTCAGATTTAATCAAGGAATTGACAGATCGCCCCCTGAAACAACCTAAACTGAACGGTAAAAATGAGAGGTGCGGGAGGGGGTGTCTGAAATGGAGAAGAGGGGGAGTCAAAAACGGAAGTCTGGAACCTGGACACTGATGCGTGGACAGCGGAGACGAGCGCTCGCTCTACGGAAAGGGCTCACGGAATAAAAAGAGGGAGCAAGCTAAACATCCAGGACTGAATCAGAGATAGCCCAGCCAGTAAGGAACCGTGTCTTTAGGGACAAACATTAGCTAAAAGGCAACTATTGAAAACACCGTAATTCTGAAAGTGTATTACCAAGTTGTTAACAAAGAATATTTTACAACGTGTATTTAGAGATAAACATTAACTGGAAGGCAACATTTGAAAACACTTTGTAATTCTGTTACCAAGCTGTGAACAAACAGTATTTTAAACCGTGTCTTTAGGGATAAACATTAAATAAAAGGCCACTATTGAAAACACTTTGAAATTCTGAAAGTTTATTATCAAGCTCTTAACAAACTGTATTTTAAACGCTTTTAACAGAATTTTTATTTTTAAACAGAGGTTTTTTTTTTTTTTTAAAACAGCTTAGAGGTATAACATTATTAACAATGATATTTATTTGCTTTTATCTTCTTTTACAGGGATAGAACAATTTGAAGAACATATGTTATAATTTTTAGGAAGAACTTTCAAACTTTTCACGTTGCTGTGACGAAAAGAACTTTATGAAACTAAACAATTGAAGCTATTCGCACACAGTTTCTCAGAACGCTCGACAGTCTTTTGTCATCGCCACCACCAGAACCATGCAGCTTTCGTGTTTCATCTCCCTCGCTTTTGTCGTTTCCTTGCAGTTTACAGTAGGTAAGTGAACAATGTGTCTATCTAAAAACACACCAAATGTTGTCGTGTAAATAGCTAGTTCTATATGTGACTAGATTCTTCATTATTGTTTTAAATCATCACGTATTTCTTTTGCCCATGTTTCATTCGCTGGTAACTAGCAACACGCTTCCTTACTTTGTTCTTGATAATTCACAAAATGCGTCCTTACTATCACCCTGATGACTCGCAACATTTTAATTGTTATATATTAGCTTGTTATAATTAGTGTATGTTAGCTAAGAATTAACAGCATTCTTCCTTTATATCTTCGACGATAACAAACAAACTTTTTAAATTGTTATCGTCTTGAAAGCTCACATTTTTTTTTCTTATTATCTTACTGACAACTCGCAACATTCTTTTTAGTTATCTTAACAAGGACTTCTTATTATCTTCGCCGTAACAGGCAACATTTGCATTCTTATCTTCACTGTAACTCACAATATTCTTCTTTGGTATCTTTGCTGATAACTCGCAGCAGCATTCTTCCTTGATATCTTCCTGATAACTCGCAACATTTTTCCTTGTCATCGTCCAGATAATTCGCAACACATCTTATTGTTACCTGCGCAGATAACTCACAACCTTCATCCAAAATATATGCATATTTATCATCTATGTTGACAACTGAATATAATCTTATTTGATTTCTTCCTGATAACTGATAATTCTTCACGTTCATCTACTCTGATAAGAGACTATATTCTTCATTGTTATCTACGCTGATAACTCACACATTCTTTCTTGCTGCCTGCGTGACAAATGAATATAATATTCATAAACATCTGACCTGATAACTGACAACATTATTATTTTTTTTAACTCGCATATCCTTTTACAGGACATCGCTGTCAACAACAGCATCTTTCAGCTGTCTGTTGATTTCTTGGTAAGATTACGCTCAGTAGTTGTCCATTGTTTTCTGAGCGGCCGGCTCAGTTATCCCGCAAGTCACCAGCGGGGGACGAACCGCTCCCAGTTCTCGCCTGCTACGAGACTCTGCGTGGTAAACGGGATTACGAAGAAAGTGGTGTAACCCCTCAGCCAGAGAGACCGGCTTGTACGCTTCTACCTCACTAGAATATTCCTACTTATTTATGCTGTAACTGATTTAATTCTCACAGTGGCAAAGTGGTCTCGCGGTCTGCCTTGCGTTCCTAAGCATGTGGGTTCGATTTCGGGCTATGAAATTCAGTGCACGAGTGCAACTTTCTCGGAGACTCCCGGGAGTCGTCGCTGGAACTAAAGAGTTCGTGCTTTGTGCGACACTTTCGACAGGCCGCCCTGCCGAAAGAGATCGAGCCATAAGGGATAAACCCCAGTCCAAAGAAGTCGATACTTTTGTCTGCTTTAAGTCTTGTAAAACTAATTTTATAATGGAAAAGAAGATGCCCCAAAGGAAGAATCTGCTGTGATTCTGTGATGTGATAGAGCCATCACATTTTGCAGGCCTTAGTGCGTGGTTGAATAGGTAGTCAGTCTTTCCTTCTGCTTGCAGGCGTCTAACCCTGGCCCGACTACATTCGTGTGCAACGCTGAAAGCCAGTGAAACAGGGTGTATTTTTAATGACTGTGGAGTGTTTGAAAAAATAGTGCCGGCCCAAGTTTTGTATTCACCTATTATGTTACATGAACTTTGAAGAGGGTGAATACAAAACTTGGATCGGCAATATTTTCAAACACTGCACAGTCATTAAAAATACACCCTATACTAACAGACAGTTTTATCAACGGAAAAACATTGCAGGAGGTGAGCGGTTTTGAATATCTATATTCACTGCTAACGAGTGATGGAAATGTGATGACGTAAAGTAGAACACTTTGGCGGGCTGTTGGTTTGTCGAGACTCCTGTCTGGGGCAATGAGGAGCATTTTATGTGATATTCACTGGCACAGGACGGAGCATAATGGAGCGACCCTTTGTCGTGAAGTTGGAACCGCGACTAACTAACTAACTAACTAACTAACTAACTAACTAACTAACTAACTAACTAACTAATTAACTAACTAACTAACTAGTTATGCAACGGACTAGCACGTGGAAGATGATGTTATACTCTGATAGTGTCTTACCATGACAACCAGCGCAAGGCGGCCTGCTCCCTAATGGCCGGCAGCTGAGTTTTGAACATGGTAGGCGGGATTGAGAATTGCGTTCGTAATCCCTCAGCCACAGTGCCAGCATACAGGTAGACAAATGTTAATTTTCGTGGTTGCACTCAGACACAGGCACGCACACACATACAGACGCTGACACACTCACGCACACACCACATATACACATATATCTACATATTACCTCTGAATTCTTTCCGTAGAGTTTAGCGTAGTGGGGGGGGGGGGGGGGGGTGGTTCTCGTGCTCGTGCTTAAACTTCTTGTATTCTTCCTTGAGAACCGCGGTGACGCAGTGGCCAGCATGTGTGCTGGCGACTTGGGGAACATGTGTTCGAATGTCCATCAAGGCGGGATTTTAACCATATTGATCTGGACTGCCAGGTTTATTGAGCCTAAAATGGGTACCGGGAAAAGCAAAGGGGCAGTAAAGGAGGCCGGCATGATATTAACAACGTAAATCAATCGATTGATTTATAAAAGTATTGGGCTGGCGCCTCATACAAAAGTGCGTGACGTTTAAAAGAGTCCTTCATATCCTGGCCACTACGCTACCGAAGCAAGAAGGGTGCCTTGTCACTACGCTACCGAGGCAATGAGAGTGCCTTGACACTACGCTACCGAGGCAACAAGAGTATCTTGCCACTACGCTACCGAGGCAACAAGAGTATCTAGCCACTACGCTACCGAGGCAACAAGCGTGCCTTGGCTCTACGCTACCGAGGCAACAAGAGTATCTTGCCACTATGCTACCGAGGCAACAAGAGTATCTTGGCACTACGCTACCGAGGCAACAAGAGTATCTTGCCACTATGCTACCGAGGCAACAAGAGTATCTTGCCACTACGCTACCGAGGCAACAAGAGTATCTTGCCATTACGCTACCGAGGCAACAAGAGTATCTTGCCACTATGCTACCGAGGCAACAAGAGTATCTAGCACTACGCTACCGAGGCAACAAGAGTATCTTGCCACTATGCTACCGAGGCAACAAGAGTATCTTGCCACTACGCTACCGAGGCAACAAGAGTATCTTGCCATTACGCTACCGAGGCAACAAGAGTATCTTGCCACTATGCTACCGAGGCAACAAGAGTATCTTGGCACTACGCTACCGAGGCAACAAGAGTATCTTGCCACTATGCTACCGAGGCAACAAGAGTATCTTGCCACTACGCTACCGAGGCAACAAGAGTATCTTGCCATTACGCTACCGAGGCAACAAGAGTATCTTGCCACTATGCTACCGAGGCAACAAGAGTATCTTGCCACTACGCTACCGAGGCAACAAGAGTATCTTGCCACCACGCTACCAAGGCAACAAGAGTGCCTAGGCTCTACGCTACCGAGGAAACAAGAGTGCCTTGGCACTACGCTACCGAGGCAACAAGAGGAAGGCCTGATATGTACAATGTGCACTTACTTTCTAATTTCTAAATGTCACGTTATACATGTAGCACTGTCACTGTCATCTACTGTCTAGAGTACCTTGAGATGTAGGACAGGGATTGGGGGGAGGGGGGGGGGGGGGTCTTGAGCCTGAAGAATTAAGGCCGCTGGCTAGTGCAGTCGCCACGAACTGTACAGGTTAGGGTTTTCTTTTTTGCCCCCGACAGAAAAAAAACAACAACAACAACAAAATCAAAACAAATACACTCCTTTCCGTATATTCTAAAAAACCTAACCATTTGACTTGCTGCTTTCTTATAAAATGTAGCGTTGCTGTAGAACTAAGATCTCCCGAAGGAAAACGGCATTTTTAGCCATTCGGTCAGCCGCTTCTCATACATTTAGCAATGGGTTGAAATCCAGTCTTTAACAAAACAATCCACAGCTAATGTTTGTGTGCATTTCTTAATGAATTTAACACAATCCGCCCGCTGTGGGGGTATTCACGTCTTTGATACTGGTGTTTCATCAGCTAATTACATTTGCAATTCTGATGTTATCGTGTCATAAAAACATGGATTTGTGCAATGATGATCGTCCATTTGAACCATTTGAACTAACATGAAAAACAATACTGGTTTGTATATGTATATCATCGTCGTGAACAAGTGCCTTGTCAACTGGCGTGGGCAATCATGCTTCCCCACTTCTTGCGATCTCCATACTTTCGAGCCACAACAGAAGGCTCTATCTCTCTCTCCACAAATCTTTCAAATTGTCACAGTATTCTAGCTTTTCGTCTTCTCATAATGAGGAAATAAATTGATGACGGATTCATTCTGATGTTTGTGATAAGTTGTCTTTGTGTCTAATACTCTTTGAACAGATTTAGTTTACTGATCTTAAATGTCCATGAAACTTTCTGCATTTTTCTGTAAAAACACATTTCTTAAAAATTAAGCTCCTAGACAGAAAAAAACCAATGACCAAGTACTACAGGAGACAAATGAAAATCGTAAATTGGTTAGAGAAATTAAACGTAGACAGTCAAAATTGTTTGGCCATGTTATGAGAAGAAATGAATTGGAGAACTTGGTGACAACTGGCAAGATCGAAGGGAACAGACCACGGGGAAGACCGAGAAGTAAATACCTGGATGGCTTGGCCACATGGCATGGTCGAGACAGGAACACTGAGCTGATCCTTGACTCTGGTGATCAAGTGAAATGGCGAGTCATGATCGAACACGCTTTCCAAATGGCATATGATTGATTGATTGAAGCTCCTAGAGATGTTTTTGCTTGCTTACTTGTCCAAGATTCACGACGATGAGTGGTTAAGAAAAGAACTACCCATCTTCTAGCAGATCTAAACATGTGCTAAAACTAGTTAACAAACAGTATATTGTCTCGAAAACTGAAATACCCAGATTTGCCACATTACCCGTCTCTATGTTTGGGCAAAGAGGTGATGGGAGGCATGGTGTCTTCAGGAAGGAACAGGTGCCGACCTGCCGAAGATGGACACGGGATTCTGAAGATACCTAGGGCATGCTTGAGGCATGGGGAACGGGCATATCATCGAGAATCTTCTCTGCGAGTCGGTGTTGAGGGCGACGTTCAGATATAGCAATGCTTGAATCTTAATTTATAGAACACTTACATGCATCAGTATCTTCTATAACTAGTTTTATAAACATGTAGTACAGTGGTTCTCAACCGGTGGGGAATTTTAGGGTTTCCTGGGGGAATTAAGATTATTTCAAGATCACGTTAATACAAGAACCGATTACTTGATATTGTTTTTCCCTTCATATTTTACGGTACGTCTCACCCCTTCTAAAATTCATTTTATAAGGTAGACCCACAAATCACATTTTATGTGGACGTCTAGACTCGTTTTAGTATGTGCTATTAAATCTATTATTACGTATACTGTGTAGGGGCGGGCGTAGGGGATTTTTAGGTAGGAAATACGAAAGGGTGGGGGTGGGGAATGACGTTCTGAAAATATGGTGAAGGGGGGGACGGGACAAATAAGGTTGAGAACCACTGATGTAGTAATCCAGTCTGTATCTTTCTGAAATAACGTTCTGAAAATTACAATAAAGGCACCCGCTTCCACACCGTGAGGAGTACTTGATATATGGTGATAATCTCATATTTTCATAGACCAAGTAGCACTCGGTGGGTGCTGTAGTCAGTACCACGCCCGCTGACTTTACTGACCAAAAATTCCCTGGTACTGTTGTGGTTAGGTCGAACTGGGGAATCGGTGTAGTACTCGGTGGGTGCTGTAGTCAGTACCACCCCCACTGACTTTACTGACCAAAAATTCCCTGGTACCTGTTGTGGGTAGGTCGAACTGGGGATCGGATCAGTTAAGCAATAAAAAAAAATACCTCCGCAATGGAAAAATATCCAGCGACATTCCATACGTTGAGACAAGAGTTTACAGAAAAAAAGGTATGGTAATTTAAACAGTAATAGTATTGCGATGATGATTATTATGATAATCGTGAAGATGACGATGACAGAGTATGAGTTAACCTTGATGAACGAACGAACGAACGAACGAACAAACTTTATTTTCAAAGGGTTAAGAATTGGGCACGCAGGCCCGTCTAACATTCTGCCCTTCTATCACTCTCTTTCATACATTATTTCATTCACACATCATTCAAGGCTAACAGAGAACAGCAACAATATAAAAGATATGCATTATAAAGGCATGGGCAAAATGCGAACATCAAAACTACACGACTCAGTAATATTAGATAATGATCTGACACTTGTTATTAGCCATGTGGAATATACTGGCCTACCAAAAGGGGACTGGCTGTTATACTAGGGTTTTGTTATTATTATTATTATCTCTATTATTTAGGGGGAAGGTAATCCGTACTGAGATAGTGTTCGAATAATTTGCGATTATATGAATAGGGATTGGTGATGTCTTTGATTTCTTGTGGAAGATTGTTCCACTGCTGAGCTGCGGAGTACGTTAAGCTTATTTTGTATAAGTCAATCCTAGGCTTCTGAATGTGTGATATATTTAAACGTTTACTGTGTCTAGCATTATATTTAAACAATGGCCAAAGGTAATTTGGGGCATTCCGAAGCAGGATTTTGTGAATTAGTTTAGCTTTATTGAAAAGCAGGCGTTTGCGGAGTGGTAGTAACTGAAGGCGTTTATACAGGCTAGGATTGTCAGATAAATGTTTGCTATAAATTAGACTCATGGCTCGTTTCTGGAGTGAGTAAAGTCGCTTGATGTTTGAATTAGAACAACCGTCCCAGATTGTAGAGCAGTAGTCAAAGTGTGTCTGTATATGAGAAGTATAGAATAGTTTCCTTGTGTCCTCATCAAGGACATCCTCATCATTTTAATCTTGGTGAGTTGGTAGACTTTTTTCTCTGTTTGTTTAATGAGCGCTTGAACGTGGGAATTAAAATTTAGGTTTCTATCAATGATTAGACCTAATGTTTTGTGCTCAGTTACACTTTCTACTGGCATGTTATCGATGTGAAGTTGAAGTGATGTGTGTGAGCTTAGAGTTTGAAGTCTTTGTCTGGTTGTTAATAACATTGATTTTGTTTTAGTGATGTTAATTTGCATACGGTTTGAATAGCTCCACCTAACTACATTATTTAATTCTTGTTGTAAAGACGACTCCAGTAAAATACAGTTTTCAGCGTTTGTGTACACTGTACAGTCGTCTGCAAATAGATCGCAGGACGACGAAAGATGCAAAGGTAGATCGTTAATATATATGGCAAATAATAGAGGGCCAAGAATAGAGCCTTGCGGTACTCCAATATTGAAGGTAGTGGTTTGAGACAGAGATTTATTATGTGATACTACTTGCTTTCTGTTTGATAGAAAAGATGATATTAGAGTGACTACATTAGGGCCAATTTTCATTGTCTCAAGATTTTTAATTAAAATAACATGGTCTATCATATCAAATGCTTTCTTGAAATCAATAAACACAGTTCCACATAGACTGTTGTTGTTTATATTCTGGTGCCAATTTTTTATCATGTTTGTTAGGGCCCTATGGCAAGAATATTTTGCCGAAATCCTGATTGGCTGTCAACAATAAGCTTGTTGCGAACTAAATACTGTAATGTTACTTTATGGATGTGTTTTTCTAGTGGCTTAGATAGTAATGATAGTAAGGAAATAGGTCTGTAATTGATCGGGAGACCATTGTCCAATGAACCAAAGAGAATGAGTTAACGATGATGAAAGAGAATGAGTTAACGATAATGAAACAGAATGAGTTAACGATGATGAAAGAGAATGAGTTACTGATGATAAAAGAAAATGAGTTAGCGATGATGAAAGAGAATGAGTTGATGATGCTGATGATAGAGAATGAGTTGATGATGATGATGAAAGAGAAAGAGTTTACGATGATGAAAGAGAATGAGTTAACGTTGATGAAAGAGAACGAGATGAAGATGACGAAAGAGAATGATTTAACGATGACGAAAAAAAATGAGGTGAAGATGATGAAAGACAATGAGTTAACGATAATGAAACAAAATGAGTTAACGATGATGAAAGAAAATGAGCTGATGATAATGAAAGAGAATGAGTTAAAGATGATGAAAGATAATGATTTACGGATGATGAAAGGAAATGAGTTAACGATAATGAAAGAGAAAGAGTTAATGATTCGATTGAAAGAGAATGAGTTGATGATGATGAAAGAGAATGCGTTTACGATGATGAAAGAGAATGAGTTAACGTTGATGAAAGTGAACGAGTTGAAGATGACGAAAGAGACTGATTTAACGATGATGAAAGAGAATGAGTTAACGATGATGAAAGAGAATGAGTTAACAATAATGAAACAAAATGAGTTAACGATGATGAAAGAGAACGAGTTGATGATATCGAAAGAAAATGAGTTAAAGATGATGAAAGAGAATGAGTTGATGATGATGAAAGAGAATGAGTTGATGATGATGAAAGAGAATGAGTTGATGATGACGAAAGAGAATGCGTTGACGATGTCGAAATATAATTAGTTGATGATGATGAAAGAGAATGAGTTGATGATGATGAAAGAGAATGAGTTAACGATGATGAAAGAGAATGAGTTGATGATGATGAAAGAGAATGAGTTAACGATGATGAAAGAGAATGAGTTGATGATGATGAAAGAGAATGAGTTAACGATGATGAAAGAGAATGATTTAACGATGATGAAAGAGAATGAGTTAACGATGATGAAAGATAATGATTTAACGATGATGAAAGAGAATGAGTTAACGATGATGAAAGAGAATGAGTTGATGATGACGAAAGAGAATGAGTTAACGATGATGAAAGAGAATGATTTAACGATGATGAAAGAGAATGAGTTAACGATGATGAAAGAGAATGAGTTGATGATGACGAAAGAGAATGAGTTGATGATGTCGAAATATAATTAGTTGATGATGATGAAAGAGAATGAGTTGATGATGATGAAAGAGAATGAGTTGATGATGAAAGAGAATGAGTTGGTGATGATGAAAGAGAATGAGCTGACAATACTCAGGCGAATACGACGATGACGGTGTCCGGGATAAGGATTACAGATCAGTACTAACGTGAGATGTCTTCGAGAACGCTAAGAAGCAATTTATCGTATCAGAACACTGATCATGTAGAACTGCCGTAGAAGGAGAATGGACGTTGGCAGCCAGCGAATGTTTTAATTAATCTGAGAAAGTGCCCTTTAGTGAGCGGAGCCGAAGCCAGGTCTGACAGTTTAATATCCTAGCTGGACTGACCTGATGTCCAGAACTCTTGTCTGTGACTTGTAGGACAAGTCCTCGGGAGGGGAGAAAATCAACTCCGGACAACTTAATGATTTCATTTGGAAAGAGATTCGCGTCTGGAACCCATACATACACAATGACGTACAATTGTGTATGCTGTCGTGCTGTTTATATTAGCTGGGTTTATATTGCGCAATCGTTAATACTGTATTGTTATTATCAATGATAGGGTTAGTACATTGGCAGGTGACGGATCAATTGAGTTATTTAATCCCAGATTCATATGTAGTTTTGGAAATTGTCACTCCACGATTAAGTAGCTTTGTGACAGACCACATATATGAACTCGGTAGTTTTAATTTTCCTTCTACACATCTATAGAGTTGTAAACACAATAATGTTTTATTTTTTGTAGATTTTATGTATTAAACAACAAACTTATTTTGCGTCAATCACGGCCTATTCACGATTTCGAATAAGTAGGGTATCTTTACCTCGGACACCTGCCTCAGCGAATTGTATACTTTTTTCCCCTTATCCGAGAATCCGGGACATTACAGTTTCTGCTTCCAAATAGAAATGAAATGTTTGCATATCCTTTACAGGACATCGCTGTCAACATCAGCATCCTTCGGCTGATTGTTGATTTCTTGGCAAGATTGCGCTCAGTAGTTTGCCATTGCTTTCTGAGCGGCCGGCTCATATACCCCGTAAGTTACCGACGCGATTCGAACCACTGCTGATTCCCACCGTCGTCACGTTACCTACGAGAGTATACAAGATTACGGAGAAAAGTCCTCTAGGCTAACCTCTAGGCCAGAAAGCCGAATCACGGCCAAGCCACGATTTCCAACAAGCAGAGTATCTTTACCTTGGACACACATGCCTCAGCGAATTTTATACTTTTTTCTCAACTTATCCGAGAATCCGGGACATTACAGTTTCTGATTCCAAATAAGGGGATTTTAAATTCCACTTCTTATTTGCTTCAAAGACTAAAACGAGTGAATACATTGTGACAGATAGACCTACAAAAATTAGATGCTTGAGAATATGCATCTTTCCCTTTGCAACATACGTCTGTGAGAGCTGGACACTTACTAAACAAGCCGAACAGCGCATACTGTCTTTGAAAATAAATGGTATAGACGGGTTCTAAGAATATCTTGGATGCATAAAAGAACCAAAAAAAAAAAAAAAAAAAAAAAAAACCATAGGAGAAGAGCTGAATATTGAAGAAGGTTGGCTACTAAAGACGATTAAACAAAAAACAAAGAAGAAAAAAAAAAACAAACAAACAATCAAACAAAAAAAAAAACACACACACAAATTGAAATATTTTTGTCTCTTGAAACGTCATGAAAGTTTGGAGAGAACAATCATGGAGGGGTATATGCCCGGGAAGAGAGTAATGTTAAAGACAATATGGGTGCAGGATGTGGCAAATAATCTCCAGATGGGTGTATCGGATGCGGGGCATCTTGCTTTTGATCCAGAAGTTTTCCGGAGGGTTGTTATAGCAGTGAGGTTCTGCAAAGGACAAGCAACTGAATGAATAAATTAATTTTGTACAAATGACCCACAGCAACATACCGACTTGACACTATGCGAGTGGCAGTAAAACGCTGTTCCCAAAGCCACTCCGCCTACAGATGATAAGTAAAGTGTAAAATAAAGGAAAGAACCCTTTTAAATTCCTGAAGGCCTATTGGGTATATGGTGCAAAATCATATAGAGGAATCGACACTCAATGGGTCATGTGGTCAGTATCACACCGACCGTTATTTATCACAGACCGTGAAACATTGACTAGCTGATCGAGGAACAGGCCAATAACAATAAAGTTCCCCCTTTTCTTCCAACCACTTTATACTGAGGGCATGACCCATTGTGTAAAGCGTGACTCTTACACCCACTCAAAATGCCACTTTACAACCAGATGCATGGATAATCTTATGTGCTCATGAATTGTTTAAATGCTTCATAACAAATGTGTTTGATGTGCCTTGTCAAAGTAACCATCATCATCATCATCATCATCATCATCATCATCATCATCATCATCATCATCATCATCATCATCATCATCATCATCATCATCGCCATTATCATCATTATCATCATCATCTTCCACTTTTGCCGTCAAGCGCCGTGGGGAGGAATAATTGACTTCCCAGCGCCCGGTGGTGGACAGTGCGTGAAAATATACGAGCCATACCCATGCCGGAAAACTATGAAACACAACAGCAGACGTACACGATCAATCACATATCACAAACATGATAGCTGGGACAACAGTTCATACAAGTTATAATCCACAGCTCTTCACAAACGCCATCACGTATAACAGTGCACGCATATTATTGATTATAACAGTGCACATATTTTATCAAACATAAAAGTACACATATATTATCAAATATAACAGTACACAAATGTCATTAAATATAACAGTGCATAAATGTTATCACACTCAACAGTAAACACATATTATGAAATATAACAGTACACAAACGGTATCAAATATAACAATACACACATGTTATCAAATACAACAGTACATAAATGTTATCAGATATAACAGTACACAAATGTTACCAAATATAACTGTACACACATGTTATCATATATAACAGTACACACATATTATAAAATATAACAGTACACAAATGTTATCAAACATAACAGTACACAAATGTTATCACATATAACAGTACACAAATGTTATCAAATATAACAGTACACACATTTTATCAAGCATAGCAGTACATACATGTTATCAAATATAACAGTATTCAAATGCAATCAAACTCAACAGTACGTAAAGGCAACAATTAAATATAAAAGTACACAAATGCAACAATCAACAAAATTGATCAAACACAACAGTACACGGGATCCGCGCTGGTGTAGAGGATAGACTCTGGCCTGCCGGCCCGGAGGTCATGGCTTCGATCTGCAACGGGCGAGTTACAATTTTTAAATTGACCCGAGCTCCCTGGTAGACCCGACTTAATATAGGTACCGGGAAACGCAGAGAGAAGTAAAGGTGTCACACAGCAGTACACAAATATGATCTCACACAGCAGTACACAAATATGATGTCATACAGCAGTACATATTATGATCACACACAGCAGTACATAAACATGATCACACACAGCAGTACACAAATATGATAACCAACAGCAGTACATAAATATGATCACATACAGCAGTACATATATATGATAACAAACAGCAGTACATAAATATGACCACACACAGCAGTACATAAATATGACCACACACAGCAGTACATAAATATGACCACACACAGTAGTACACAAATATGATCTCATACAGCAGTACATAAATATGACCACACAGCAGTACATAAATATGACCACACACAGCAGTACACAAATATGACCACACACAGTAGTACACAAATATGATCTCATACAGCAGTACATAAATATGACCACACAGCAGTACATAAATATGACCACACACAGCAGTACATATATATGATAACAAACAGCAGTTCATAAATATGATCACACACAGCAGTACATATATATGATAACAAACAGCAGTACATAATATGATCACATACAGCAGTACATATATATGATAACAAACAGCAGTACATAATATGATCACATACAGCAGTACATATATATGATAACAAACAGCAGTACATAATATGATCACACACAGCAGTACATAAATATGACCACACACAGCAGTACATAAATATGACCACACAGCAGTACATAAATATGACCACACACAGCAGTACACAAATATGATAGCAAACAGCAGTTCATAAATATGACCACACAGCAGTACACAAATATGATCTCATACAGCAGTACATAAATATGACCACACACAGCAGTACACAAATATGATAACCAACAGCAGTACATAAATATGACCACACACAGCAGTACATAAATATGATCACACACAGTAGTACACAAATATGATCTCATACAGCAGTACATAAATATGACCACACAGCAGTACATAAATATTACCACACACAGCAGTACATAAATATGACCACACACAGCAGTACATAAATATGATCACACACAGCAGTACATAAATATGACCACACACAGCAGTACACAAATATGACCACACAGCAGTACATAAATATGACCACACACAGCAGTACACAAATATGATCACACAACAGTACCGACACACTATCAACAACAACAGGAATCATAAGCTATCAAACACAACAATACACAAACACTGTAAACCAGAGCACAACATCCAACTCAAATAGCATGGCACTGAAACAATAAGACACCTTCCGACTCACGCACTCATGTTCAAAGACACCAACATTAGACACTGCTATTAATTCCATTGGCTCATCATATTTCCTACGATAGCTACCACAAATTCATCAACCATTTCCCCTACTAACTATTGGACTCTGAGACATTTCCTCCTACTAACTGCTGGACTCTAAGACATTTCCCCACTTATCTTTCACACATATACCAGTCACTATTGTTAAATTCAATTCCGAGCTGTGGCAGAAGCTGACAAAACAAATCTCCCAGCAGGAACTACATTAAGAGTGAAACAGGTTCCCGTCTCTTCTGTTAATGTTACAAGTATGAATAAAAAGTTCAATCGTGTTTCGATACAACGAAGCGCAGGACCCTGTATTGTCTTCGCGTAGAAGCATTCAACTGTGGGCTTGTAGAAATATATTTGAAAACACACTTGAGAATATTTATTCATTAATTCTTCGCATTTTTACTTTCTCATAAATTAATATGACATCTCCGTCTCCGTTCTCATTATTTTCTTCTCACTGTCTGTCAGTGTGGGAGCTGGTAGCGTAGGGTAAGGACGTAATCGGTTAGGTGTGTTCGAATCTCCATCTAGACAGCGGGTATGCGGGATTACGAACTGCGTCCGAAACTCTTCGCCAAGAAGCGTGTCATGTGTTGTATGTACATTTCTTTATTTTTGAGAATCAATCTTAAAAGTTAGTTGCTATTCTTTTACGGGAAATTTCTAGGCAATTTTACATTCAGTCGTTTGCCACTGCTTTCCTAACGGCCGACACTCATACCATTATGAAAAACAAAGCAATCTGCTTTCTAATCGCCTAGGGCTGAATTCGAACCCGGCGTGTAATGATTGTGAAACTGCGTCCGTGATAGCCAGGCAACAGACACGATCAATAACGTACACGTTATTACATTTCCTTTTGAATTATAACATAAAATTACAGGTGAAACTAATCCCATATCAATTGTTACCTTAAGGTGTGAGCCATTCATATATACTCATTCTCAGTGTAACGGGATGAGGGAATCAGTTCCAGTCTTCGCTGTATTTTCCTTCCATGACTATATATTTAGAAAGTTATGCAAATTTAATAGTGCCAGTTTCACACGGCTGAGTCGACTTCAGTGGCGTAATAGAACAAAAATATATCTTGTCACTACTGGGAATTGAACCCAAACCATCGTATTGACAAACTAGTTTTTCAAACACTAATTTAAGACTATGCGAGAGAAAGTGCCTGAAGACGAAAATTGCTACATTATGATTTTTGGGAGTGGAAAATCATTACATTTACTTGTTTTATTGTGGCTACATAGGCCATTCTGATCTTAACACTATCGAGGCTTGCCTGGACTATGACTCTCATGTGTCTTTCTCATGTCACACACCTGTACCGTGTAAACCAGCTACAAGATATGTATTCGCCACGGTCACTTTCGTCCTAACCTTTCACCGCTGTCTGTGTCTACCCGTGCTCTCGGAAAGGCAAACATCATACACACAGGTGCATCATAATTCAGTTCCTACTCACGGCATCTTTCTACTTGGTGTGGAGAAAAACAGCTCCTTCCTCCGGCTGTTTAGCCTCTGCCGCCGTCTCTGTAGCCGCGACTCGCTACACTACCACTCTGTTGGCACACAAGTGTCTCCACAGAAGACATACCAAAACGATATCATGGATCAACCACACGTTAGAAAGGGAAAGCCCAAGCCACTGGGCTGACCATGGGTTACATCCCTCCTCTTGGTTTAGTCTTCTTAATCCCTCACTTTATGGGGATCTCGACTTCGCTGATTTCATACATTCTCTGAGCAGTGCGTGGATTTCAGGGCTCTTGCACTCAACGCGTGTATTACTATCGCTTTTATATCTCGAAAGTTAGGATTAATGCTTTCATCTTGCAAACGATCCCCAACACAATCCATAACCACGCAAGTCAAACCCCAGCACAGGCATACACCAGATGAGATATTTAGTATAGACAGATTTTGATAGTTCATCTTTATTTAGGAGGGGGGAGGGTTAGAGGTGGGGGTAGTATGGGGGTATTGTTCTTAGAACGTGATGATTCATCATCATTATTATGTGCCATGCCAATAAGCATGGGTAGTTATGTTTCGCCATCCCACATGATCACCAGAGTCGTGGATCAGCTCTAGGTTCTTGTCACAACCATTCCATGTGGTCAAGCCATCCAGATATTTACTTTTCTGCCTTCTCCTTGTTCTTTCCCCCCTCAATCCTGCCAGTTGTTACATAGTTCTCTAGTTTATTTCGTCTCTTAACATGGCCAAAAGATGCGACTGTCGACGTGGGATTTATCTAATCGACTGTCGACGTGTGATTTATCTAATCGACTGTCGACGTGTGATTTATCTAATCGACTGTCGACGTGTGATTTATCTAATCGACTGTCGACGTGTGATTTCTATAATCTGTTTGCAGTTTTCATTAGCCTTTTGTAGGACATTCTCATTGGGTTTTCTGTCAATCCATGGTATTCTTTACATTGTCCTCAGAAACCATATTTTCACTGCCATTAGCTGTTTTTCAGCTTGCCTGTTCATAGTCCACGTTCTAAATCCATACAAAAGTACGTGTTGATTGGGTTAGATTTAAACCATACAATTTGTGTCGAGTCAAATCAACCTTGTGTGTCAGACCGCGAATTCAAAATGCCAAATTGTATGGTGACAATTAAATATTCTTAGATTCAACAGGATTAACCATGTTTCTGATATCTGGTACTGTGCATATAAAGACAATATAAATAAGAGAAACCAGAATCAGTATAAAGGCTAGAAAGAGAAGAAGTTTGACACGAAAAGACGGGTTTTCACAAATATCAACAGGAATGGTATAATAATGGAACGAGAGAGAGAGAGAGAGAGAGAGAGAGAGAGAGAGAGAGAGAGAGAGAGAGAGAGAGAGAGAGAGAGAGAGAGAGAGAGAGAGAAGAGAGTAAAATCATCACCAGAAGACAAGCCAAAGAATGAAGGAGCGGAGAAAATATCGAAGTTGGAAAAGCAATGATAGAGCCGTTTCATCTAAAGTCACGTAAAGAGCAAATCAAATTAAACCTGCCTCGTTCTAGATTTCAAATTCACTTGTTTTAAACCCAGGAACATGGTAATTCCCAAGTCCATACATGATGGGGATCTCGACGTCGCCAAATCCACATATCCAGATGAGGCCACATATCTGGGATAGGGACGTGAGATGTCTTAAGAGACTTTACATGTAATATGGCTTGAAGAGACCGGTCGTTCTATCTGTATAAAACGAAGCAGTTGTGTATCTGCGGCGGCTCCTTGGAGAGAGATAGCGAGAGATACAGGAGAGTGGGAGAGCGAGAGAGAGGGAGAGAGAGGGAGGGAGTGAGAGAGTGGGAGAGATAGCAAGAGAGAGAGAGAGAGAGAGAGAGAGAGAGAGAGAGAGAGAGAGAAATGATAATAATCATCATGAAGATAATAATACTAGAATATTGTTAAGCAAATATGTAAAAAGTAAGCTAAACCACGACACAACGTGTCCGACTTGTCAGTTCTAATGATCCTCTTCATAAAAAACGCAAACAGATCACAAGAGAAAATTAAAATTGTAAATTAAAATTGTAAAACAAATGTATACATGTTGTTTTATCTTTATATCACACACTCAGCCGAGAATCTGGTAATTTGTCGTTCATAAATTTATAAGATCAATTCAGACACGTTAAGTAATAAATATAATAAACTTCAAAATCTGTACAGGACACAATAGGCTGAAATAATACATCTTTTATAAACTAAAGATGGAAGGCTCTGATGAATATGACTGTGGAACTGGTAAAATGACAGGTAAACATTTATTGCATGAATGCACACATATGCAAAACGGGGAACATGTCTTCTGGACTACATCCGCTCCACTTGAGAAAAATGTGTTGGAGATGTAAAGAAGATTCGGTTGATTGCTGCTTTCTATGGATTGATTCATATTGTGGTGTGACGGTGAACGAAGAAGACACAGTCATCAATAAACATATGCTTTGAAAAACACTACAGGTGAACAATGTGCTTTTACTTAGATTTTAATGATTTCACGTCTATGAATCTTTGATCACGAGAATGAAGAAAAAGGAGGAGGATGATGAGAGGAGGAGGAACAGGAGAAGAAGAAGGAGCACGAGAATAAAATATTGAACAGTAAAACGACAACAGTGTGAAAAACAGGACAAAGAAGAACACGAAGAAGATGATAATGATGATGGTGAAAAAGAAGAGGAAGGGATCACATCCAACAGAAAATAGCTTAGGTCGTACAGATGCTTGAACCCACTCCTCCAGACTTAAAATATCCGCTTCCTAAATGCTGGTCGACCACCTACAAGTCGAGAAACGAATAGTTAATGCTCTGTATTAACTTCGCGATGGGATGCCTTAGCACCGGTTTGAACCGAGGAGCAGAGACATACACCCATATAACCTGGTCGCTTAAAATTATGATTTGTCTGCTATAGAGAAAAATCAATGTACATATGACAAGATGGAAAATTTGATTTTCTCAGCTCTATAATCTAATAACAGCGATGCCCTTTCTCTTTGACATGTTATTGAGCAGCGATAAAGTCGCAAGAGATCTGAGGATGAGTTTACCAGCAACAAAGCGGAATCATCACAACTGACGTGTGTTGCTGCGTGTATATTCTTGATGCTCTTCAGTTGTCTGTTCTCATCTATTGTCTAGCCCCAGGTGGATAATGTCCGTATCCCTAGTCCAGACTTGCGGTTACCGGGTAGGGATGTGGCGGGTCTAGGCTTGCCAACTAAGAATAGATCTGTTTGTCTTGATTGTGCCCGAAGTCTTCTTCTGCTGGTCTTCATCCTCCATTACGACTTAAGGCTCTCAAACAACTCACCAAGTCGTCCTGTCTTTGTTATTTCCTGCAGCTCTCTCCGTGTCCTTCCCTTATCACCTTATCATTCATCCCTGTCTTAAATTCATTTATCCGTGTATTTTAGGTCACCCACTATTTAATTCATGCCTAGGAAGAGAGGAAGTGGAAGGCCAAAGAGAAGATGGGTGCAGGATGTGGCGGATGATCTCCAGATGGGTGTATCAGACGCAGGACATCTTGCTTATGACTGAGAGGTTTTCCGGAAGGTTGTTATGGCAGCGAGGTTCTGCAACGGACATGCTACTGAATGAATGAATGAATGAATGAACTATTTAATTCGCCATGTGGACTCCAAACTAGACAGTATTCGGTTATACTATATTCACGTTTTCCAATGCCATCGTGTTTTCCTTACATGTTGGTTCACTGGAATTTGCTAAGTTCTCTCATTGAGTTCTTTATTGGTGAGTCTCTTATGTCACTTTAGTCCCACTTTTCTGCGCAGTCACCAGTTAGTGAGTGTGTGTAGTGTGTTTTTTCTTCTTTTAGTTGTTATCCTTGTTTCCGATTCACACAGAACGATTGTGTAGTATCCTTATTCTTTTAAAGTATACCCTGGGGTATGAAGTGGTTAGACCGGCTGCCTTCCGCTCTGAAGACCGTGGGTTTAATTTCAGGCTGCGTCGTTCAGACAACGAGCGCAGTTTATCTGGAGACCCGTGTGGGTCGTCGCTAGAGCTACAGAGTTCGTGATTTCTGCGAGGCTCTCGGCAGGCAGCTTGTTATATTGCAGAGAGAGAGACTGAATCAGGTGTGGTAAAACTCAGTGCAAGGAAGTCGATCTGCTTGCCTTTAGTTGAGTTGAGTCAAGAACCGACACCATTGCACTCCGGACATTAGTATAAGCGCTCAGTCATCATCTTCAATAGCCAGCGTAGAGTTCCAGTTCTAATGGTACCCGTTACAATCTGGTTACATCTAGGTCTTGATTTATCTCTGAGTGACGACTGTCTGCCAGATCCTCTGAGCAACCCCTGCTGCCGCATTCTCTCTAGACCATGATAGTTGTCTGTTCTTCTGCATTGTTCACGCGCTCCCAAACGGCCTTCACCACATTTGCCTTATCACCCTATCATGCATCAAATCACCCCTCAATGATGTAGGTCAGCATGGCCGAATGGATAAGAACTCGTGTTCTTAAACATCCGGTGTGCTGATGCCAAGGTAAGGGGTTCAATCCCTACACCGGACAGTTGGACTAAAATGTTGACCTATCGTCCTTGACTTGGGTACGTAAATTACAAGTACCTCTGAAGTCGGAGTAGGTTCGCCTGATGGCGAGGGACATTATTAATAAGGAAAGCAAATCCACACGCAAAATTCAGCTCATCACAGCTAGAAGTATTGTGTATGGACTACGCTTGAGTTAAAAGAGAGCGAGTGCAAAAAAAAAAAAAAACCTCAATGATGCAGCACCAGCCAATCTGTCTCCTTGTTGATTCCTAATTACACGAGAATGTCCTGGAGAAAAGATCCGCCATCGATACAGATAATCACATCACTAGGACGAGAATAGTCATAAATTAATTGCTGAATTTCTACTTCCATAGTGCCTGTTGGCCACTCTTTACACTCACAACACAATGAGATTGTGGCTAAGGCTTACGAACGCGGTTTGTGAGCCAGTATACCCGGGTTCGAAACACAGCGGTGCTGGTTTTTTTCGAAAAAGGTTTAGGTGCTGGTCGTTCAGAAAGCAATGGCAAACTACTGAACGTAAAATTTGCCCAGGAATCACGAACAGCGAAAATGCCGTGGTTGACTGTTACGTTCTGCTGTGCAGCACATGCGACTAAATGAGATTATAACCCCACACAAATTGCGTCTCTCGAACGACATCTCCGTTGCTTCCAAGCTCTTCCTTATTTGTTCATTCAAGTTGAGATCTCCAAAAGTGGGTGCTTCTTGAGTGCTAACCCCCATAGTTTTATACACTAATCGCGATTGGATGATTGATGTGTTCAGTATCACGCCGGCTGCATTAACTTCTCAAAATATAACCTTGGAGGCCGGGTCAGTTTAACAATTCAAATCTGCACCGATGAGAATCGAATCTATGGCACCAAGGTCGGCAGGTGGGTGTCTAGTCACTACGCCACCGCGTTTCTCAATGTGAGTGTTGTGTAGTGTATACTGTCATACCATCACGTGTCATCTTGAATTCTATTAAAAAATTAAGTTGCATGTCCTTCACAGGACGTAGCAGTCAACCCCAGCATTTACACTGTTCGTGATTCCTGGGCAAATTTTACGTTCAGTAGTTTGCCATTGCTTTCTGAACGACCGGCTCCTATACCTTTTTCGAAAAAACCAGCACCGCCGTGTTTCGAACCCGGGTATACGGGCTCACAAACTGCGTTCGCAAGGCCCTAGCCACAGAGACCGGTGAATTCTAGAGGTGCCAATTAATACCAGAATATGAACCTCTCCTACTTCACATAAACCATCATATTAGAAACTCGTGTAGAGTTGTACACATCAGCTGTCTGGTCAATCAATACCAGAACATGAACCTCTTCTACGTTACATAAACCATCATTGTAGAAGCTCTTCTAGTGATGTACACATCAACTGCCTGGTCGGTCTCTGGAGTGGAATGGTTAAGTCGCCAGCCTTATCTAGACGAAGGTCTGGATTCGTTTCCTGACAAAGTCATTCGGTTCACGAATGCATCTTTTCCCGAGACCCTTAGTTCTTGTCGCTGTAGCTGCGGAGTTCGTGCTCTGTGCGACGATACCCGTATGCCGCTCTGTGGAAAGAAGACTGAGCCTATGGGATAGAACCCGGTGTAATGAAGTCGATCATCTTGCCTTTAAATCCTTTAGCATCAGTTGATGCGACAGGGGGTGCATTTTGTTTATTCCCGATAAAGTGAGTTCGTAGAGCGGACAGTTAAATATCTTGACATCTTGACATCTTGACATCTTGACATCTTGACATGTGGCATGAGTGGACACCAAGCATAAATACTTGTCTTGTTCAAAGACTTGGTCCCAGACAATACTGCTCATAAATCATGGAGGAAATTGAAAGAAAGGCGCTAGTCATAGGCATTGGAACTTCGACCACTTCTCCCCACGACGCCTAACGGCATTAAGTGGAAGACAACAACAACAACAACAACAACAACAACAGCAACAACAACAACAACAACAGCAACAATAACAACTGTCCTGGTGATATGGGAGGTAACTTGCGAGCAGGTCTAACGTCTTCAAGAGAGCCAGTAATTGGAACACGCACGATGAACAAGACGGACATTCTGAAGACAATCCTTTGAATGACTACTAATGGAAGTTACAATAGCACATGAATGCCATGACGCCGATTCTTAGAAAGCCAGAACCATGAACTAATCAGGCGGAATCGAGTTAATTGATTTTGAAAAGGATAACGGACGCTCATGTTCTTAGTTCAAAGTGCAAGCTGTTATCCGGTTTCACACTGGTCACAAAAGTCACGACATTCGAACCTTTTAGTGCAGAGATTCCAAAATTCTACACCACATTCCTCTTCATTTTATACAAACACGAATATGTCTATGTGGGTGACACCAAAATGTGAAATAGAACTAGAATGGAAAATACTTAACCAAGTGGATAGTTTTAAATACCTAAGGGCATTTATAACATCAGATGGAAGATGCACAATAGAGATTAAGAGCTGAATAGGGTAAGCAAAAGCAGCATTTAAGACAATGAAGAGTATTTTATGCAATAAGTCACTATCATTGAATGTAGAAAAGAGAGTGCTGAAGTGCTATATAGAACCTGTTTTGCTGTATGACTGTGAATCTTGGAATGTAAATGAACAAATTAGGAAGATCTTGGAAGCAACAGAGATGTGGTTCCTGAGACGAATGTTGCGAATTCTTACGACTGCCAAAGTAACTAACAACGACTGGCTGAAACAGGCTAATGAAACTAGAACATTATATACAACAATAAGGAAGAGACAAACAGCTTTCTTTGGTCATGTGATGAGAAGAGAAGGATTGGAGAACATCGTGAAAACTGGAAAGATCGAGGGGAAGAGAGGCAGAGGCAGTCCTAGAGAAATGATGCTAGATGAATTGAGACGGTGACATGGAGGAATATCATCAGCAGAGTTGATCCAGAAAACCAAAGACCGAGGTCTGTGGAAAGTCATGATCTCCTACGGCAGCCGGCATGACGCTTGATGATGATGATGGGTGTGAAGTTCACTGACCACTTTGAATGTACATTTTTCAGAATATATCATAGGAGGCCGACATGGCCCAATGGGTACGATCGCTCGGGCTTAAACTTCCGGCTTGCTGTTGCCGATGTAGTGGGTTGATCTCCCTTGCCGGTCAGCTGGACTAAAATGGTGACTTTTCGTCCTTGACTTGGGGACGGAAATTACAAGTACCTCAGAAGTCAGAGAGGGATGGGCCTGAGGGCGAGTGACACTGATAATAGGGAATGCTAATCCACACGAAAAAAACAGTCCAGTGCATTAGAAGTATAGGGTGTATTTTTAATGACTGCAGTTTTTGAAAATATTGCCTTTCCAACTTTTGTATTTACCTACTGTGGAATTCATGCAACACAATGCAACATAATAGGCAAATACAAAACTTGGAACGGCAATATTTTCAAAAACTGCACAGTTATTAAAAATACCCCGTGTAGTAGCACGCCTATGGATTACGCGTGAGTTCAAAACGAGGGAACGTCAAAAAAAAAAAAAAATAAAGAACGCGTCATAAACACTCGCTATTTGCCCACATGTGCTCCTTCCATTTCAGACGATATCGAAGTGTATGGATACGTTTAGTTCCACTTGGCAATTAGGGCACTTAGCAGTTAGGCCACACACCTTATATGCCTCGTCCACTAACACAATTGTTCCTACTAGTGCTGAATTGGATTTCTGATTCCATCAGTGGTAGCTGCATGTAGTCATTGATTTGTACTGCCTAGAACAATAGACGCCGGCTTCGTGGCTTAGAGGTTATGCCTTTTCTCCGTAATCTCGTATACTCTCGTCGGTAACGTGATGACGGTTAGAATCAGCAGTGGTTCGAATCGCATCGGTAACTTACGGGGTATGTGAGCCGGCCGCTCAGAAAGCAATGGCAAACTACTGAGCGCAATCTTGCCAAGAAATCAACATACAGCTGAAAGATGCTGGTGTTGACAGCTAAGTCCTGCAAAGGATATGGAAAAAAAAATAGACGATTTTTTATAAACAGTATCAGGACTCCATCGCTCAACTTCAGTGCACCCTCTGGACGTGTCCTGGAATCCGCCAATCGTCCATTTCATGTCCCCGTACACTCTCATGGCCTCCACAGCAGAGCCACTCCAGCACTTGCAGGTATGGTGGCTCTGGATGTGCCATCCACTCAATCCAGCTAGATCTCCTGGAGCATGAGCTGACAATCAGTTATGACATTAATACCCAGTGCTGTTGTGAGTCAGCTATCTGAACTCATTAATGGGTATAATTTAGCTCAGGCTATGTTAATTAAAGTTAAGTAACACTGTTTCATGCTGTATTGCATATGTGATAAAGGGAAGTTATCTAAAGTTACGTAAAGTTAACTGATTAAGTGCCAAACAAAAATAGCTTTGGACCACACTTGGTACACAAACAAATGAACAAGTACTGTAATATACATTTCCGTTCACTGAAATTGTTTAAGATACACAGAGATAACACAATGACCCTAGGCAATATATCATCCTTCTGTTCAAATGGGAGGTCACATTTGGCGATGTATTATCATTTGGCATCGAATCAGTTAAAACCTCGTTTCATGTTGTTTTGTTTGTTTGATTGTTTGTTTGTTTGTTTGTTTTTTTTTTTGTTTGAGCTCGTTCGCTTTGAACTCAAGCGTAGTTCATACATACTACTTCTAGTAATGCTAGACTAAGTTTTGAGCATCAAAAGTTTTTGGATCAGCTTTTCCTATTACTAGTGTCCCTCGCCATCAGGCGAACCCACTCAGACTTCAGAGGCAGCCCCGTTTCATGTAATTTGACATATCGGGGGAAATGATCAGACTCTCATAGTTTTAGACCAATCGGCATGCCACCGTGTCCTGTTCTTAGCAACTGTTTCAGCCAGCATGGGTGTGAACCCCAGCTTTCTTGCATGATTGCTTGATGTAGTTGTTTCTTGGACGCCCTCTTGTTCTTTTACCTCGGATCATGCCTCTCAGCAATTTCAGCAGTAGACATGCAGGTCTTACACTGCCACCAAACCAAACTTATTTTTTCGAAAAGACTGGAAACACAATAGCTCAAGACAAGAGTAAAGAGATGACTATAGGGTTAAAAAAGCCAGACATGGGACAACGGATACCCAGGTCCTGTATGACATCACACTGATGTTGGACAACAGGATGCCTTCATCCGACATACAGGACTTCACGTTGGAGCTCAAGCCAACGAACACAAGCAAGCAAGCAACTATAGGATTAGATGAAATAAGACAAGACTGATCAAAGAGCATTCTTTAGTGTACTCGCTATGAGGCTAAAGACTGTACTCCCGGCTTTCTGTTAGAGCTGAATGTTGGGCTGTGCTCACCAAATCCGACACCCCACAATGTGACAATGGATTCGGGAGGAGGGGCGCAACTGGGAGGGTACAAGTCTTATCGTGATGCGAGGAAATGCAACCTAAAGACTAAATGTCATGGCAGGGCAGACCAGGCCCTAAGCCTTGGGTGGCAGCTCCGAAAGGCGGACAGTTGAAGCATTGCTTTTCTGATCCATAGCATCTGCAGTTTGTCTTGTCCCAGACGTATTGGTGTTACCTTTCCTCTGGAGTAAACTAGACAGGTCTAGAGAGGGGTCATGCTGCATGGGCAACACATGGTCTCTACAATTCAACACAGACTTTGTGTTCTGGAGAGGCTATTATATCTTGTTTTTGAAGAATAATGTAACAAACTATCGTCTGTCAAGACAGCAAGGTGCCACTACAGTACAGGAAGCCATTAATGCGGTGAGACGAGTATTATACGCATGCATTCATTGTCCACTAAGATAAAGAGAGAGAATACTTCAGTCATTTGTTCAGTAGCATGTCCTTTGCAGAACCTCGCTCCCATAACAACCTTCCGAAAAACCTCTCGATCATAAGCAAGATGTCCCGCGTCCATATACCCATCTGGAGATCATCCGCCACATCATGCACGCATCATATCCTTGGCCGTCCTCTTCCTCTCTTCCCAGGCATATACCCATCCATTATTGTTCTCTACAATATTTTGTGACGTTGCAAGTGCCCAAAATATTTCAATTTTCTTTGTTTTATCGTCTTTAATAGCCAACCGTCTTCAATATTCAGCTCTAGGTGTATGGATGCATTTGTTTATTTCTTTACCCAAGGTATTCTTATTAAAAAGTCTATAACATTTACATTCAAAGGCATTTATCCACTGTTCAGCTTGGTTAATAAGTATCCATCTGTTTCTCCCTGCATTCGGGTCTACAAAACGATATTGTCATAGCACGTAGAAGAGGCTTTTTATTTTGTTTAAAGACAGGCCAAGGCGAGGGGGAAAACAGCACGACCAGGCATAAAAATGCACTCACCAACCAAACAACTAATTTATGCATTTCCTCTTGGCAGGCAGCAAGATACAGAGAAATACAGATATACTCATATTAGAACCCTACCGGGAATTCGGTGAACCCGTCGAACAGAAAGACCGGATGGTATCAGGAATTCCCTGTAGATGTTTCAATGAACTACGTATGAAAATTATTTCCCGTAACAATCTCAGATGTGTACTGTCTTGTCTCGTCTTCTTCTTGTAGTCCTAAATTTTGGATTGATTGAGTGACTACCAAAGAAACTATATGTTGGCCGGAGACAAATGGGCTTGTGATGGATGGGCAAAAGAACTTCAAATAACAAAATAAAAATACAATACAACGAATAAGAGCAGTGTTAAATTTAAAAAAAATTGAAACAAACCTGCCTACTTACCTACCTACATACCTACCTACTTACCTACCTACATACCTACCTACTTATACCTACCGACCTACGAACCTACAATGTATGACTATCTGTCTTTCTGTCTGTCTGTCTTTCTCTCTGTCTATCTGTTTTTCTGATCCCTCCCGCCAGCCTGCCGCTCGTTTGTCCTTTCGCCCATCTGTCCGCCTGTTCTACTGTCTATCTTTCAGTCAGTTAATCGGTTGATTGGTCAACAGTTGATTGGTCAATATGTCTTCCTGTGTGTTGTCTGTCTGTCGATCTGCCCGTCTGCCTAATCAATAAATTACTTCAGTGTGCTCAGAATCCCCTCATCCATTAAAAGGCGCGAAAACCCAACCGTTTTATCGGCAATTACTACCTAAGATATCCGATACCGTCATATGGCATGTTTAATATGTTCAAATTACAGCCAGTTAATAATTCTGGCACTGTTTGATTCTGTCTCCCACTTCCCCGATGTATCGATTCGCCAACTCATTCACGAAAATTATATGACTGGCCAATAATCGCATCTCTTGAATTCTGCAGAATAAATTGCTTGTTGATACCATACATTTGATTCCGTCAGTATCTAATATATTCATGTCTGCCCTGCTCGTTTTTAAAAAAAAACACCTCTGTATTGTTTGTGCGCTTTTATTCATCTGTAATGCACTCTGCTTTTCATTGTTTATACACAATATTTATTATCTTTATGAAATCAATCGCTGCTTCGTTACTTGCTTCGGTTCGGGAGATTTTATTTCGTATGGTTTTCTTTTAAAGTGTTGGTATTATTCAATAAATTAACTGTTTATTGTATAATGTGAGTCTTCTATTATTAAAATGGCTATGATGTGTTGAACTAGCGATTTGTGTCAATAGCGTGGCTTTTAGATGTCGAAATTCTGGGAAAGTTACAGCTCAGTGTAATGCTGATCACATTATATATATTGATATTGTTCTTACTGTTCTTGTTTTTGTTTGAAGAATGTATTCATCATCATCATCATCATCATCATCATCATCATCATCATCATCATCATCATCATCATCATCATCATCATCAGCATCATCATCATCATCAATGGATTGTCCTTTGAAGAGGATTGCGCTCATAGAAGTCTTCCGCATGTTTTCTCTAACATTAGCCCTTTGTCCTACCTCTGTTGCTGAATTACGTCAATTGTCCATATTTTGAATCCATCTACGCTGTGGTTGTCCTCTAAGCTTCCACAATACCATCTTCACCAATAAGTGCCTCGCCGGCTGACTTGGACTATTATGCTTCTTCATCTTCTTCATAAATTGTGATCTCCAACGGCATGGATCAATGTTTCTATTGACTCCCTTCTGTGCCATGACACAAGACTGTCAAGGATTTTCACTCCCTGCCCTCCTCAATCTCTATTTCTACGAATATTTCCGTATAAACTTCCCCTATAGTTACATATCTAAACAGTCGTATCGTGTTGCAGACCCAACATATTTCACTTTCCTCAACTGTAACTATTTTAATAACCAATCTTCTTTCTTCATTAGTTTTAATGGATCTATTTGTCCTGTGTTTCCTCACATGCATTTTTAATACTCTTCTGTCACTTATATCCAAAGGCGCATGTGTTCTTTTAGTTGATTTGTTAAGGGCCCCAATTTCACACTTGTACGCTGCCACAGGAAATATGCTTTCTGTACTCTGAATTTTATTGTACTATCCTTTACAATCCATAAAGATTCTAATTTGTTTATTATTTGTATAGCAATGGTGGTTCTTTGAATTTCTGCACGCACATTTCCGTGGCGCGTTAAACGGAAGCCTCGATATTCAAAACTGCTCACTGTCTGTGATTTCGGCTTCGTGGCTTAGAGGTTATGACTTTTCTCCGTAATCTCGTATACTCTCGTCGGTAACGTGAAGACGGTTCAAATCAGCAGTGGTTCGAATCGCATCGGTAACTTACGGGGTATGTGAGCCGGCCGCTCAGAAAGCAATGGCAAACTACTGAGCGTAATCTTGCCAAGAGATCAACATACAGCTGAAAGATGCTGGTGTTGACAGCTAAGTCCTGTAAAGGATATGCTAAAAAAAAAAAAAAAAATATATATTGCTGACATGTGTGTTTGATTAGTTGTCATAGTTGTGTGTACATTCGCTGTCTTTGTCAAGCGTAGTCCATAGACGTGTTTTAGTGTAGGGGTTGAACAAGCTACCTCGGCATCAGCACATCGGAATTTCAAGAGCGAGTATTCTTATCCCTTCGGCCATCATGATCTCTATCAGTTGTCATTGTTTTTTGTTGTTGTTACAATGTTGTTAACGTTGCTTTCCCTTTTCGTCTTCTGCTTCTCTTTATCTCACACTGGAGCAGAGGACCATAGCCAATCATAAGAAAGTCATTCTATTCTTTACTATCGCCTGCAGCTCGCTTTTTGCCCTTCCTATGTTGTTAATTTCTGTTTAATTCTATTCTCCGTGTGGTTGTGGATTTCATTATATTTTATTTTTTTTTTGCATATCCTTTATAGGACATCGCTGTCAACATCAGCATCTTTCAGCTGTATGTTGATTTCTTGGCAAGATTACGCTCAGTAGTTTGCCATATTGCTTTCTGAGCGGCCGGCTCAGTTATCCCGCAAGTCACCAGCGGGGGTCGAACAGCTCCCAGCTCTCGCCCTGCTACGAGACTCTGCGTGATAAACGGGATTACGGAGAAAGTGTTGTAACCCCTCGGCCAGAGAGACCGGATCATTCTATTTAGTTTGCAAAATAAATATTAAATGGTGAGAAAAGAGCTATAAAATCCTAACAATTGAATTACGAAAGAAGGTAAGAAGAGACAGATGTAGTTTGTGTAATATCTCTGTGAAACGAGAAAAATAAACAGCAGAGGGACGGGTAAAATCAGGAAATGTAATAACAAGAAACTTTAGAACCAAGACAAATGCTATAAAGGACAAGAGTGTAAGAACGCAAACAGAACATAAGGAATATATTTGATGGACACAAGCATCATAATGTTCAGGGTCAATAAGCGCATGCAGTCGTGATTCTCCATCGCACACGATCACCATTCTCGGAGCTCGTCTTGTTTCCTTCACGTCATGTACCCACGTCATTTACCCTTTGCCTTCTCCTTGTTCTTTTATCATCAAGTTTGCAAGCTGTCACTAAGTGTTCCAGTTTATTTCTGCTCCTAAAGTGCCAACAAATCGTCACTGTCTTAGTCTCAATTCTCTAATAAATTCACGGTTGTAATTTGGTTCTTGCGGGGCTGTCTCATTCAAATTTCTGTCCGTCCAAGACAATTTTTGCTTGTCTGCTTATTGTCAGTGCTTCAAAAGCATACAGCAGTATAGATTCTACATACCACTTCAACACTCTTACTCTCCCTGTAGTTGGCAGCGATTTACTGGTGAGTATGAAATCAGTCATGCCAAAGGTCATCTTTGCCATGGCGATTCTTGTTATAATCTCCGCCAGGCATCGTTCACCAGGTGTTATAACGGCTCTGAGGTAGTTGTACCGATTCACTTGTTTGAGAATTTTCCCATTTACTAGTAGCCGGTCTCTGTGGCTGAAGGGCTTGCGAACGCGGTTTGTGAGCCCGTATACCCGGGTTCGAAACACGGCGGTGCTGGTTTTTTCGAAAAAGGTATAGAGGCCGGTCGTTCAGAAAGCAATGGCAAACTACTGAACGTAACACTTGCCTAGTAACATCAACAGCAGCTGAAAATGCTGGTGTTGACTGCAACGTCCCGTAAGGGATACGCAACAAAATTAAATTATTATGCGGTATTGTTCTCTTCTTGGAGAGGACCATAATCAAAGTATTCTTACTATTTAATTCTAACCTTAGTTGCTCACTGTGTACAACGGCAACATGCACTAAATGATGTTTAATTTTCTGCAATCAGTAGTGTACCGACTTCATATTTTATACTTTTGATGTTATACCCTTTAGTGGCGATTTCTCTCTTATCTGGCGGCTGTTTTGTGGTGCTCTCTGGACAACAGGATTGTGAGAGATGATGCCCCAAGCCTCACGATAGATGGTAGAAGCGTCAACAGAGAGAACAAATTGAAGTATCTGGACATCAAATTTAACAGGAGCCTGTCCTTCAAGGACCATGTGGAGACGGTTGTGACAAGATCTCAAAAGGGACTCAATGCACTTAAAACTATGGCTGGAATGGACACAGAGCAGAGAATGCTTTTCACACTATACCAGCACTTGATCCTATCAGTGATTGATTATGGACTAGGACTGCTCACTGTCTCAAAGAGTCGGCTGGTGAAATTAGAACGCATACAGAACGAAGCTATGCGGGTCATTCTGGGATGCACCAGAGACACCCCAGTAGTTTGTATGCGTTACATCCTTGGTCTGCCGACTGTTGCTGGTAGGCACAAGGTGATGCAAGCGAAGGCATACCTCAGAGTAGCTGCAGACACAGATCACTTGTTGCATGAGGCGCTGGACGCAGTTAGGGATCAGCGACTGATAAGAGGGAAATCATGGATGGCTCAGGCGGAGGATACGATCAGACAGCTGTGCATCTTGGAGAACATTAGGCGAGGAGAAGAGTGGGTCAGAGTGGCACCGGAGCAGTCAGATTTGTGCACAGTTATAATCACATTGAGCCGGGAGTGCAGGGAGTGGCCAGCAGGGGCCACGGAAGTGGAAATCCAGCAACTAATTCAGGATAATGCTCGCTCGGGTGATGTGATTATCTACACAGATGGGTCGGTGTTGAGAGGTAGGAGAAGTGTTTGGGGGTTCTTAGCAAAAGCTAATGGTCTACGTTTGGTGCAGAAGAGCCTGGCATATGATACCACAACATCTAACTTAAGAATGGAGGTGGAGGCGGTCAGTGCAGCTTTCGATGGATGGAGAATACGATACACACACACATCGTGATTGTAACGGACTCAGAAAGCATGCTGAGGAAGGTGACGACAGGCAAGCTTCGGGCAGAGTGGCTTGCTTCTCTTCGTAGGTCACGGATGGCAAGCATCGCCTGGAACTTTTCTCTAGGGCTAGCCGGTGTGCTGGGGAATGAACAGGCGGACAGATTGGCTGGCTCTGCAAAACTTGGAGGAGTATCGATGCATGACAAGGCGGACGTGGTAGCGGCCTTGTGGGAGCACGTGTACACCTCGGAAGAGCAAATGGATCACCATGGTCTGGCAAGAATGAGACAGCGAGGAGTGACGAGGGGATCTGGCCGACGCTCGACGCTCAGAGGAAATGCGAGAAGGACATATAATAAGATTGCTACTGGTACTATTGGTGTTGGAACTCTTCGCTGGCTGCTGAGGATGGGGACGGAGCACATATGGGAATGCCCCGAATGCTGTGATGTCGGTTCCTAAATCAATCAATCAATCAATCAATCAATCAATCTCTCGTAACTTCTAAATTTCTCATACTATTTTAACTGCACGGGGACAAAGGATTCTGACCCATTACCAATTCCTGCCGCTTGTCTCGCTTGATTTGCTTATATTGATCTGCTTCGTACCAGTTCTTATGGCATCTTGTTGTTTCAATATGTATTCTTTGCAAGTCTAAGTTCTTTCCCATAAATTTAGTGATCTGCAAGCACCTTTATCATGTAGCTATGTCTGTTTATTTCGAAACATATATCTATTGATTATGTGGTTGTTTCGGGATTTGAAATTTAAATATTGAGCACAACCCACTACTGGCAACGCCGATCGCATTCTGGTATGAACCTAAGGCCTATCCACGTCAACATGGAAGCACTATACTCGAGTTTCGCCCTCATTTGAGCTCGTCAGTAGTGCATATCCCTGACCGGATCCGGAAACAGTCCCGGATCACGCGTGTGAAGCGGGTGTGTAACCACGCGGCACACACTGGACACACCAAATTATCACAACAGAATACCACAACGCTACCCATCGTAGGCTATGCTCACGATTGCCCAATCGCCACGACCGACGTCCGTCAATCGATGGGACCCGAACGATCAGGACTTCTCACTGGCAAGGAACACCAGGCCTCCTAAATCCAGTGAGCAATAATCAATTGATTATGTGGTTGTTTCGGGATTTGAAATTTAAATATTGAGCACAACCCACTACTGGCAACGCCGATCGCATTCTGGTATATCTATATCGTTAGTGGTATCACTAATTTGTTGGTACAGTACATTGACAGTTTGGGTGTTGTTTTTTCTGTTTGCCTCCGCTTTTCTTCAAGCCATGCTTTTTTAGCCTCCATATAATTTTCTACTTTTTCATTGAATCTCCTCATATTTGTAATGATTTTTGTTTTGTTTATGTGTTTTTGTTTTTAATTATTGCTTTCTTGGTTTCTTCTTTAAATAAAGAAAAGCTTAAATTCACTAAATACATCACTTTATTAAATATACAACTTTAGTAAATATGTAACTTTAGCTGCCAGAATATGAACATAAAAAAAGGAATCTTTTGTGCCCGTTGATAACTTTTGTAAATAACTTTAGCTATTACAATACAACGAGAAGCATTTGTCTTTTTTATACTGGCTCATAAAAAATGTTCATAATTTCATTTCAATTTGCTAACATTACCGCTCTGTGTGCGCGTGTCATTTTGTTGTTGTGTTGCCATGAAGTGCTTCTGGAGTTCACACAGTTAGCTGCAATGAATATCGGTATCAAATTGCAATTTATTGCTTTGAATGTTGTGGCTGTTTTACATTAATACACGGAAATGGTTAAGAATTATGTGAACGGAAAAGAAAGAATTATGTGACCGGTAAAGAAAGAATTATGCCAAAGGAAATAAATATGGAGTCGCGGCTACAGACAAATTGGTAATAAAGGATGGATAATATTCGTAATATAAAGCTACGCTAAAATCTTTTGTAATTGCAGTTGCTCCAATGACTGTGTCGGCAGACAGGCTTTTGTGGTCTGAGAGGGACAAAAGCCGCTTGCCAAAGCAGTTGTGTCGCGGTGTATAGGCTCTTCATCATCGTCATGTGTCTTCCAGTGTGGCGTAGGGGTTCATGTCTCGCCACAGATCTCCGTCGTTGGTGTTCTGGGTCAGTTCTGTTGATGATTGTCCTACATATCATCGTCTTAGATGTTTAAACATCATTTCTCTCTGTCTGTCTCTGCTTCTTCTACCGCTGATTTGTCGAGTTATCACAATGTCTTCCAGTGTTTTTTCTGATTATGTGACCAAAAAGCATAGTTCGTCTTTTTATTTAATAATTATGTATTCTGTTCTATTTTGATTAGCCTCTTCAAGCAAAAATTTGTGTTTCTTTTGTCATCCAAGGTAAAAACATAATTCGCTTCAGAAACCGCATCTCCGCTGCCTTCACACTGACCCTAATTTGTTCGTTCACTTTCCATGATTCACTACCATGCAACAAAACAGGTTGTATGAAACATTGCACTACTCTCTGAAAGGGTTTATTACATAAGATACTTCTCATCTTCTCAAAAGGAACTTTTCCTTGGTCTGTTTTGATCTTATTCTCCGTGTACAGAATAGGACATTTATTTTACCTCCAACAGACAAAAGCCCTAACTCTACTCGAGGAAATGAACACACATCCCAGGATTTATGAGGCCGATGTCCGAACCGGTCTGTTTGTAATATATTGCAATACATACTGGCATCTTGCCGTGTTCACAGACGACAGTTAGTTACACTGTGCTTCTTAGAGTTGTGTATTTCCGTATATCCTGGTTCTTGTGCTCTGGATGAACTCTTGTAATGAGATCAATCGAAGCCACTAGTTTAGACCACCCAGCAGTATTTCTCTCCATCTTCAAACAGTAATTATAGAGGTCGTGTTTCTGATACCTGGCATTCCTTAACATGGGTGTGGATTCATCGCTCTGAAAACGAATGAAATATTAGTTAGTCCTTTGAAACACCAGAATAAGGAAATAGAAGCGAATGCGTGTGCTAACAAAATAGGTTCATTGAGTTCACTTATATCACTAGAACAACAAAGCTAGCGAAAAATAAAACTGCCTAGAGTCATATATTGAATCGGTCGTCATATTTCTCAGATAGTGGTGAACTTAATAGTCGGAAATTGTTGGTAATATCGAGATCTGCATCCAGTCTCTCACCTCGACAAACAACTCAAGCTGGCAAATCAATACTGATCAAACTTGTTTAAATCGATAACTGATAACAAGCTTAACGGATCACGTTTCGCTTAATTGAAAACTGCTTCGGAGTCCAATGTCCTTAATTATTATGTACTTTAGTGAATATGTTAAACACTCTATATATTACTACGGTGTCGAGGTGAAGTATAAACTTCGTGAGAGTGCCCGGTTATGGGCTTCGTATATCGACATTCCCATGGACTCTGCTATTCCCTCCGTCCAACGTTTACGTGCTCGGCCTCTTCCTCTGTTTCCATCTTGTCTGTACATCATTGCCTGTTGTGGCATGCTGTTGACTGGTAACCTACTTGCATGGCCAAACCATTTGACTTGCTGCTTTCTAATAAAATCTAGAGCAGCTTTAACCCCCACTTTAGTCCTGATTTCTTCATTTCTGATCTTATCTCTTCTTGATACGTTGAGTATTCTTCTCAGGAACCTCATTTCTGTTGTTGTGATTTTTCTTTTCTCTTTTTCTGTCATTGTCCAGGTTTGGCATTGGTAGCACAGAGTTGGTAGGAAGATTGTGTTGTAAAGTGCTTTCTTAGTAGTTATTGATACATGTTTGTTCTTTAGTATTAGTGCCATTTGTCCAATGAGTTGATTTGCCTTATTGCACCTATTTTCGATCTCGTCTTCTGATCTGCCATTTGATGATATTATACTTCCTAGGTACTTGAAGCTCTTTACTTGTTTCAAGGGATGTTCGTTTAGGTGAATTGTTGCTGTTTGTTCTTCTTTAGTTATAGTCATTACCTCTGTTTTGCTTGTGCTAATTTTCATGTTATGTTCCCTACACATTTCGTTTAGACTATTCATGTGGTCTTGTAATTCAGCTTCTGATTTTGCTATTAGTGCTTGGTCGTCCGCAAACAGGAGTTCTCTAATGGTTAGATTTGGAGATGGTTCTTCTTCTGTGTTCTCGTCATGCGGTATTCTTGCTGTCTCTGCTTGGCTGGTTTCTTTACATATGTTGTCTATATATGTTATGAACAAGAGAGGGGACAGGACACAACCTTGTCGTACTCCACATCTTATGGTGAAGGGTTCTGAGTGTCCTCCAGTTGCTCTATCACTATGCATTCACTGTTGTTGTATAAACTTCTACATAGGTTTGTTAGATGTGTACTCACTACATATTGTTTAAGGATTTCCCACAGCTTGTTTCTATTTACCCTATCAAATGCCTTTTCTTGGTCGACAAAGGCTAAGTAGAGTGTTTCATTGAATTCGATTGATTTTTCTATAAGTTGTCTAAGAGCAAAAATGGCATCTGTGCATCCTTTGTTTTTCCTAAATCCAAGCTGCGTTTCGCTTAGCTAGGGTTCTAAAGTAGTTCGTAATCTTTTTTCAAGAATTTTGCAAAATATTTTCCCAGTATGACTCAACAGTGAAATGCCTCTGTATTGTGTGCAATCTCTTTTGCTGCCTTTGTTTTTCCAAATTGGGATAATAATGGCGTTTCCCCAGTCTCGTGGTGTCTGTTGTTCTACCCAAACATGGTTGAATAGTCTATATATTCTGGGTTACGTAGAAAGCTGCTAACTCCTTGACCAGGGAGACCGGCTATATATATATATATATATATATATATATATATATATATATATATATATATATATCCCGTGGTCGACGTGAGCGCACGAGAATAGGAAGCGGTTCGAGTCGCGCCAGTGACTTATGAGAGTATGGGGCCTGTCGCTCAGAAAGTCATGGTATGCTGATGAGCGTAATCTAGCCTAGGAATCAACATACAGCTGAAAGATGCTGATGTTAACCGCAATATCCTGAAACAGAATGGAAACGCGGGGAAAAAATAACATTTTTGTGGATTTTAAAAAGGCTTATGATAGTGTCCATAGGAATAGTCTATGGAATGCTATGCAGGAATTTGGAATACCAAGGAAGTTAATCAACATGACCAGACTGTGCATGGAAGATACTTATAATATAGTAACATATAAAGGCAGGAAATCAGACCCTTTCCAAATAACATCTGGCTTGAAACAAGGTGATGCACTATCGCCGCTACTCTTCAATCTGGCTCTAGAGAAATTGTAAGTAAGGTAAAGAAGGAATGTTATATTGGAGGAACATCCAAGCTTTAACAAAGTTATGCAGATGATATAGATATTATAGGGGAAAATGAACAAAAGACATTGGAAATATTGACTCGCTTAAAGGAAAAAGCCAAACAGATGGGGCTGGTTATCAACCAAGATAAGACAGAATATATGGTAATTTCAAGAGAAGGAATGGCTAAAAACTCTGGCCACATACAAATAGATAATATGACCATTAAAAGAACGGAAACATACAAATACCTGGGTACAATCTTCAACTGCTCCAACATCATAAGCGAAGAAATACAAACTAGAATCAATTCTGGAAATAAGATATACTATGCACTTCAACATCTACTCAAATCAAATACGCTATCTCGTAACACCAAAATCACAATATACAAAACACTGATCAGACCAGTTGTGCTGTATGGCTCTGAAACCTGGAGTACAACGAAAGGAGACGAAGCCCTGTTACAAACCTTTGAGAACAAAGTTTTAAGACGCATCTTTGGACCCATTAGGGATACACAAAGTGGAGAGTGGAAAAGAAGAAGTAACAAAACATTTATGATCTGTTTAAGTCCTCGCTAATCACTGGTATCATGAAGGCTAATAGACTACAATGGCTGAGGCATATAGAAAGAATGGAAGATAATAGGGAAACAAAACTCACTTACACTCAGGAAATAAATGACCGCAGACCCCGAGGTAGACCAAGAAGACGGTGGAGAGATAATATATATATACACACCTACAAGCACTTGGAATCAACGACTGGCAAGAGAAGGTCAAACAGAGAGACAAATGGAGATGGATTGTATCTGCAGCAAAGAACCTCAGTGTCTCGGAACGCTGAAGAAGAAGAAGATCCTGGCCAGGACTGTGACGGATAACAGAATAGACGGATAACAGTAATCACTTAATACATAAACAATGTGACAGCACCGGCCTGGTTCTCGGTGGTTGTCGATATATTTTAATTGGGGTTCGTGATTACCTTCTGTCTTCCCTTTTACTAGATCATCCCCAGGACGGTTCACGGATGACACTACCCATATGAAGACTGTTGCTACATGAAGACACGTAACTGACTATAAGACAACAACCTTATAAAAGGCGAATCTAGAATCATTATTGGAGATTCCGACTCGAACACACAGATGAACAAACCTACAGACAGACATACAGCAATGAACAGTCAATTGGGTGAGAGTAGTCTGCTTGACATTCTCATCATCCCACATAGGCATGTCAGTGTAGTATCGAGTGTCAGTGTGTAGACCGAAGTGGTAAGACACATTCACCTGATCCTGTATGAACCCTCCTGGAGCCTCAGAACTTGACCAAGTAAAGTTCAGCAGCCACTAGCCACATGGATTTTAGCACCAACGAAAGTCACAGCACACAGCCACAGGTCCACCGCACCCAGCCACGGACCAACTGCAAACAGGCTCTCTGGAATCAGCCTAGCGTCAACAGCATACAGGCCACTGCAAACAGGCAGCCGCCCACAGGATACAGCACCGAATACAGCACACCGCAAAGGGCACTCGCCCACAGGAACAGCAACCAGTAACAGTAAAGGGCACTCGCCCACAGTAACATCAAAAGGGTTCCTGTAAGCAAGAACAGGTCAGGTGTACACATCCATCACACCCCTGCACAATACACACTACATCAATATGCATTTACACTAACATCCTATTCATTGTGGTCAGTTCCTCCAGCTCAGGCCACAATAGTATTATGTCTGACTTTCCAGACATGTCTCACCGACTGGTTAAGTTAGGACTCCTGGTAATCCTAACGTAGGTCAGTAGCTTTCCAGCCACAAGTCTCATACCTAATAGATAGAAGATATGATGACAGGTTTCATTCATGAGGATGGCAGAAATCCATACCTCCTATGGAGATCATCAAGTGTTATGGCCTAAATCATCTTTCTTAATCACTATCTGTCTCATCAGAAACGTAGATAAACATATCAGGATACCTCAGGTAAGTACTCTATGACACCTCCAAGGTTAATGGAAGATACTCAAGCCACATTGATAACTAACCTGAAATACTGAATGAAAGACCAGACAAACCACAGAAGAGTTTTATGTTCTTGTGTTTGTCGCTTCCCACCTTTCTGCCTCGGATATCTGGATTTCTGGTGTGTGTGTGTGGGTGTATGAATATATAGACACTCCTCACCTGAATAAATTCTTTTGGCTACCTAGGAATTGTGTCGAATCAAACACCACAAACAATCTGGTTCCGATGACAGTATAGAGACAATAGAAAGATAAACCAGCCTGACGAATTGTTCCTTTCTCATTAAAGGAACTGTAGAGTCACACAACACTGATGAAACATCCACGCGTTACATGAGTGGGTGTTTCCCCACAGCTGTACTGGCCAAAGGTTGAATCCGTAGTAGGTGTAAAGATATCTTCTCCCTTCTGACTAATCCCAGTTAAAGAACAACAGGCCTATGTGGCGTTATTCACTTCACAGCTTATAGCCTCATACATATTTGAATTTCACCTTAATTAACGAAAAACGCATGTGGTTCTCGCTCGTCACATGAGTGCTTGACAAGTACTTGTTTCAACCACGCCACATGATGATGATCGAAACATATTAATGTCAACATATTCATTAAGGGAATCAAAATAAAGCTCTGTTCAAGAGAAAGGTCTCTGTCCGAACAATAATTCCCTAAGATACCCCATTGTCGAGATAGGGCGTCGAATGTATTGTTAAATTGCTTTGACCAGACTGCTCCACCAAGTTGGCTGGCACAATACATTCCGTCTTGTCTGTTGAATACTGGCCTCAGCTTAATCTAGGTCATAGTACACACAGGCTTACTACACAGTTAGCATGCCTGGTCGAGACTTAACTAACAGCTGGTGTCCGCTGACCCGAGGTCAACGTGTCAATCTCGGTCAGAGCCCAGGCCTCACGGCGCAACTAGCCGGCCTGATCAAGAATTGACCCACAACTAAAATACGAACTTTAGTTATGCGACGCCAAGCATAAAAGTGTGTTACCTTTAAAACTTAGGAACAACTATACAACATACAGCGACCCGGTGGGTTCATCAGGCCCTGTGCTGTAGGTCCCCTCTGGAGCCCCAAAAGGTACATCATGATACAGCTGGTCAAAGACACGGCCTCTCGTCTCAAGGACAGACTCCTCCACTGTAGATCAATCTATAATGCCTCAAGAGTTGCATAGGATACAGCTGGAAGGAACGGACGTGAAAGGATAGCTTCAAGAACACCTTCGCTGTAGAACATTCTCCGACTCCCCGTGATGCCACTGATACAGCTGGCTATAGAAGCAGCCTCCCTTCTTGATGACTGGCTACCGAATGGCCTCTTCGTGTCAGGTCCGGAAGAACACACCCACGGAACCTGCCGAAGATCTCCGAGCATTACCTCACGAAAGTGAAGGCAACTCAGCATTCCCCGAGTTTTAGCAGAGTGTACGATTTACAACAGAAAATATCTACGCACGCTCAAAGAGTTGAGTTATGATTCTCGGGATCCGTGAAGTTCATGACAATCCCGATACATAACATCTCAAGGACCCAGAAGACGGTCCTAACTCTTTTACTCGGAAATCCCCCACTCACCCGCCTTAAAATGTGGCCTAGCCACCTAGACGGGGTGGGACAGAGTGGGTACTGTGTTGTCCCGTCTGAGACCCACTTGCGTTTCGCGACAAACAATAACGTGATTTCACTGCGGGCTTGGGATGGAAATTTAAAACAAAAATCCCTTACAAAATGGTGAATAATACATACATATTGATTGTCGGTGCACTTTGATAACATTGTTGTTGCTTCTGAGTGGCTAGTTGTAGGTTTCTGGTTAAGAACTGACCCTTCATCGTCATCAATGTCTTCTTCTTCAATAGTAATCACACTAGAAACAATTTCATCATAGTTCAAAATTTCACACCTTCCATCCATTTTGTCACATTCCAACCAATCTGTACTGACTGAGATCAGTATGTAACACAATAGCGACTGGTTAGTGCTGGGTGTGTGGCGTGCCAGATCAAGCTCAACTCCTCCGCCACCGACGATTAGTCACTCATCATACAGTAGTCACCTCCAGCTTTATACAGTAGGGTGTAAAAGTAATCAATGGACAATTTTATAGATGTCTGTTTGTTTATTGATACTCACGCATTTTTTTTTAGACGATGACGCATAACAGAAACTGACGGTTAATCGAAACTTTCTCTCTTTCCTCTCTCTCTCTCTCTCTCTCTCTCTCTCTCTCTCTCTCTCTCTCTCTCTATATATATATATATATATATATATATATATATATATATATATATATATATATATATCCCGATGGTGTTTCCACCTTGTCGTGGTGGGGGGGGGGGGGCTTGAGTTTCTCAATGACCCTGAGAGCTATGCCAGCGGTAGCGTAGCTACCAGCAGGGCCTCCCAAGCCGGACAGGTCAAAGGGTAGAGAACAGACAAAGAGAAACACCCTGGTCCTCCAGGTTGGGGGTTGAAGCGTGGGGTTAACATCCCCACCTTTGTAAAAAACCTTTCTTTGTTACGAAACAAATACATGAGCCTCGATATCGGACTGACTTATCTGGACAACGACCTTGGAACGTTAAAGGACTTTTGAGATTTGGAACATGGAATGTACGGACACTATATCGAGCTGGAGCGGCCGAAGAACTAACCCGGGAGCTGGGTGAATATCAAATGGATATAACAGCAATTCAAGAAATAAGGTGGCCAGGAGAGGGTACTTTAGAGCAAAATGGAATGATTATAATATATGGAGGAAACACCCAAAATAAACATGAATTAGGAACAGGATTTGTCATCAAAAAAGAGTTATAGAGGAACGTTTTAAACTTTAAAGCTTTTAATGTCAGGATTAGTAAATTACGAATAAAAGGTAAATGGAAAAATATAACGATGATTAATGTACATGCACCTACTGAAGAGAAAGAAGATTATATTAAAGAAGACTTTTATAATGATCTGGAAGATGTCATAGAACAAACCCCCAAACAGGACATCCTGATTGTGCTGGGAGACTTCAATGCAAAAATAGGTAGAGAGCAAACTAATAAAAAAGTGGCCGGTATGGAAAGCCTACATACAACTTCAAATGATAATGGATGGAGAGTCATCAACCTGGCAGAGGCCAAAGGACTGCAGATTAGCAGTACCAGACTACAAAGAAAGGATATACACAAACAAACTTGGAAATCATGTGACAAGAGAACCTATAATCAAATAGATCACATTTTAATTAACAACAGAAATGCATCAAACATACAGCAAGTCAGAAGTTATAGAGGAGCTGAGTGCCACAGTGACCACTTCCTCGTTGGAGCAAAATTTAAAATAAAACTTCAGAGAGCTTTCTATACTAAATTACAAAGATTACACCCAACATATAACAGAGAAAAACTGCAAGACATTACAGTCAAAGAGAAATTTACAGATGAAATAAAATGTAAACTTGAAACTCTGCAAAACCCTTTGGAGGAAAGCGTTGACCAAACTTGGTTGAACATCAAGAATACAATTCAGTCTACCGCAGAAGAATGTCTCGGTGTGTTAACCACGCATAGAAAGAACAGATGGTTCAATCAAAAATGTGAAGAAGCAGTCATTAGGAAGAAGAATGCCAGACATGTATGGTTAAATGACATCAATAACATCCATAAGGAAGAGCATTATAGAAATGAATGTAAAGAGGCTACAAAAATAGTCAGACAGCAGAAGCGAGAATATATGAGTAATATAATCAAAGATATGGAAACTAATCACCAGAAAAATGAATCCAGAAAATTTTTTAAAGAACTGAAGTCAATGAAACGAGGGCACCAACAAAACACATATGGTTTAAAAGACAAAAATGGGAATATGATAAATACCAATGAGGAAATGTGCAACACATGGAAAGAATATTTTATTGAATTACTAAATTGTGAAGCTCCAAGTCACATTTTCCCACAGGAAGAGGTTCTAACATGCGAACCACAAATTGAAGAACCTACATTTGAAGAAATCCTATATGTAATCACACGACTTAAAAACAATAAGACAACTGGAACTGATGGAATTGCTGCTGAATTTATAAAGGCAGGTGGCCATGCATTACATCTAAAGCTATACGAACTAATAATAAAAATCTGGAGGACAGAAGAATTACCCCATGACTGGAAAGAGTCATTATTGATACCTATCTTTAAGAAAGGAGACAAGTTCCAATGTGGAAATTATAGAAGAATATCACTACTGTCCACAAGCTATAAGATACTATCCGCAGTATTACTAAATAGACTAAAACCATATTCAGAAGACATATTAGGTGACTACCAGGCGGGTTTTAGACAAAACAGATCAACAATAGATCAGATATTTATCTTACGACAAATAGCCGAGAAACATTGGGAATATAAAAGAGATCTCCATAACATTTTTGTGGATTTTAAAAAGGCTTATGATAGTGTCCATAGGAATAGTCTATGGAATGCTATGCAGGAATTTGGAATACCAAGGAAGTTAATCAACATGACCAGACTATGCATGGAAGATACTTATAATATAGTAACATATAAAGGCAGGAAATCAGACCCCTTCCAAATAACATCTGGCTTGAAACAGGGTGATGCACTATCGCCGCTACTCTTCAATCTGGCTCTAGAGAAAGTTGTAAGGAAGGTAAAGGAGGAATGTTATATTGGAGGAACATCCAAGCTGCTTGGTTATGCAGATGATATAGATATTATAGGGCAAAGTGAACAAAAGACATTGGAAATATTGACTCACTTAAAGGGAAAAGCCCAACAGATGGGGCTGGTTATCAACCAAGATAAGACAGAATATATGGTAATTTCAAGAGACGGAATGGCTAGAAACTCTGGCCACATACAAATAGATAATATGACCATTAAAAGAACGGAAACATACAAATACCTGGGTACAATCTTCAACTGCTCCAACATCATAAGGGAAGAAATACAAACTAGAATCAACTCTGGAAATAAGATATACTATGCACTACAACATCTACTAAAATCAAAGGCGCTATCTCGTAACATCAAAATCACAATATACAAAACACTGATCAGACCAGTTGTGCTGTATGGCTCTGAAACCTGGAGTACAACGAAAGGAGACGAAGCCTTGTTACAAACCTTTGAGAACAAAATTTTAAGACGCATCTTTGGACCCATTAGGGATACACAAAGTGGAGAGTGGAAAAGAAGAAGTAACAAAGACATTTATGATCTGTTTAAGTCCCCGCTAATCACTGGTATGATGAAGGCTAATAGACTACAATGGCTGGGGCATATAGAAAGAATGGAAGATAATAGGGAAACAAAACTCGCTTACACTCAGGAAATAAATGACCGTAGACCCCGAGGTAGACCAAGAAGGCGGTGGAGAGATAATACATGTACAGACCTACAAGCACTTGGAATCAACGACTGGCAAGAGAAGGTCAACCAGAGAGACGAATGGAGACGGATTGTATTTGCAGCAAAGAACCTCAATGGCTCGGAACGCTGAAGAAGAAGAAGAATATATATATATATATATATATATATATATATATATATATATATATATATATATATATATATATATATATATATATATACTAGCTGACCCGGCCCGGCTTCGCCCAGTCCTTGGTGGGGAGCATCTCATTTAATTCATATAAGTAGTCATATAAGTTCCCGTTCCCGTTACCGACTGTCTGTCTGTCTGTCTGTCTGTCTGTCTGTCTGTCTGTCTGACCCGGCCCGGCATTGCCCAGCTCCTGGTGTGGAGCATCTCATTTAATTCATATAAGTAGTCATATAAGTTCCCGTTCCCGTTACCGACTATCTGTCTGTCTGTCTGTCTGCTTGTCTGACTGTCTGTCTGTCTGTCTGTCAAATAGACCCATCCCTCTGTCTCTCCCTCGTCTATCCCTCCCTCCCTCCCTGTCTATCTGTCTGCCTACCCGTCCCTCCGTCTCTCCCTCCGTCTCTCCATCCCTCCCTCCCTCCCTCCCTGTCTGTCTGTCTGTCTGTCTGTTTGTCTATCTATCTATCTCTGTCTGTCTGTCTGTCTGTCTAATAGACCCATCCCTCCGTCTATCCCTCCCTCCCTCCCTGTCTTTTTGTCTATCTATCTATCTATCTATCTGTCTATCTATCTATCTATCTATCTATCTATCTATCTATCTATCTATCTATCTATCTACCTATCTATCTATCTATCTATCTATCTATCTATCTATCTGTCTGTCTGTCTGTCTGTCTGTCTGTCTGTCTGCCTGACCCGGCCCGGGTTCGCCCAGTCCCTGGTGTGGAGCATCTCATTTAATTCTGAGTAGGTAAGAATCCGCTCTGCCTTCAAAATGTTGACGTGAAGATTTTCTTCCTGCAGCTGCTTCTGTATTTGTTGATCAGTAAGCTCCATTTTTAGCCGCTTGACCACCCATCTGACTGTGTTTGAATCAGTGTTTCTGATTCTGGTGTCTTGGTCCTCCTTCCTCTCACAAGTTTTTGTGTTCGTCTGTGGGTAGTCGTCGCTCTTCTTATTGGTAGTTTCATTGACTGTAGGTTCAGATACTTTATTACAGCTTGCATGCAGACTCTCCAAAGTCAGGTTCGTCTTCTTGATAGTCTGGTCGGTTTTCTCACTATGCATCTTGGAAGCTGCTTGTTTCTTTGTGCTATTACGACGTGCCATTTTCCCCCCGTATCAGACTGCTTGAAATGTGTAAGGCGTCTTGGCTTGATAGCGCTGAGAAGTGCTGTCAAGCGAATCGTGTCGATATGATGGCGGAAAACACTAAATATGCGATGATATTGTTCAACATCTTTTAGATAACTTCTTAAGTATAGAAAGATGAGTTACAATGTTATGCATTATGCATTATTTTTATGTAAACTTTGAAAATGTCTAAAAGATTGTATCATTATTTATTATAACTCATATGCCGGTACATAACTATAGACAAAGAGTTTATAAATCATTGAAAACGATACAACAATATGACTATAAGTTATACAACAATGTTATTAAAAGTTATGCCCCTTGAAATAACTTTTTCTAGAGTTAAGTCCCTTAGCAAATGTGTAGTCACGTCATTTTCTTCCCTTTCCCTAGCGTTTTGGTTCGGGGATTCTTTCATCATCATCATCATCATATATTTACGTACGTATTTTGGGAGGGGGAGGAGGGAGGTGGAGGAAGAAGGAAAAAAAACTATGACAGTTGACAGCTCTGGAATGAAAGTAAGGCGTGTAGAAAATTTCATCTCAATCGGATGGGCCGTTAGCGAAAAAATAAAGGACATACATATTTACATACATACATATTTACATACATACACTTTGATTTATATATATATATATATATATATATATATATATATATATATATATATATATATACCTGTGTGTGTGTGTGTGTGTGTGTGTGTGTGTGTGTGTGTGTGAGTGTGTGTGTGTGTGTGTTCCCGGAAGAAGAGGTGGGGGATTGGTTAATACAAAGGGCAAACAAAATAGGGCATTGCAGACACACATGGAAATGCATACGGCGGGTAATCTAGCAAGAGATAAGTCGGCCGTCGTGTGACTGACGTCCTGCAATGGAACTGCTGCAAGGTTAAGAATCCAAGTATCCCAGACGAAACAGAAAACGATACGATGGCTAAGATAATACTAAGTGACGAAAGAACAACAAGTCTGTACTCGTGTACAACCCGAGAAAGGGATACACAGAAATGGAGACCCATTGCAAGCCAGCCATCATTGTGAAGACTTGATTGATCGATTCATTGAGTCTAAAGTAAACGGATCGTGTAATCTCACCGAGGTGAAAGTATTCTCAGTGAGTGATACATACACAATAACCTGCAGTCTTCAGTCATGGCTGGAAAGAGCTTTGCCCTGAACTCTTTAAGCTTGCGTTAATCAGACAGTCTGCTTAAGGGATATGGTTTTCCTGCGGTGGAAATT
>OY992892.1:72520396-72522896 GCA_963921405.1 Cepaea hortensis | reverse complement strand
ATCAAGTGACATGCTGAAAACCGTGGACTGCCATAGTTGGCTATCTCACACACTCATCAAAGTCATGGTTCAGGTATGGGTTCTTGTCTCGCTTATGCCTTGGCATTCCTTTTGCTCTCTTCTCATCAATCTTGTCACTCGTCACTAAATTTTCCCGTTGATTTCTTCTCATGACTTGCCCAAAATGTCTTGACTTTCAACGTCTAAAGTCGTGAGTCAATTCACTGGTTTTATTTCTTTCATGTAGGACTTGCTCATTGCTTTTTATGTCCGTCCATGGTCTTCTTTGCATTTTCCCCCCAAAATCATATTTTCTTGCTTAGATATTTGATTCTCATCTTGTCTGCTTAGCGTCTATGTGTCACATGAATAAAACAGTGATGATTCCATGTAGCACTTCAACACTCTTTTTTCCAATAAATTGCATAGTAAACCTAATCACACACACACACACACACACACACACACACACACACACACACACACACACACACATAACACACACACACACACACACACACACACACACACACATAACACACACACATACACTCGCACACATACACACAATGCAAACGATTTTATTTTAGTTATAAAAGTGTCTTTGATCGTCCAGTTCGTTAAGTAGAATGTTCTGGTATATTGCAAATCACAATTCCTCAAAGAGGTCAACAGAAAACAGTGAACATTCTTTGTGTGATATCGGATGGATGACGACGACGACGACGACGACTCAGGCCATGCATTGTTTTTGTTTTGTTTTATGTGTTGATAAAGACATTTGTGAAAACGTTTGCTTTTGTCTGTGTGCATCTTTCGTTTCGTCAAGATCTCTAGCTATATTTTGTGTTCATTGGTTTCTCTACGGGCCAATAGGATAATGAGAATAGAAAAGAAGAAGGAGGAGGAGAAGAGGACAAAGAAATAGTAATAGTAGTAGTAGTAGTAACAGCAGCAGCAGCAGCAGCAGCAGCAGCAGCAGCAGTAGTAGTAGTAGTAGTAGTAGTAGTAGTAGTAGTAGTAGTAGTAGTAGTAGTAGTAGTAGTAGTAGTAGTAGTAGTAGTAACAGCAGCAGCAGCAGCAGCAGCAGCAGTAGTAGTAGTAGTAGTAGTAGTAGTAGTAGTAGTAGTAGTAGTAGTAGTAGTAGTAGTATTAGTAGTAGTAGTAGTAGTAGCAACAATAGCATCTGCAGCAAACAACACCAGTAGGCGCAGCAGTAGCAGCACCAGCACCAGCACCAGCAGCAGAAGAAGAAGAAGAAGAAGAAGAAGAAGAAGAAGAAGAAGAAGAAGAAGAAGAAGAAGAAGAAGAAGAAGAAGAAGAAGAAGAAGAAGAAGAAGAAGAAGAAGAAGAAGAAGAAGAAGAAGAAGAAGAAGAAGAAGAAGAAGAAGAAGAAGAAGAAGAAGAAGAAGAAGAAGAAGAAGAAGAAGAAGAAGAAGAAGAAGAAGAAGAAGAAGAAGAAGAAGAAGAAGAAGAAGAAGAAGAAGAAGAAGAAGAAGAAGAAGAAGAAGAAGAAGAAGAAGAAGAAGAAGAAGAAGAAGAAGAAGAAGAAGAAGAAGAAGAAGAAGAAGAAGAAGAAGAAGAAGAAGAAGAAGAAGAAGAAGAAGAAGAAGAAGAAGAAGAAGAAGAAGAAGAAGAAGAAGAAGAAGAAGAAGAAGAAGAAGAAGAAGAAGAAGAAGAAGAAGAAGAAGAAGAAGAAGAAGAAGAAGAAGAAGAAGAAGAAGAAGAAGAAGAAGAAGAAGAAGAAGAAGAAGAAGAAGAAGAAGAAGAAGAAGAAGAAGAAGAAGAAGAAGAAGAAGAAGAAGAAGAAGAAGAAGAACATAGAACTAAACGGCGTAGAATGACATGGAAGCTTTCAGACTAAGAATACAGAGGAAATGTCATAACCTGCTTTCCTACAATACTCAACGCATTTATTCACTTCATTAGCACATAATCACACTTCAATAGAGTGACTGCGTCGAGGCTGTTTGTACATGACAAAATAACAATTGAATAGCAGCACGACATAAAGGAACACAAACAGAATAGAACAAAGGCCAGTCTTTATCCGCGAATAATATTTTGAAAAAGAAAAGAAAAACAGTGTAAAGGAAACCACAACAACATGAAATACTGACGGTACAAATGAAAAGACAAATAAATAATAAGCAAATAAGCTGTGACAGCGTGTCACAATTCCACGATAGGAGGTCAGCATAGCACAATGAATAATAGCGAGCATTCTTAAACATCCGATGTGCTGATACCGAGGTAGCGGGTTCAACTCCTACACACGTTAATTGGACTAAAATGTTGATCTCGTCCTTGACCTGGGAACGTAAATTACAAGTAACCCTGAAGTCGCCTGATGACAAGGGACACTGGTCATACGGAAAGCTAACCCACGCACAACAATCAGTTCAGTACAATAGAAGTAGTAGCATGTGTATATACTACGCTTGAGTTCAAAGTAGGCTAACGACAAATAAATAAATAAATAAATAAATAAATAAATAAA
>OY992892.1:72405396-72517896 GCA_963921405.1 Cepaea hortensis | reverse complement strand
CAAAATTGTTGCTGTCTGCGTCTTCTGTTTGGATAGTAATGGCTACTACTAAGACAGCTTGTGAGTGCGTTATACTGTTAGTCAATGAAATCAACAACGAAGATTGCACAAACAGGTAATGGTCATAAGTGACCAAGGCTATTGTCAGACTCTAACATTTAATATGTTTAAAAATACAGTTGCATTTCCTATGTAGTACGTCGTACGACGTACTCACGGCTCCATACTTTCAACCCCCACTGGATGAAATGAATGGTCATCATCATTCTTGATGGATAAACAACAACAACAACAACAACAACAACAACAACAACAACAACAACAACAACAACAACAACCCAGTATGTCGTAATCAACCCCAGCATTGTGGTGATTTATGATTTTCTATACAATTCACGTTAGGTAGTTCCCCATTTGTTTCTGAACCCCCCGAAGCACATATTATTGTGAAAACAAACACAAGACAAATACTTTCATATAATTAAATATGATGTATTCAGCCCACTAATTGTCGACTGTAGTTTCGCTGAGAATACATTTAGTCACAAAATCTCCGCATTCTCGCTGATGAGTAACGAGGATGAGTTCATAGTTAACTATTCCATTTCAGAACTGTTTTCTTAACACCGAATACTGATCGTTTCATCCTTACCGCACATCATGGTGTATATTTATTCGGGCTACTAACTATTGTACAATTTGGAAAAAGAAACGTATCCCTTGCAAAGATGTTTTCTCCAGTCAACGTATGCCGTGCACAATGCAGTAATATAAATCCTGATTTAATGCCGGTAATTTGGCTTACACCTTCCAAAGACTTTAGCTTAACTCTGTAGCCGGCACCCTCACAGCAAGGCTTCTCTTGTAAAGTTGTCTAAAAACGTTAGTCACTAGCCAATACAGTAACGCCAATTGTTGACGCTACTATTGTGCGTTTTCTGTAAGTGTTCTCTGGTGTCTCCGAAATATAGTAAAAATATAAAGGGCCCTTTAACAACCCTAAGGCGCACTGGGCATATGGTGCTTTAGGACATATTTTATAGATCAGTCTGCCCTCGGTGGGGGATAAGGGCGGTCTCATAACGGCCGTCTTTACTTCCTAAGACAGTTCCTGGCACCCAGTGTAGACCGGGTTTAAATATAAACAAAAGTAATCTTATTTCCTGGAAGTATTCAATAATTCCACTAATCCAGGTGTCTGCGTTTTGCTCTGTTTCTACAATAACCAAATGTCCATAAAGATAGCGGTGAGCTGTGAGCTAGTATTGTTACATGAACAAACCGCCAGAGTCGCCGTCTCTACATAAGATCGAATGCTGACATTGTGTTGTCTACTTGCTTCCGCGTGTAATCATTTCTTATCTTGTCGCTTCTAGTCATATTAAATAATCTTCATATTTCACCTCTTTTATTGCAGTTCATCGTTGATCTCTTACTGTCATTGCTTAGCTCTAACACTTGTAACTTAATGTTGGTTCGAAGATAACATTGGCATGAAAACAAAGTTGTAATTCGCCTTCACCAACGCCATGTTGATTAATGTTCTTGGCCATCTTGTTACTTCAAACCCTCGCTCTTTATTTATACGTCATCTGTATCATTACCCTGGTCTGTCTGGTATCTTTTACTTTGTATTCTCCTTTAATCCTGCCAGTGTTACAAGTTATGTAATTGTATTTCTTTCATGACATGATCGAAGAATGTTATCAGCTTTCCTCTCACGTTTGCAACGAGTTTTCTTTACATCAAAGTCTGGATTAAGAGTATCTTCATTGTTCAGTGCATTTTTTTGTTTACATTCTTCTATGAAAATCACACGTCTGTGACTTCAATGGATTTTTGTGGATTTTTCTTCTTTCTAATTGTCAAGATGTAATATTACAATAGCAATTGACACATTTCCAGTGCTCGAGGGACACTAGACAACATCAACAACAACAAAAATGGAAACGTGCAGACACTTAAAATTCACATGTCTTAATTCAGTATGATGTGAGTCTGTGTTCGAATATCGGTGAAAGCTGAAATATTTTCTTTTCGAAATTCATCTTCTCATTCGGATTGAAGCAGCTAACTGGCACTTTTGTTATAGAGATAGGCTGGTAGAGATGACTGTCAGACAGACAGGCCGATATGTAGACAGACAGACACACGGACAGACCGACTGATATGTAGATAAACATACAGGCAGATATGTAGACAGACATTCAGATGAACAGACAGGTGGATATGCAAACAGACAGACAGTCAGTACATGTAGACAGACAGGCAGATATTAGACAGGCAGATAGGCGGAGATAGACAGACAGATCTGTAGACAATCAGTTCTATCTGTAGACAGACAGGCACAAATGTAGCCAGACAGGCACATATGTAGACAGACAGATATATAGACAGAGATGAAAATAGACATATATGTAGATAGACATATATGCAATCATACAGACAGGCAGACATGGAGACAGCCAGACAGATAGACAGACAGACAGAAACGTAGACATAGAGACAGATATGTAGACAGACAACTAGACAGACAATCAAACAGTCAGGCTCATTTATAGACAGAGAGGCAAGTAACCACTCAGACTGACAGATAGAGAGACACATATGTGACAACATAGACAAACAGACAGACAAACAGACCGACAAACAAACAGATATACACACAGGTATGATAGTAGGTAGGTAAGTAGGTAGGTAGGTAGGTAGTTAAGTAGGTAAGCAGGCGGGCAAACATATAGAAAGACAGAATGACGAAATGCCTACAGACAGACAGACAGACAGACAGACAGACAGACAGACAGACAGAAAGACAGACAGACAGACAGACAGACAGACAGACAGACAGACAGACAGACAGACAGACAGACAGACAGACAGACACACAGACAGACAGACAGACAGACAGACAGACAGACAGACAGACAGACAGACAGACAGACAGACAGACAGACAGACAGACAGACAGACAGACAGACAGATGAAGCACACATGGCATATGAAGCTAGTCCCATAATACGTTATACCAAAATGGACACTAGCCGGTCTCCGTGGCCAAAGGCTTGCGAACGATGTCCATGAGCCGCTTACCATTCGTTCGAAACGCAGCCGCGACCGATTTGTGCAGCAGACCGTGTCGTTTTGCGTTATAACGTGTTGGTATGGGAGCCGGTCGTTCAGAAAGCAATGGCAAACTGCTGGACGTAAAAACTTGTCTAGTACATCAACAGCAGCTGAAAAATGCTTGTGTTTACTACAACGTCCTGTAAGGGATATGCAACAACAACAAAATGGACACTAGAATTCAGTATCACGCAGGCCACCCTACTTCGTAAACAATTCCTTGTAATAATTTTCATGTGCGTCGACCTGGGCCAACCTGCGTCGACTTGGGAAATAAGAACAATTCAAGGCCGAGGTGGAGTGACCAAGATTATTTCTACAGAATTGAATTAAGCTTAAAAAACGGGTCTGCATACTTTTTACTGTAGATAACTCAGTTAATCAAGTTCGAGCAAAATCAGTTGATATGATTAAGGTTTCGCTTCTATTTTCTCATTATAATAATCTCAGAAAGATAATTAAATTTCATAAATTGAAATTTCAAAAAGGAGAGAGAGAAACAAATACGTGACATCGTTAATGTAAATATACAGGGATTGAGAAGTAAGTTAAAGAGGCTCTTGAGACTGACTTAGCATTAAAACTTTACATAATAGTTAGTTGTATGACAGTGGATGGTACTACCTGCTTTTTTTTTGCGCTGAATGTTGGGCGGCGCTCACCAACCCCGACACCCCACATTGTGCCAATGGCTTCGGGCGGAGGAGTGCAACTGGGAGGGAGGGTACAAGCCTTACTATAGTGCGAGGAAATGCAACTTGAAGACTAAATGTCATGGCAGGACAGACCAGGCCCTAGGCCTGATATGAAAGCTCCGACAGGCGGACAGTTAGAGCATTGCTTTGCTTATCCGGCAGCTTCTACAGCTTGACATTTTCCAGACGTGTTGGTGTTACCTTTCCTCTAGAATAAACTAGACAGGCGGCCGAGATAGGCATCATGCTGCATGGGTAACACATGGTCTCTAAATTCAGCCCAGGCTTTGTGTCATGGAGAGATAACTCCATTCTACAAACTATCGTCTGTCAAGACGGCGAGGTACCAGGCAATAATTGTGCGTCCTTTTATGATCGGCTCTGTGGTGAAAGGTGTTACCGACGCAACTCGTAATCCCACATATCTCACATACCGCATTCGAAACACAGCTGTGGGAGCTTTGGAAGCAGAACGCCTTGCTTTGGTTTCCATGCAATGGTATGAGTGCCGGGCGTTCAGAAAGCAACGCAAACTACTGAACGTAAACTTACCCGGGAATCACAAACAGGCAAACAATGTAGGATTTGATTGCTACATATCATGTAAAGGATACGACCCAAAATATGTCCTTACTAGGAAGACACAATAAACCTCAGCTTTATTTGGCTATTTGTTGGTTTTAGACAACTTTACGTTCGGTAGTTGGCAATTGCTTTTTGAACGACCGACGCTCATACAATTGTGATAATCAAGGCATGGCAGTCTGCTTACAAATCGTCTTCGGCTGATTTCGAACCCAGTGTACGAGATAGTGAAATTGGGTTCATTGCTCATAAGCCAGAGACGCAATACTATAATAATAATACAAGTAAGGAATATCAAAGTGAACCAGCCACTGCCTAAAAAGCATTAAATGATAATGACTAACTGCATAAGATCCATTTAATTTTCTGAAATACAGATTTTGCTTGCTCTATTCTTTTCTTAATCTCTGTTGTGCATCTTCCACCTGATGTTATAATAGTCCCTAGGTATTTAAAACTATCCACTTGGTTAAGAATGTTCCGTTCTGTTTTCATTTCACATTGTAATGTCACCTTTTTCTTTTATATCACGATTGTTACTATTTTCTCGATATTCAAGGATAGCCCTTTCATTGCTCTCTCTCTCTCTCTCTCTCTCTCTCTCTCTCTCTCTCTCTCTCTCTCTGTGTGTGTGTGTGTGTGTGTGTGTGTGTGTGTGTGTTACTACAATGTCCTAGCTTTATTTATTCATAATTACCTTCTTTATTTCCCATTTTAATTGCTGCTACGCGATTCCAGCAAATTTTCTTTATTATTCTGAGATCTGTCCCATCAATGTTGTTATCTTCCAACATTTTAAACAGTTCATCATGTCTTACTTTACTAAATGCCTTGTTATAATCTATGAAGCACAAATATATGTCTTTCTAAGTCTCTATTGATCTTTCTCAGAGTATTCGTAGTGTCTATACTGCATTGTTTGTACCTTTTCCTTGCATAAATCCATCTGGGCGGTTACTAATCTTTCAAACAGAATGGACCTGCTCCCAGCTGATCCAAGTCTCAAATGGGTACACGGAAATGTTTGGGAAGTAAGTTCATTAGGTGTGATACCAACCATTTCACTCACTTAGTGCTGTTTAGTCTTTACAAATATTGGCCTAGACCCATATGTCAAATGTTCCTTCTTCTTCTTCTTCTTCTTCAGCGTTCCGAGCCATTGAGGTTCTTTGCTGCAGATACAATCCGTCTCCAATCGTCTCTCTGGTTGACCTTCTCTTGCCAGTCGTTGATTCCAAGTGCTTGTAGGTCTGTATATACATATTATCTTTCCACCGTCTTCTTGGTCTACCTCGGGGTCTACGGTCATTTATTTCCTGAGTGTAAGCGAATTTTGTTTCCCTATTATCTTCCATTCTTTCTATATGCCCCAGCCATTGTAGTCTATTAGCCTTCATGATACCAATGATTAGCGGGGACTTAAACAGATCATAAATGTCTTTGTTACTCCTTCTTGTCCACTCTCCACTTTGTGTATCCCTAATGGGTCCAAAGATGCGTCTTAAAACTTTGTTCTCAAAGGTTTGTAGCAAGGCTTCGTCTCCTTTCGTTGTACTACAGGTTTCGGAGCCATACAGCACAACTGGTCTGATCAGCGTTTTGTATATTGTGATTTTGGTGTTACGAGATAGCGCCTTTGATTTTAGTAGATGTAGTGCATAGTATATCTTATTTCCAGAATTGATTCTACTTTGTATTTCTTCCCTTATCATGTTGGAGCAGTTGAAGATTGTACCCAGGTATTTGTATGTTTCCATTCTTTTAATGGTCGTATTATCTATCAAATGTTCCTTAGCGTGTAAAAATGGATTTTTACGTTTGTCTTGTTTACCTCAGTGAGCTACCTAAAGTGTTATTTTCGGCATTTATGTTCTCGAAATACATGTCAATTCAAGATAGTTGAGTAAATTAGGGAATAAATTGCTAAATTTACAACCATATATATCTAGACAGAACTGTGCTTTCTGGACGCGCATTCTCACAGATAAACATATTTACCCAAACGTGCTTTGTTTTTTGTTTGTCCATAATTTGATTAAAGCAAAATACGGGGGAAAGTAAACGTAAATTAGATTACATATTTACCCATTTACATAGGGATTCTCTGTAATTACGCACATCTCGTCTTTCAATCTTGCAGATTTATTTAGTTCATGTGTCGGTAAAAGGATGCAGAAATAAATTCTGATTCCGATAAGCTTTCATCTTGGACGTGTGTTTGGTGTACATATGTCATTGATATCTTGGTCTTTTCCATTGTGTCCTATGCTTGTCAGTCAATATCTATTCATTGATGAACTCTTAGTGTTTAAGTTGACACTTGATGTGGGAAGAATGTAACGCCAGAAACACAGGATCAACAGATCATAGCAGCTATTATGATGTGCCCTGCCAGCTCGCGTAGTCATTCATGTCTCTCCACAAATCTGGTTCTTGCGTTCCGGATAAACTCTGTTGATGATATTCTTTCCACAGTCTATTTTACCACCGTCTCGTTCCCCCAGCATGCTTCCTCTATGTCTCTTTTCCCACTGATCTCTTTTCCCACTGATCTTTCCTGGCGCCAAGATGGTTTCCAATGTCTGCCTTCTCATTATATGATCAAAGATCGCTGTTTGTCGCTTTCTTATAATTTTATATAATGCTGTACTTTCATGAGCCTCTTCCAATCAATCGTTATTAGTCACACTGGCAGTTCAAGGTATTCGTGACATTAATCTCAAGCACCACGTCTCTAATGCATACATAACATCATGTATATAACCATGCGCATAAGAGCGATGATGTACCTACAACACATGTAACTGTGCTAGATTATGGTGATTTTACCGATGTCAATTTTCCCTATAAAACTATATGTGTTTAATAGTTTATGGTGATTTTACCGATGTCAATATTCCGTATAAAACTACATATGTGTAATAGTGTATTGTGATTTTACCGATGTCAATATTCCCTATAAAACTATATATGGTTAATAGTTTATGGTGATTTTACCGATGTCAATATTCCCTATAAAACTATATATGTTTAATAGTTTTGGTGATTTTACCAATGTCAACATTCACTATAATACTACATACTTGTATGTTTAATAGTTTATGGTGATTTTATTGTTGTCAATATTCCCTATGAAACTGCATATGTTTACCAATTTATGATGATTTTATCGATGCCAATATTACTTTGACCTGTCTCCCTGGCTAAGAGGTTAACAATGTTGTTCATAATCCCGTATATCCACGTGGGGAAAACAGCAGCTGCGAGAATCGGCAGCGGTTTGTGCATCGCTGGTAACTTACGGGGGTATGTGAGTCCGTCGTTCAGAAAGCAAAGGCAAACTACTGAACGTAAAACTTGCCTAGTATTCAACAGCAGCTGAAAAATGCTGGTGTTGACTGCAACGTCCTGTTAGAGATATGCAACATTAAAGAAGCAAATATTATCTACAATACCACATATGTGCAATAATGCAAGGCCTCTGCATAGATGCCCATATGACCCACTAATCCATGTTCTGCTATGGGTTGGGAAACCAGCAGGTGGACAATTTGACTGGGTCTACACCCCTGGGTGGGGTAGTGGTGGCGGATGTGGTCAAAGCCCTTAGAGATCATGGGTATAGTATGCAAGCACAGATACACCATCATTGCCGGGAGATAATTGTGCTGCACGGAGTGACCAGACGATTCGGCGAACATTTGGTTCTCTGAGTAAAGGCCAGGCGGACATAATCAGACTGCTACTGAAACCATTAGTATTAAGACTCTTCGCTTGTTGTTGAAGATGAAGACGGAGCGCGTTTTTGAATGTTCCAAGGGCTGTGAAATCGGTTCTTGACTCAACTCAACACACGTCCTGACATTTTTACTTTTATTTCTCACCTTTTGTTGAGTCATAGGTTCTTTATTCTGATTAACATCAGCTTTACTATGCCCAGTCCTTTTCTGGTTTCTGTTCGAACCGTCACAATTGTTGCCGTTTATGACGTCAGGGTATTTTCTGACCCCAAATATAATTACATTAAATAAAAACATCGTTGCTACATTATGGAATTGTCCCAATGTAAGTTTCCAAAGGTGGATCTTAATTGCAACATGTCTACACATGTTATAATGGCTTTGTCGAAAGTTATTAATAAGTTACAAAGGAAAGAGAAAGTGCTTCTTTCGTTCTGGTTCTCTATTTATGTCCCCTTTCCCTTCTAGCCACACACGCATGTCCACGAGCGCACACACGCACGCACACACACACACACACACACACACACACACACACACACACACACATATATAGGTTAATAGCTACTCTCCTTCTTCACACACCCACACACACCCACACACACACACACACACATGCACACACTCTCACGCACACTCACTCGCACATATGTATGTAGACAAATGAACCACTGGAGTCTTGTATCTCTGGCACTGTCTACGCTATATTGATTGGGCAGAATGTGAACACTAGGGGGTCAGAGGAGAACTGAAGGCTATGCTTCCACGACAGATGAAGGAGGAAATGAGGGTCTGACAAAGAGAGAAATACACTGGATGCCGAAGAAAAGGTCTATTATGTCTTTGGGTACATCCACGCTGCAATGTTGAATAGATATCTCAAGAATAAATATATGTATAGGCATTAATCATCAAGTGCATTGCCGACTGGCGTAGGCGGTCATGCTTCTCCACAAATTGCGATCTTCGAGGCATGGATCAATTCTTGTGTTAACGCCCTTCCTTGCCATGGCACAAGACTGTACAAACTTTTACCTCGCTGTCTTCCTCTATCTCGCTTGCCACAAATCATGTCGGTTGTCTCAACATGTTTCAGGTTGTATCTTATAACGTGGCCAAAAACGATGACTGCCTCTTTCTGGTGTTTCTGATAAGTTATCTTCGTGATTTAGCCTCCATTACAATATCCAGATTGCTAATTTTAGCTGACCAATTTTTTTTTATTTATTTATTTTTTCCGTAAGCTCGCTTTGAACTTGAGCGTAATCCACCATTAAGTAATGTTAATAATTTTGCATTGGACTGAGTTTTGCATGTAGATTAGCTTTCCAGATTGCCAATGTCCCTCGCCATCAGGCGTACCCACTCCGACTTAAGAGGTACTTGTAATTTACGAGAAGTAAACATTTGAGTCCAGCTGAGTGGTGTAAGGGTTGAACCTCGGCATCAATACATAGGGGTCTTTTACATTAGGCCAGGCTGACCATCGCTGTCCAATGAATTGCCCAGTGTATAGGTGTCCAGTGTGTGGGAAATGTGTCCTTTCGAGCATAAAATTCTTCCTGTAGCTAGCTGCCTTTTATGAGGCAGTTTTCTGTGATATCACGGCCCTCTATACCTATTGTCATCAGAGTGGAAGAACCATTTAGAAAATAAGGACACTGTTAATAAATAAAAATAATAATTAGCATGTCTCATATCGATAGGCGTTGTAGGCATGGGTGGCCTTGTCACACGATCACCTTTCTATTTCTCTCTTTCTCTCTCTCTCTCTCTCTCTCTCTCTCTCTCTCTCTCTCTCTCTCTCTCTCTCTCTCTCTCTCTCTCTCTCTCTCTCTCTCTCTCTCTCTCTCGTTCCATTGTTATACCATCCCTGCTGATATTTGTGAAAACCTGTCTTTTCGTGTCAAACTTCTTATCTTTCTAACCATTGTACTGATTCTGATTTCCACTTTTTCTTATCAAGTTTGTCGATTGTCGCTAAGTTTTCGAGTTTATTTGTCTTTATAATTTGCGATAAAGAACATTTTTACTCTCTACGTGTAATTTCTCTAATACATTTTCAGTTTTTTCATTTCTTTCTTGGAGGACTATCTCATTCTTTCTTCTCTCCGTCCATGATATTCGTTGCATGATCCTCAGAAACCGCATTTCCACTGCCATGAGATCATTGTATTACTCTTATGGTATATTTGTCACGTGGACAGCGACAGCTCAAACATTTTTCTCCCAAGTGTCATGATGCCCTATGGTGTGTTTGTGTCATGTACTGTTGAAATGATTATTATATGTTGTGCTTGCGTCATGTACTGTTGAAATGATTATTCTATGTTGTGTTTGTGTCATGTACTGTTGAGATGATTGTTCTATGTTGTGCTTGCGTCATGTACTGTTGAAATGATTATTCTATGTTGTGTTTGTGTCATGTACTGTTGAAATGATTATTCTATGTTGTGTTTGTGTCATGTACTGTTGAAATGATTATTATATGTTGTGCTTGCGTCATGTACTGTTGAAATGATTATTCTATGTTGTGTTTGTGTCATGTACTGTTGAGATGATTATTCTATGTTGTGTCTGTGTCATGTACTGTTGAGATGATTGTTCTCCTTCTTCTTCTTCTTCTGCGTTCATCCGGAGTTTCTTTTTTTCGGACGTGACTGCGTTGTGCCTGTTTATAGCAGAGCTGCGTTCTTGCGCCGTTAGGCCGACACATCCGACTTCTGCGGGTATTTGTTGACCGGGTTAACCTTCCCGGTGAGATGATTGTTCTATAAGCGTTTAAAGGGCGGCAAGACGAAAGACTTCATTGAGCAGGTGTTTAATCCCATATGGCTCGGCATCTTTCCCAAGGGAGACTTGCCAAAAGCTTAACAACAACAACAACAACAAAACACACACACACACACACACACACACACACACACACACACAAACACGAACTCCGTAGCTCCAGCGACGTCCCCCAGGTATCTCCGAGAAAATTGTGCTCGAGAACCAAAGGATGTAGTCTGGAATCGAACCCAGAACATTCGGAGCTCAAGGTAGATGGCGTAACAACTACGTCACGGAGACTCCCACCGACCGGGGGGAGGGGTCTGAGTGGTCTCGAGGTATGGTACCCGCCTCGAGTGATGGAGGTCCCGGATTCCAGCCCCGGTGAGGGCCGGGAATTTTTCACGTGATCTTCTAGTTAAAGAAAATTCTCCCTGGTCTCTGACTAATGAGATCGTACGCCCGTGTGTATTGTTGCGCGCGCAAAATATCCATTGGCATTTGGAAAACGAAAAAGAGTAGCCTAACGGCGTTGCCCGGGCAAAATGTCCGAGTTAAAAATCTACCCAAAGTATTGCAGGATCCTCGCCGATGCTACGGAGTTCGTGAACTGAGCTGAGATTATTTAGTTATTTTTTCGAGGTTCTCATGGTCTCTGATTTGATTTGATTTTGTAATTCCCTCTATCCATTGTTTACGTGGCCAGCCTCTACCTCTGCTTTCGTCTGGTCTGTATATAATTGCTTGTTGAGGTATACTGTTCGTTGCTAATCTAGTTATAGGGCCAAACCATTTAACCTGCTGTTTTCTGATAAAATCTAGCGCTGCTATAACCCCAACTTTAGTCCTGATTTCTTCATTTCTGATTTTCTATCTTCTTGATACATTGAGTATTCTTCATAAGAATCTCAGTTCTGTTGTGATTTTTCTTTTATCTTTTTCTGTCATTGTCCAGGTTTGGCATTGGTAGCATAGAGTTGGTAGGAAGATTGTGTCGATAGCGTTTTGTTAGTGAATATTGTATATGAATCATGATTCAGACACAACTTTGTATTAGTATATGTAGTGATAACGATACCGAAATATGGCTACAAAAATTCACAAAGATGTCAAAAATAACGTATTTGTCCTTCTTACAAGTGAAGGAATGAGAACTATGAGACGCAAACGTGGCTAATGAAGACAAATACTCTCCGAACCCCATCCAATCCTCATTGACAATGCAGACGACGTCACGAGAGTCGCTCTCATAGTTGCCATATTTGCTAGTGCCAGACCACTCCAGGAGATTTAATACCATCAAAAGTCCGTAGTTCCCAAACTTCGTTTATATTCCGCTCCGCGGATTGCCTGTTAAATTTATATTCACAAACTAAGAAGAAATTATTAAAAGTCAAATCAAGGCACAAGTCTAAGAAAGAGAGAAAGTAAGACTTACAAATGTCATCCCCTATGCCATAAATATAAGTAGCTGGGGAAATAGTAAGGACAATTGGGGGGGGGGGGGGGGGGGATATATGAGAAATCAATTCTCACGTATTTATTCTCACTCATGGAAATTGACGAAAGAAGTAAAGATTAATAATTGTATTAGTTTCTCACTAAAATGTTCTTATTAAGTAGCATACTTATGCTTATTCAGTAGTTTTCATTTCACAATGTTTTTTTTTTTTTTCCTATTTGGATGTAACATGCCCAATAGATAATTGATGTACGACAGATGAGTGACTGGAAGGGTCAAATGTAAGACTGGCCTCCGTGCTCAGTTTACGACCCTTTGAAAATAAAGTTCGTTAGTTCGTTAGTTCATATACAAATTATAAGTTATACTCAAGCACTGGAAGTAGTTATTCAATTCTCAGGAAAATGCAAATTTGTAAGACTAAACTTAGGAATAGTCGAGATTGGCATAATAATTTTTGTGAATGACAAGGCTGATATTAGACTTATGTAAGGCATACAGTTAGCCTGAAGCGGTTACATGACATCATTAAGTGAGCTGCTTTGTACTGTTTCGTCAAGCGTGTGGTTCAGTACATTCCACATTGACAAGCATTTTTTTTTTTTTTTGCTTTCCTTAGCCTTTGACTGTTTAGAATTTACCAATAGCGGATTTATATATCACTTCGTCTAGTTACATTGACCTGTCAGACAAGGGAGGCCTTACCAGTAGCTGCGCTGTCGTCGGCCTAGCTCCTGGGGGTCATTGGAAATTGGAACATGCGAGCCGCTCTACCACTTCAAGGTGGTTACACAAAAATGGAGCCTCGAGTGGCTATCCAGGAGATTAAAAGGCCAGAAGATGGATTTCATTGCGTCAGGTTTTCCCCACCCCCATTGAGCTGAGTCTCGGTCTGCAGGGCAGCTAACCGCCTGCCAGAGACCTCGCACGGAGCACGAACTCCGTAGTCCCGGTGGCGACCATCTGGAATCTCCTGAAAAATTGCACTCCTGAATCAATGATGAAGTCCAAAAATGACCCCAAGACCGAGATCTGTTGAAATACATAAATGCCTACGCCAGCTGGCTAAGCTTGTGATGATGATGATGGTGGCGATGATGATGAGCTTGCACGAGGCAGTCGCCTTAACAACCAAGCCACGGAGACCCCTCTCTGCCTAACCTGGAGTTGGTAACATAAATATCTGCATAGGATTGAAGAGATGAAGGCAACTGAAAGTGTTTAGACATACCATTTTATGAAATACATTTGTAAAACGTAAACGTGGTCCGGTACGCTATGGCGAGGTAGACGGTTCAACCCCTACACAGCATTAAGTGGGGCGTCAACGGTGAGTTCTCGTTCAGAAAGCGATGGCAGATTACTGAACCTACAATTGCTATAAAACCGACCTGGGGTTGATAGCAACCCTACAATGGAAACGCGACATTTTTGAAATATCATATATCTGTCTCAGTGTATATTTGTTGTATGTCATACAGCTGTCTCAGTGTATGTTTGTTGTATGTCATACACATGTCAAGTATATGTTTGTTGTATGTCATACAGCTGTCTCAGTGTATATTTGTTGTAATGTCGTACACCTGTCTCAGTGTGTGTTTGTTGTATGTCATACACATGTCAAGTATATGTTTGTTGTATGTCATACAGCTGTCTCAGTGTATATTTGTTGTAATGTCGTACACCTGTCTCAGTGTGTGTTTGTTGTATGTCATACACATGTCAAGTATATGTTTGTTGTATGTCATACAGCTGTCTCAGTGTATATTTGTTGTATGTCATACAGCTGTCTCAGTGTATGTGTGTTGTATGTCATGCAGCTGTCTCAGTGTATTTTGTTGTATGTCATACACCTGTCAAGTGTATGTTTGTTGTCTGTCATACAGCTGTCTCATTGTATGTTTGTTGTATGTCACACAACTGTCAAGTGTATGTTTGGTGTATATCATACAGCTGTCTCGGTATATGTTTGTTGTGTGTGTGCTTCAAGTCGCAACGTCCATTTAGACATCTGTGATTGTGCTCTAGTACAACATATAAATCATACTTCTCGATTTCGTTGATTCACTCATGGTTATACAATGGCGACTAATAAACTTCCCGTGAGCTATCGAAAACAGGAGGTTGGTAGCTGCCGAGTTGTTACTGGAGTCCGAATAACAACACAAAATATATGTTTAAAAATAACTCTGCCCATGGAGAAATGGTTATTGGCGTTGCTAAGACATGTTGGTACAAAATGACATTAACTAATGCCTTGACAGGCGATAGTTTGTTAAATGGAGTCATACCTCCCCATAGCACAACGCCTGGACTGAATTTAGAGACAATGTGTTGCCCAGTCAGCCTGATTCCCCCCTCCCTCCCTCCCTCCCTCCCTCCCTCTCTCTCTCTCTCTCTCTCTCTCTCTCTCTCTCTCTCTCTCTCTCTCTCTCTCTCTCTCTCTCTCTCTCCACCTGTCTAGTTTACCCCAAAGGAAAGGTAACACTAATACGCCTGGAGTAAGACAAGCTGCAGTAGATGCCGGATCAGCAAAACAATGCTCTAACTGTCCGCCTGTCGGAGCTCCCATCCTAGACCAGTTGCCATCCAAGGCTTATGGCCTAGCCTGCCCTGCCTTGACATTTAGTCTTTAGGCTGCATTTCCTCACAGTAGTGTGGGGCTTGTACCCCCCCCCCCCCCACCCCTTCCCAGTTGCGCTGATACGCCAGAAGCCGTTGGCACTATGTGTGATGTCTGGGTTTGGTGAGTGCCGCCCAACACTAAATGCTAACAGAAAACATGTAGTACTGTCCACTGTCATACGATAGCTCAGTCATATCTGACTAAGACCTGACCTACAAAATGACATACACAACCATTATGTATCTATATCTATAAAACAGACTGTATGTGTGTGGGTGACTGGCTATGTATTGGATGCGTTCGATAACGGTACATCCGATTGAGATGAAATTTTCTACACGCCTTCCTTTCATTCCTGTGCAACCGACTGTAATAGTTTCTTAGTGTAAAATCGGCTACTTACTTAATAACATTTAATATTTCATTTTTCATTACATAATTTCTATATAGCATTGGGACGTCACTCTAGAAAAGTTATTTCAAGGGGCATAACTTTTAATAACATTTCTATATAGTTTATAGTCATATTGTTGGACTTACATGCACTATTGTTAAACTCTTTCTCTATAGTTATTTACAGGCATATGAGTTATAATAAATAATGATATTATCTTTAAGGCATTTTCAAAGTTTTCATAAAAATAATGCATAATGCATAACATTGTAACCCATCTTTTTATGCTTAAAGAAGTTATCTACAGTCATGCAGGTGATTGAAAACAGTTTTCATTAAAAATAATGGATGGTGCGTGGAAGGACATTATTTTAAGTTACTGTGCGCCAGGAGCTGGGCGAAACCACGCCGGGACAGATAGATAGACAGACAATCAGATAGTCGGGAACGGGAGGTTATATAACTACGTATATGAATTAAATGAGATGCTCCCCACCAGGGACTGGGTGAAGCCGGGCCGGGTCAGACAGACAGACAGATAGACAGACAGACAGATAGTCGGGAACGGGAGCTTATATGACTACTTATATGAATTAAATGAGATGCTCACACCAGGGACTGGGTGAAGCCGGGCCGGGTCAGACAGACAGACAGATAGACAGACAGACAGACAGACAGACAGACAGACAGACAGACAGACAGACAGACAGACAGACCGATAGTCGGGAACGGGAGCTTATATGATTACTTATATGAATTAAATGAGATGCTCACCACCAGGGACTGGGTGAAGCCGGGCCGGGTCAGACAGACAGACAGATAGACAGACAGACAGACAGACAGACAGACAGACAGACAGACAGACAGACAGACAGACAGACAGACAGACAGACAGACAGACAGACAGACCGATAGTCGGGAACGGGAGATTATATGACTACGTATATGAATTAAATGAGATGCTCCCCACCAGGGACTGGGTGAAGCCGGGCCGGGTCAGACAGACAGACAGATAGACAGACAGACAGACAGATAGTCGGGAACGGGAGCTTATATGACTACTTATATGAATTAAATGAGATGCTTCCCACCAGGGACTGGGTGAAGTCGGGCCGGGTCAGCCAGACAGACAGACAGAAAGACAAACAAGCAGACAGACAGACAGACAGACAGACTGATAGATAGATAGATCCCCTCCAGGGCCTGGGCGAAGCCGGGCCGGGTCAGCTAGTATACAAATAAGAAAACTATATAAACAACATAAACAAGCTGACTCGACTGGCAAATGTTCAGTAATAACTAACTTCTTAATTTTAAAAAAAAAAAAAAAGCAGATCTAAAAACACATGTATAAGAGTATTACAGACAGAGATGAATACTATTGGGAGGGAATGGCGGAAGATGCAGGGGACAGCAAAAGATAGGACCACTGGACTTGGTTTTGTTGGGGTGGGGGGAGGGGGGGGGGGGGGCTTATGCTCCGATAGGGAATAAAAGACAGCTGAAGAAGAAGAACTAACTTCTTAGTAGTTTGTCACCGTGAACAAATCATGTGAACCAAACAAGCGTTAATATGTTAACTTATCAGGCAACACAAGAAACCAGACTCAAAAACTTCTGAAACCATTAAAATGCCATGTTGAATCTCAAAGTAAAACCATTTCACACGATGACCACTTGAGCTCGACAACTGGCTGTAGAACTGCTGGGCACATAGTGACTTTTAATGAACACCGGGAGAACCAGATTGCCAAAGAAAACTTCACATTTGGCCACAAGTCGACAACAACAATTTAAAATAGGGCTGTAAATTTGTCGCAGAAAATGGAAGTTTGGAATGGATGTACTGGAGAAATTAAGTAGGTCAAGTGCCATCAGAGGTTGGAAAAACTGGCGCAATGTTTGTGTAGTAAGCACTTTAATGTTTTAGCAATCTGTAGAAAAAAACAAATGTCGCAATAGTTGATTTGAACTATGATATTTAAGAAATGTGATGTTTTATCTTTTCAGAGCTATATTTTGGTAATCATTTGGAAATATTGAATTATAAAAGTGGCAGAAAAACGAATATTAGGAAACTTAATTAGAGAATCCGTACCAGATAGATGAATGGTTAAAGAGGCTTTTATATATGAAACTATATAAAAACTCTTCGGGGAGATAAGATTAATGGGGTAAGCAAAGAGTTGAATGATCTTGTTTTCTGTCCATTGATTTGTCGATGAGCAGAACAGATGTGTTCGCTGTCTGTGGGAGAAGAATTCAGCCCTCGGATATATCGCTCATTTTGATTTCACAGACAAAATCACATTCCAACCAAATGTCACAATTATTTGAAAGAGCGCGTTTGGGAATTTCCTGAGTGCAGTGGATGTCGTTTCTTAGCTCAACACAACTCAACAACTCAACTCGCAAATATACTGTTTCTTTCCCTCTCTTCTTGTGTTACTTAACTGATCGTAGTCCCTGTCCGCAGGAACATGTGCTGTTTACAATCTGTGCTGTTGTATTATTTACCTGATTCTATGCCAAACAATAAGTATGTTTGTACCAAACAAGACTGAATGATGGGAAATAAGAAATACAGGTGTGTCACAGTCATGACCTAAAAGTTAATATGGTAGCAGGCATTTTCTATTATAACGCAATGACAAAATTTCGGCGATATATAATCATATGGCAGATATGGTACGTCGCTTAAGACAATTAATCATCCCACGGCACTTAATCATTTACTTGGCGCTGCAGCTAACGGGATAGTGAAACGCGCGTTTTCATAATTTTCCGCCATGCCGAAGCGAGAGTTCGAAATCAGCTGCGGGAGCCCGTGTTAATTCTGAAACATCCCCGCTTGATGGGAATTTACACACATCGAGCGGGCGGACAGGCAAATATGTTAACCACTGCCCACTCTTCGAGTCAGAACAGGGTTATGTCAACTTTGAAAACCTACCCACAAAAGAAAACTAACACCATATATGATTCTTGTATATACACATTTGGATCCTCGTGGATGTCACGGAGTTCGTGCACTAGGCGAAGATTCTTCTTGTGTAATCAGTGGTAGAGGATTGGAGGCCTTGTAAAGGTATCCGTATGCAATGAAAGAGATAATTTTCAAATAAGAAATCAAAAGGAATACTAGTTTCGTAGTCGGTGGAATGAAATTAGGCAGAAGCAAGGAAAGTCATAAAAAATTACGTATATAATTGATGGCTGTAGAAATGTAGTTTCTGAGGAAAATGCAAAGGATACTATGGACAGCCAGAAAGACCAATGAACAAGTCCTTCAAGAAACAAATGAAGATCGTAAACTGATTAGAGATATTAGACGCAGACAGTCAAAATTTTTTGGGCATGTTATGAGAAGAAATGAATTGGAGAACTTGGTGAAAACTGGTAAGATCGAAGGGAACAGACCAAGAGGAAGACCTAGAAGCAAATACCTGGATGGCTTGGCCTCGTGGCATGGTCGAGACAAAAACACTGAGCTGATCCACGACTCTGGTGATCGAGTGAGATGGCGAAACATGACAGCCCACGCTTACCGGCATGGCACATGATGGATGGATGGATGGGATTGGAAGTTATATAAATGTACGCATACAACTGGAAGTCATTTAAATATACGCAAGCAATTGGAAGTCACATACATGGAGGCACAATTGGAAGTCATTTAACTGTACTCATTCAATTGGAAGTCATATACATGGAGGCACAATTGGAAGTCATTTAACTGTACTCATTCAATTGGAAGTCATATACATGGAGGCACAATTGGAAGTCATTTAACTGTACTCATTCAATTGGAAGCCATATACATGGAGGCACAATTGGAAGTCATTTAACTGTACTCATTCAATTGGAAGTCATGTACATGGAGGTACAATTGGAAGTCATTTAACTGTACTCATTCACTTGGAAGTCATGTACATGGAGGTACACTTCTGAAAGTAATTCAGATCTACGCATACAATTGGAACCAGTTTATGTCTATGCTTTAAAATAAAGTCATGTAAATATACGCATTCAATAGGAAGTAATGTAAATGTACGTATCAATTGGAAGTAAAATAAATGTACACATACAGTTGGAAATCATGTAAATGTACGTATACTTTTCGAACTCATGTACATCTGCTCAAGAACTTGGCATGCTATTTAATTGCAAAGAGAACAATATAAACTTTGGTAGGAGCTTGGATTTGTAGTTTCAAAGGTGGGCGTTCATTAATATAATTGAATGATATAACACTTTTTGAAGAAAGAAAAAACTGACAATAAAACAAGTTGGCCAGTCTACAAATAAAGGATAACAAGGATACACATGATGGACAGAAAAAAACAACAACCAGTGAGCAAGTTCTACAAAAAACAAACGAAAACCGTAAGCTGTTTAGAGAAATGATACGTACACATTCATGTTATTTGAGCACGTTGTGAGAAGAAATCAACTGGAGAACTTGGTGACAACTGGTAAGATTGAGATGAAAAGAGCAAGGGGGAAGCAGAGAAGTAAATACCGGTACCTGGATGGCATGACCACATGGCATGGTCGAGACAAGAACACAGAGCTGATCCACGAAAGTTTAGTTATGTAATTGTAACTCTTTGTTTGTTGTTTGAATGCTGACGGAGGCTTTGACCGCACGTCCATTTTGTAATTTGTGATCGTGTTCAGTACAACTTACGGTTTACATTTTGTGTTTTGATGATTCATTCATGGTATCGAGGAGCGGCTGGCCGAGTGGCTAGAATGCCGGACTCTCCTTCGGGAGACCCGAGTTCGATCTCCCGGTAAGGTGTGGGATTTTTTTTTTCTGTCGGGGGCCATAAAGAAAACCCTAACCTGCACAGTTCGCGGCGACTGCACTAGCCAGGCGGCCTTTATTTCTCAGTCTAAGACCCCCCTGCCATACACCGCAAGGAACTCTATTGGCAGTAAATGACAGTTATTCATGGTATCACATTCAACGGGAGCATCAAATTAATCACATATCAAATCACTATTTAAAATAAACAGACTTTCTATATGGCAATAAAGTGGAAGATGATGATGATAATGAAAATAAGTAAATCATTGCGAGTAGAATGTCACTTAAATATATCAGATTAATTTTCTATTTTTGGATACATTATACAGTGTCACACTCTTGGCTGTTGCAAACTTACCTTTTTATCTGGCTGCAGCGCTGGATAAATCACCGCTTGTCACAAAATCTTGATTGTTGCAACCTTTCGACAGCAGGCATCCCATCCGACTCAACTGAGATTCAACAAGATAAGAAGTGCGACAAGCAATAAACTACCATTTTGCTGTGCCCTTGAGCACTGGCTGCTTCCTATTCATTTCAGTGCTTAACCACGAGTTACGATTGTCGTGTTTGAATATATCTGTAACTGTTCTGTCTCTCTTTAACTCAACGAGGTTTTCTGGTAATTTAATTTCATCGCCATTTCCAATTGCAGATTATGAATCTCTATCAAGTCATTGAACCGAACTTGTGAATGCATGCTTCAAATATCCATCATGCACAGAGAGTTCATCATATTGCAGTTTCATGTCTATAAGTTCTGTATACAGCTTCGTTATTATAAACTCCCTTGTTCATTAAGGTGTTGTAGAATGTATTAAGGTTTCGTTGCCAGCTGCTGGCAAGATTGGCATAGAGTTTTTAGTGAGAAGGTTGTGAAAACTGTGTTGTCTACATTGTAATGTGTCACCCATCTAGTGTTAGTTGGTCTGGACAAAAACAGGGCTAATACCATATGCTCAATAATTTTAAGGTGTGGGGAAATGAATAAGAATACTGTAAATCATCGGTTTTCTTCGACAATCCCTCCGAAAACAATCGGCGAAATCCCACACCGAAGAAAATCGAGGCATTTATTTCCATATGAATCATTATAAATTCAATTAATTCGTTCAAGACACTCTTATATATATATATATATATATATATATATATATATATATATATATATATATATATATATATATATATATATATATATATATATATATATATATATATATATACCAAATACAAATGTTATGGAGAAAAAATATTGTGTTTAATACAATTTTTCGGCCCCAGACTAGTCCGAACTCGCACCTTCCCCGTGCCTAGTAACACTATGCCAGTGCGCCTCGTGAATTTTTCAGACCATCCTCCGCTGGCCTTTAAATCACTAAATATAATAGCACTCTTCCCGGGCATTTTCTTAATGAGATGGGCATACAACAGTCTGGCCTTTTCACACATGTTGCCTCAGAAACAAAATCGCCATCTAACAGTTTTTGATTTATCCAAATTAATATAACTGTTCCATATCTTCAGTTGTTTGCAATCTATGTTATATTAGCACATTCATGCTTTTCGCTACATTAGCCTCCTTTATTGAGTTCTTTTTCGCTACAATGGAACTTATCGTGGATGGCGAATTCTCGTACAAGCGGCTGATTTCAGCAATGTTAATGCCGCTCTCGTATTTTTCAATGATTTCGTTCTTCACCTCGATCGTGTTCCTGGCCTTCTTTTTCGACGGGGTGCTGGCTCTGAAAACTTGCTTTTGTCCCATGATGGAGCTATCAGGAAAGGGTTAACATATTAGCAAGTGATGCTCACACAACAAGAAACAACGCTAATTAGCAAGTGATGCTCACACAACGAAAAACAACGCCATTCTAAGCAGAAAAATGCGTGAGTTCCTTTGTTTTCGCAAAATTAGTAGCGAGAGATCCCCTGGGCATGCCGACGAAATCCGAGGCAACCGACGAAAACCGAGACACATTTGTCGCGGAAATAATCGACGAAAACATAAATCGACGAAAACCGAAGGCAACGAAAACAAAGATTTCACTGAAGTAGTTTGCCATTGATTTCTGAACGAGAAGTCGACATTAAAATACAACTTACGGTGCTGTGGCAAAGGAGTTGCAAACGCATTGTTAAAAGGTCGCTTAAAAGTCGACAGGGTCGACTTCATTGCACCGGGTTGTTATCTCATATGGCTCAGTCTCTTTCCGCACCTCGGAAAGCGTCGCAAAAAGCACCAACTCCGTAGTTCCAGCGACGACCCACAGTAGTCTCCGAAATAAATGCACTCGTGAACCGAAGGACACGGCCCTGATTCGAACCCACAACCTTCGGAGCCCGAGGCAGACGGCTTGACCACTTCGCCACGGAGACTCCCAAACGCATTGCTAGACCCCACTTACCGTGCTTGAAACACAGTTGCGGGCGATTTGAAAGCGAACCTCCTTACGCTGGTTTTCATACAATGGCATGGGTGCCGGTCGTCCAGGAAGCAACGGCAACCTACTGAACATTAAGTTGCCAAGAAATCATAACCATGAAAAATGATGGGGATGACATCAACGTCCTGTAAAGGATATGCAAGTAACTGTTACTGATCTATGGAATGAACGCCCTAACCCGACGTCCGCATAGTGAAGTTTAAGCGCGAGCGAGTTAAACCTCTCTGGTACGCTGACTCTATTAGTTAATGCTGCAGTACACAACTCACGAAATACAGCGTTGAGCGTCGGCCAGATCCCCTCGTCACTTCTCGTTGTCTCATTCTTGCCAGACTATGGTAATCCATTTGCTCCTCCGAGGTGTGCACGTGCTCCCACAAGGCCGCAACCACGTCTGCCTTGTCATGTATCAATACTCCACCAAGTTCTGCCGAGCCAGCCAATCTGTCCGCCTGTTCATTTCCCAGCACACCGGCATGCCCCGGAGAAAAGATCCAGGCGATGCTTGTCACCCGTGACCTCCGAAGCGAAGCAAGCCACTCCGCATGAAGCCTGCCCGTCCTTACCCTCGTCAGCATGCTTTCTGAGTCAGTTACAATCACGATGTGTGTGTGTGTGTGTCGTATTCTCCATCCAACGGAGAGCCGCAGTGACCGCCTCCGCCTCCATTTTTAAGCTGAATGTTGTGGTATCATATGCCAGGCTCTCCTGCCCCAAACGTCGACCATTGGCTTTGGCTATGAACCCCCAGCCACTTTTCTCACCTCTTGACACCGAACCATCTGTGTAGATAATCACATCACCCGAGTGAGCCTTGTCCTGAATTAGTTGCTGGATTTCCACTTCCGTGGCCCCTGCTGGCCACTCCCTGCACTCCATGCTTAATGTGATTATAACTCTGCACAATTCTGACTGCTCCGCTGGCACTCTGACCCACTCCTCTCCACGCCTAATGTTCTCCAAGGGGCACACCTGTCTGATCGTATCCTCTGCCTGAGCCATCCATGATTTCCCTCTTATCAGTCGCTGACCCTTAACTGCGTCCAGCGCCTCATGCAGTGGGTGGTCTGTGTCTGCAGCTACTCTGAGGTATGCCTTCGCCTGCATCACCTTGAGCCTACCAGCAACAGTCGGCAGACCAAGGATGTAACGCATACACACTACTGGGGTGTCTCTAGTGCATCCCAGAATGACCCGCATAGCTTCGTTCTGTATGCGCTCTAACTTCACCAGCTGACTCTCTGAGACAGTGAGCAGACCTAATCCATAATCAATTACTGAGAAGAAGAAGAAGATGATGATGAACAAGATCGAGAACAAGGAGAAAGAACTGGAAAACGCTATCCTTTTCAAATAGATGTGCGGCCCCGGTGACTGCTGGCGTGTTTCTTGCCAAACTATCTACGTACTCTTCAAAAATGCAAACCTCCTGTCTAGCATGTCATCTGTATCTATCCCTTTCCTCTTGCCTTTATCAGTGTCAATCAATACTTGCAGCTTCATTCCCCCTTATTTACTTTGACTGCCTCAATGTTCTCCATTCTACAGAATCTCGTTTTACAGGCTCTCGTCTCGTATCTCGGAACCACCAACTCGGAACCGTGCTCGGTAAATGAAGCAGTCAGTCTGTGCCATGACTACATTTATTTCTCGCTGATCTTATGTTTAGGGATGTAATCAGCATGATCGTCTCTCTAGGGACGCCTTACTGAGCTCTTTGTTGACTTTCAGCATACAGCAGGGCTTCTCAAGCGAATGGCCGTGTACCCATTAATGTAGGAAGTCAAAGTTCAGTTTCTTATCATCGTTCTTTTTCTTCTTCTTTCGTTTGCTTGAAAAAGAGTGTTACATCTGGAATGTTATCTCTTATATAAATGGCATTGTCTATGTTAACTCGCTCAATGTTCCGTTCATCTTAGCTCCCAATGCTGTCTCTATAAGGCCAAACGGTTTCGTATTCGATATAATCTTGATATGCGCGACCTGCTTTCTGGGGCGCATGGTTGATTCGACAATCTGAAATAGCGTATAAATTTGGTTCTTAACATCATCATCATCATCATCATCATCATCATCATCATCATCATCATCATCTTCATCGATGTCGGCATTATCATCATCATCAAGAGTCTTGTCGACTGGCGTGGACATTCATGCTTCGTCACCTCTCGACATATCCAAGAAAATGTATTAATTCATGTGTTGACATTTTCCCAAGTAATGATGATGAAATGCTGTAAAGAATCTTGGCTGTATGTCTCTCCATGTCTCGCTTTCCATCAGTATGTCCTCTTGTTACAATTAATATTTCAATCTTTCTCTTCTCTTAATATGGGTAACAAAATAAGTTAGTCTTATATCCTTTACAGGACGTCGAAGTCAACCCCAGCATTTCTGACTGTTATTTCTTGGCAAGTTTATGTTTAGAATTGTTTTCCTTCGCTTTTTTAACAAATATGGTAAAACATACCCATTGAATCTGTCTGATATTTGTGATAAATTGCCTTTATATCTTTGTCTCTTTCAAACGTATAACTTAGCTGTATAGCACATTGTGAGCATGCTTCTGAAATAATACATTTTTAATGTTTCAAATGATGTCTTTGCATATTTACTAATTGACCAGGATTCACAGCTGTATATTACAAGTGATTTCATGTAACACGCAAAATTCTGCCAGTGACTCGTCTGTTTTTTCCCCATCACACGTCGAACAACATATCTATCGTTCTTAATTAACTTATTCATTGTAATTGGGTAATTGGTAGGGCTATAATATGTATGTCAATTTTATGCAATATGTTTGGTAACATATCAATCTGTTAATCGGGCAATTCTCGATTGCCTTCATACATACCCTTCAGTATGGATTTTATAAGAGTTATGTATTTAGCATGGCCGAGATATTTCATTTGCCTCTTTTTTATTTCTTTCAGCAACTCTCTTTTCATTCCCAGTTTTTCTAGAACCTATGTATTTGATGATTTTGTTTCCATGAAATACGACATACTCTTCTCTTTGGAAACAAAGATAATCAAATATAGGGATTAAAGAAACAAAACTGGGAAAGGAAAGGGAAAATATTTCGTAACATATATTTTCCAATAAGCCACTATCAATGAATGTCAGAAAGAGCGTAATGAAATGTTGTGTAGAACCTGTTTCGCTGCGTAGCAGCGAATCATGGAACGTGACAGAACAAATGTTGACTAGCTTGGATGCACACGAGACGCCATTCCTGAGATGAATGTTGCGAATACCTAACAACGATTGCTTGGAAGATATACAACTATACGAGACAGACAAACAGAATTCTTAGGTCGCGTAATGAGAAATGAGAAAAAGGTGAGGGGAGGCTTGGAAAAACTTTTTCCACCTGGGGGGGGGGGGGGGGGGGTGTAATTGTGAAAGTAGACAGAAGCCGACCAAGAGAAATTATGCGGATGGGCTGAGGTGGCGGCACAGAGGAATATCATCAGCAGAGTTTATCCAGAGCACCGAGGACCGAAATTTGAGGTGAGTCACGAACGTCTACGCTAGTTGGTAAGGTGTGTGATGATAAAGATGATATTTTCCTACCCAAATTTTCCTATCCAAGAAATCCACCATCATCATCTTCCATGTTTGCAGTCAAGGGTCGTGGGGAGGAATAGTTCTAGTGTCCGATGGGTGGCATTGGAATGTGTCATTCCGTGTGATTGTTCAGTGTCTTTGATGTCGCCAATCCATTTTCTTCTCGGGCTCCCACTTGCACTCGTGTCAGATCTTCTTTGATGTAGTGCTGATAGCTGATCGCGTTGCATTTTAAATAAGATGGCAGAACCATTTGATCTTCTACCTATTAATATATCTGGCGCAAGGTGTTGATCCCACTGTCCGTCTGATATTAACATTTCTTACTCTCGGATAGTTAAGTTGGCTGCTTTTCTCTGACATCGCATATCGTAGGTGTTGCTTTTGCGTAAGTGTGATTTGGATAAGGACAAAATTTGAAAAAAAATTGTAGCAAAGGGTTGGTATTACTACACCATTTATTTTATGTCGTATGCGGGCATTGATATTTTTGGAAGTTTCAGTGTGGGTGACAAGGAATACGATATATAATCGGACTTGCATTTTGACATTTGATATTAATTTATGTCTAGTCTGCTATCCTCTGTAATCAAACTTCTTAGATATTTAAATTCTTTAATTTGCTTCAGAGGTTTACTATTTACCTGTAAAGTTAGTGAACCAGGAGATCTGCTAACCTTCATTATTTCAGTTTTGATTGTATTTATATTCGTATCGTATCTTCTGCATTTTGAAATCAGTCTATTAATATGCTTTTTTTTGTGTTCGCTCGTCACTGTAAGACAGACAATGAACTTCTGCAAACAAATGATCATCTGTTGCGGGTTTATCAGTTGTTTCCTCTAAAGTCCAGAGTTCAGAATGTATTCCTTGTGAAATTTTGATCAGTAGCAAAGCAGTTATCAACACTACTTACTCAAGCGCCCATACAATAAGTCCCTTGTTTCAAGAGATACGAGGGACGGGGAGGCCCAGATTAGGTTTCTGACGAGACATAGAAACATTGAATATTAGAACCAAATAAATACACAGCATTAGACACCAACTATGTATTGCCAGGGATAAACGTGTGAAAATCCAGAAATCTTCACGCCCCGTACGCAGCACTTAGCATGTGGTGCTGACCCATTGTTTATCAACCAGTGGGCACTCGGTGGATCATATGGTCAGTATCGTGCTGGTCGAGTTTACTTCCCAAGACATTTCCTGGTGATCGTTTTAGGCTGGGTGGCACTGCGAGCCTAGGTCAGTTTGTAAAATTCGCTTTCATACAGAATGAAACCCATGACCACCGGGAGGGAGGCAAGTGTTTAGCCACTACGCCATAACGGCCATCAGCAGATAAACAAATCGACAACAATTTCAGAACGTGCCAGTGGTGTAATGTCCCTGATTTGCTTTCGTTATGCAGTGATCATATATTGTGATCTATAGGTCAGACGCCAGGGGATCGCATTTGCTGGTCAAAATGTACACAGTCTGCGTTTTGACTAAGACACCATCTCGATAGCAACAAGTTACAAAATGATCGATACAGTGCTTGGCGAAGGTGAAATATGGCATCTGCTTGAATAATAAACAGACAGAAGTAACGGTAATATTAAAGAAATAGATGATGCTTAAAATGCACAACGAAATAATAATGCTTCACTGATAAACAGATATAAACAGGTAACACCAAAGAAACTGACGCCTTAATGTACAATGGGATAATAACGCTTCAATAATAAATGGAAGATACGGTTAGTATTAAAGAAACATATCATGCCTAAATGTACAGTGGAATAATAACGCTTCAATAATAGACATATAGAAACAGGTAGTATCAAAGGAACTGATGCCGAAATGTTCAATAGCACAATAAAACATGAATAATAAACATATATAAGTAACGGTGGTATAAAAGAAACGATTCATGCCTAAATATACAATGGTATTAATTTGGGATAGGCATTAGTAATTAATCGCAATACCAACATCACTGCAACGGTCACCCCACAATGCTCCGCTCCTGTGTATATCATTAAAAAATATCACTCGCTGTTCCATCTGAAAAGAGGAACAAACATGAGTATTTTATAATCCTCGCTCTATTGGAAAGGTCGAAAGGACGTCTGGCCTAAAAGTAACGAACGATCTTTAAAATTCACTCTGCTGTGGGAAATCGTCAGCCATTTGTAGGTCCTATACAGAATGTTGCAATCAAACCCCAGCATGCATTGACTGTTTTTGATGTACTAGCAATGTTACATTCAATAGTTTGTCACTGTTATCTGAACAGCGCCTTTCATACCATTGTGAAAATCAACAACAAGCTATTTACTCCCGTATCGCTTGCGGCTGAATTCGAACCGGTTATGTCGGGGTTGTGTTTATTCACCTATGCCACACCGGAAATTGGCAAGAGCATTCAAATATGGCGCTGCCAAGGCTACAATTGAAACTTAATTAACCTATTCACAAAATGGAGTCCATTATGCGTCGTTTTGATATATTGCATCCAAAGTCGTATCATATAGTTCGTGAATTGTGTTGTGTATCCCTTGAGTGATCTGTGTGAGGAGACGCAAGCAATTCTGGATTTGTATGCATACTTGTGGGCAATGATGGTGATAGTCGACACAGCTAAGCTAACTTAGTCCAATAGAAATATAAACTGTGGCCTTCCTACGACACTGAAATAAAATGAGAAATAACTATGTACGTATTGATCCTCCCCCATAGAAGTATTGCTTTCAATTTTTATATTGCTTAGTATGTCATCTAAATGCTATTTCTTTCCCCTGCTTATACGATTGTTATTCAATAGGCGTATATTATGTCTTGCCGGTCTCCCTGGACGAGGAGTTAGCAGCTTTCTCCGTAACCCTGAGTACTCTCGTGGTTGACGTGAGCGCACGAGAATTGGAAGCGGTCCGAGTCGCACCAGTGACTTATGAGAGTATGGAGCCGGTCGCTCAGAAAGCAATGGCAAACTACTGAGCGTAATCATGCCAAGAAATCAACAATCAGCTGAAAAATGCTGATGTTGACAGCGATGTCCTGTAAAGGATATGCAAAACATATTATGTCTTATGCCACGCCAAACAGTGTATTCCTGCACATTCTCTCACATGGATAATAAACTGTGGATATGTGTGAGTGTGTGTGTGGAACTGTTCGACATCTTCAATTGTTTGCGATCTCTGTTTCGTTAGCACATTCTTGTCTTTCGCTACATTAGTTTCTTTTATTGCTTCCTTTCTCGCCACAATGAAACTTATCGTGGATGGCGACTTCCTGTACATGAGGCCGCTTTCAGCAATCTTAATGCCGCTCTCGTATTTTATTATTGGCAACTGATGCTCACACAACGAAAAACAACGCCAAACTTAGCAGGAGAACGCGTGCGTCCCTTTGTTTTCGCAAAATTAGCAGCGAGGTCATGTGGGCACATCGACGAAACCCGAGGCAATCGACGAAAACCGAGACAAGTTTTTCGCGGAAATAATCGATGAAAACTGAAATCGGCGAAAACCGAAGGCAACGAAAACCGAGGTTTGACTGTAATCTAATATGAACTGTGCTGAGCTGAAAATAAAATCGGGCGAAACTGCGGTAAAGCTGTGAAAATGTAAACAATATAAAATGACACAAAGTAGTGCAGCTTTACATAACAGATCTACGACACATACAGGACGTTGCGGCGATTAGCCTTCATCAGCAAACAAACACATTCACAAACACAACATTAGGAGTCAAGATTTACCCGATCTATTTGACTATATGTTGTGTCCTGTATGTGTCGTAAATCTGTTATGTAAAGCTGCACTATTTTGTGTCATTTTATATTGTTTACATGAGCTTAAAATAGCACCATTTTTTGTTTGTAATGTAAAGCCTCTTAAACTGAAAATCGGTTAACCATGGTGTTCTTTGTGTACTCAAGAACAACAGGATTTGTTTTTCGTAGGCCTGACCCCCATATCGATCAAGTCTACAATAGATACAGAAGATTTACTGAGAAGTAAAAACGGTTGGTGGGATACCGATCATATCAATAACTGATTACCTATTTATCTTAACATATTGGGATATACCGTTTACCCAAAGTAAAAGGGATTTTTGCTTTATTTTTATTACTGATTAACAACAACAACCACCACAACAACAACAACAACAACAACAACAACAACACGTCCACACTGGACCCTTGCATCCATTAGTAAAGAACGGGTTACATTGTTATATAAGATACACGTTATCTCCATGCATGTATTATTATCACTGTATTTCAGACGTCTTTACTTCAATCCCATGTATTGTTATTATGTAACAATAGCAGTATAGGAAGTGTTCATGAGTTTTACCAGATCACATCAGGTGCTCCTGAGATTAATTAATTTCAGAACCGTTAATTTAGAGCTGCCGAAGGAGCGCTGGAGAATGTAATCAGATTTCTAGCGGTTGGAAGCGTAGCTTTGGTTTCCAATGCGTAAATCTTTGAACTCTTCTCATCTTGTTACAGATATATGCTTTCTTTATATTAGTTTACGTATTGGCTTTCTTCCAGCTAATACGTCTTCTCTTATCAACGTGCTTGTTGTCAAGGCTGTATTTCTGTCATTTTAACAAATGCTAAAATTGCGCCTATCGCCATAAGATGTGTAACTGATGCAAAGTTATCAGGGCATTGTTTTTTGTTTGTCTTTTTTTAAACTTGAGCACAGTACACGTTGTACTGATTTTTGCATGTGGGCTAGCTTTCCATATTATCTATGTCCCTCGCCATCAGGAGAACCAGCTCCGACTTCAGAGATACTTATAATTTATGTCCCCAAGTCAAGGACGAGAAGTCAACATTTTAGTCCAACTGACCGGTGTAGGTGTTAAACCCGCAGCGCACTGGAGTTTTAAGAGCGAGCATTAATTACTATACAAAGAATAGATTACCCAAAAGCCGATTCTGCCCTAGGTGTTGGTTGGTTATTTGTGCCCACTCTAGAAGACTGAGTCTTATCTCTTAACTGTTTCAGTGCTGAAGGATAATATATCCCAAATGCGACCTCCCATTGTGTACAGAAGGGCGATAGATCGTTATACTAGGGTAATCGTGTTATTTCCGGTCCCCAACATGGCGGTTAGGCATTGAACCGTTAAGTCCTCTGGCGTGTTTATGCTTGTGGCTACTGTTTGCATTCGCAAACTTGCATTTCCTCATGTTGGACTGGTAGTACATGGTTCGGTCGCCCTGCTACTGAGTGAGTGCGTGGAGCGACACGTGACCTGAGAGATTCGTGTGGAATGCTTTTACATCTGTCCGCTGTTATTTGCACAGTTAACTATGTGTTCGGAACTATGGCCGGCTGTCGCTGAATTGAATGGTTTGCCTTTCCGGTTCACGAGTGCATTTTTCAGGAGACTCCTGGGAGTCGTCGCTGGAGCTACGGAGTAGACATTTAGTCTTTAGTTTGCAATTCCTCGCACTAGAATAAGGCTTGCACCTTCCTCTACCCGAAGCCACCAGTATAATGTGGGTTGTCGGTTTGCTAAGCGCCGCCCAACATTCGAAGCTAACAGAAAGCATGTAGTACCGTCCACTGTCATACGGTAGCTCAGTTATATCTGACTAAGGCCTGACAACTACTTCACATCTACGGTTAGACAAATTAGGATATAACCAGGATGTTAGCTGTCCATATTTTGACTATCTAAGATTAGGCTCAGGCTGAGAATATGTCTTCCACGGGATTTGGATACTTGGTTGTGAGAAGACTGCAACTCCGCGACCTGGTGTTAGAACTGTAGCAGTCACAAGAAGTGAGAAGACTGCAACTCCGTGTCCAGGTGTCAGAAATGTAGCAGTCACAAGAAACACACAATACGTCCCATTCAAGGATGTTGCATGTCTCTGCGACCAGCCCAAGGTTGATTTTCTAGACAATTTTACTTCCAATATGTCACCATGTCTTTCTGAACGAGAAGTCAACATGTTAGTCCAAACTAATGCCAGTGAAGGGATTGACGCCGTAACCCAGCCATCAGCCAACCAGAAGTTTCAGACTCTTTTATTAAGACTTGGTATGTGGAATATATACAGGGTGTAGTTTTAATGACTGTGCAATGTTTAAAAATATTGCCGGTCCAAGGTTTGTATTTACCTATTATGTTGCATGAAATTTACAGAGGGTGAATGCAAAACTTGGACCGGCAATATTTTCAAACACAGCACAGTCATGAAAAGTACACCCGTTATTATGCAGTTTTCTCGAACCAGCTTTGTTATGGAATACATTTTATACCGTGATGTGAAATCTGTTCTGCGAATAATACCCAGCCTGAAACGAGTACCAGAAAGTGTATTGGGAAGTAAAGGCTGGCGGTGTGATATTGACCACATCACCCAGAGAGTGCCGATTGGTTTATATAAAATATAGGCTAGCTCCACATGTCTAATGTACCGGAAGCTTTTAAAATGGTCTTTTTTTTTTTTTTACATGCTCTCGGAGATCGCAAGAATTGGAGAAGTAGGATCGCCCGCGCCAGTCGGCAAGGTGCGTGATAATGACGATACTCAGTACTCATCAAGCCGTGTAAGGCGGGGTTTTAGTGTATAAATACTGAAACCAGTGCAAACAGCCACTCCATACTACGGGAGGGAAGAGAAACATATTCTGCCACGGATAAACTAAGCAGAACGAAGCTGGGAGGAGAATTATACACATAAATATGCAAATCAATAATGTAAATATCAGGAGGACATAACCGGCAAGACAAAACTGGGAGGCAGTGTTATAAATACAGGTCATGAGAACGATGACGGAAATTACACGGACTGCAAGACAGAAGACGCATTCAGACAAGCCCCGTAAACAGACACATCCCGCTGCCATCCGATGACACTGGTGAAAGGATGTTCTTCTATAGATCAAGATGAAGTCTCCGTAGACGACAAAGCACACACAATGGAAATTCTGACCGAGTAAATCACATTATAGTTCTTTAACAAGTTTCAGATGTATCGATCGTTCAGTATGCCAATAGTCAAATGGGCAGAAGAAAAGATGACAAGAGCATGTTTTTTTTTTACAGTTCGACAGCGAGTTAAAAAAGTTACTTGCATATTCTTTACAGGTAGTCGCAGTCAACCCCAGCATTGTTTGGCTGTTAGTGATTTCTTGGCAAGTTTACGTTCAGTAGTTTACCATAGCTTTCTAAACGACCAACACCCAAACCATTTTTAGACAAAAACAAACGCAAGGCTGTCTGCTGCCAAATCGCCCGCAGCTGTGTTTTGATCGTGGTATATGGGATTACGAACTGCGTCCGTAACACCTTAGCCACGGATCATCATTATTATAATGCACGTTTGTCGTCATGTGTCATGGGGGAGTTGAGTTGAGTTGAGTCCAGATCTTAATATCACAAAACAATTTCTCATAGACAGCATGTTGTCTGGGAAACTGAAACAGTTTTACGACATTAGCATTGCAGTGGTAGCTTTGGAAGAGCTTCACTGGATGTTGTGGCTCCTGGAAGATGAGCCAGTCGGCGACCAGAAGCAGACCTTCATGACGCCAAAGGCACCCTGGGGATGAACATGTACGAGACAAGGAGAACTGGCGGAAGATCGAGAGTCTGTTCTGTGGACGTGATGAGGACCACGTTCCGTAAAGGGCTTGCTGCATGGTGGTTATGTGTATAGCAATGCCACCTTGTCGTCTTATCAGACGAGTTTGCTGTATTGTGCTTTAAAATAAAGGCATAAAAACTACAACCAGACGAGGGATGGAGTTATACCTCTCCATAGTACAAGATCTTGTAGAGACCATGTGTTGCCCATGCAGCATGATCCCTCTCTCGGCCTGCCTAGTGACTCTAGAGGAAAATTAACATCTATGCAACTGGAACTAGACAAGCCGCAGAAGCTGACTGACCAGCAAGGCAATGCTCTAACTACCCGCCTGTTGGGGCTTGAATAGCTACCTGCCGCTGCTCTTACGCTATTGAGTTGAGGTGAGCTGAGCTGAGTCAAGACCCAGCATCATAGCTCTGGGTACATTCCCATACGAACTCAGTCCTTATCTTCAACAACCGGCGAAAAATTCCAGTGTCAAAAATACCAGTTTCACACTATTTCTTAATCTGATTAACTGCCATGGGATGATTAATCGTCTTAAGCGACTTCCCGTGTCTGTCATCGGCTTATATATCGCCGAAATGTTATCACTGTGTTATAATACACCATGTCTGCTACACCAATAACAAATATAAAGTCATAACTGTGACATATCCCTACCTCCCATTTTCCGCCACCCATCTCTGTTTTATCCAGACCTATTTTTTGTTTGGCACTGAATCTGTTACTCTGAATAAATATAATGCATATCAACTAACTATGAAATGGGGAATAGATATCTCCAAATCTGACTTGCCAACTACTAAAGAAAACCAGAAATGGCTCGATGGACTCCCTAGTTCTGAAACAGATAGATAAGGTAAGATTCCACTAGGTATAATGTCAGGTTGTCTTTTAGAAGGCCAGGAGAGCACAGGAAATCCACCGCATTCAGAGAGGATAAAGCTCACTCTGGACAAACTGAAAGCGTGTGGTCTCCCTGCCACAGTCTGCTCTCCTAATATGTTGTAAAGGCTGTAGTATTATCCACTATTAGACACAACACCAAAGTTGCACACAAGTCGACAAGAAATTGAACAACTCAGTGTAATAACATCATAATAGTTTAATGAATAAAAACCAGGGGAAATATGTTATATGGGTATCTCAAATATAACACAAACAATACTCACAAAAAAGATATACATAATTAAACTGTCGATCACATGCGAATAACACATATGTTATGGTTCTGACAATCTGGATCAATATGCACTGTACTTTCACAACAAAAATACGCTGCTCTTCTTCTCTTCTGGGAATAACGATATCAGTCATTGGTTTTTTCCCTCTAACTGGTTTGAATCTAGAAAACCTTGAAACACGTAGTTGACTGTTCAAACATAATGACAGTTTATTGTCACTGATGTTATCTTAAGTATACTCAGCCAATGGCCACAGGGCTGAGATGGCTATGAGATCGGTGTGGTCATGTTGTTTATATGGTCCTTCACTCTTCCGGTAACAGGAAGGCAAATTTCCTCATCATTCACTGATGACTTCGACCCTTCGGATACTGATGTTCTCCGATCAGGAACATGTCTCAAGTAAGCAATTTGACCACTAGGATACTGATGTTCTTAGATCAGGACCACATATCAAGTAGGCCCTTAGACCACCACCCTCTGATTCAAACGGACACCAAATAATAAAATATTTAGACGAAATTAACTACATCTTGTCTGGTCAAATTCAAACAACTGACTGCCACGCAGAATCAGAAATCCGTTTATACATTACATCAGCTCATTCTAATTTACATAAGCTTGTGCTAATTTCGCCCCGGCCACAAAAAATAACACCAATCCTTGTGGGATTGGCTGGCGGCATATTTCATGAGGTCATGCACGTGGCATGTACTGTAAATTTTCCAAACGTTGAGCGGGTTTTATTTATGTGCTACCCAGAATGGTGTAGTGGCGTAGACATAATAATGTCACACTAATGCACACAATATACAAATAATACATAAGTCTTGCTTCCACATACATCTTGAAATACCCACATTCCTCTTGAAACACCCACGCCCATCTTAACATACCCACACCCATCGTTTAATACAACTGGCAAACAGTAGTAGAGGACACGGGAAATGCACCTGTGACCGCTCGTGCCAAATCCCAATTTAACACTCAGCGCACACTTGCAAACAAGGACGGAAAAATAAAATCATTGGCCACAGACAAACAAAAGGAGAACAGCAGGAAACGAACGGCTTCTATTTATGACACTATTTCCGAAGCAAATGGCAGATAACTGTTAGATGTCCGTTATTGCTGGCCTCTAAAGCCAGTTTCACACATTTATTATCCTAGAAATCAAAATGCAGTGCTGTATTTATACTTGTACTGAATCCTTATCTATCCAGGGAAACACAATCCTTAAGTTAAATGAATCGTAATTATGATAGAGTAACTTTTGAGTAATACCACAAATCATTCGCCTTTAATCCAATGTTGACTGTTCTCTAGTCATGGATTTTGAGAGTCTGAATGGCTGTACCCAGACAGCTGCGTCGTAAAGCAATTATTTGAGTATCAGAAACCGCTCCTGAAAGGGTTATAATGTCCTTTATGAAATTACCTTGCCGACCTAAAACTTATTGTTGCTCCTTCATTCCGCATTTCTTGCCGGCAAATTGGTGTCTTCATGCTTTATCAGCCGCGATCAGAGATTTAAACTACCCAGCACTCACTTTATCTTGGGAAAAAAACTTCAGCTGGGCTTGATAATTTTGTCAGCGTTATTGCCCTTGAATGCAGCTTTGCATCGGGCATGACTTCCGCTGGCCATTCCAAGCGCAATAAAGTTATGGCATCATGAATACGTCGGCCATTAATTTTGTTCCTGGTATTCTTTCTTTATAGTGTAAACACCACCTTCTGCAGTTTGTTTCTTTCTTTCTGTTTCAATATTATTATATTTCTTTCATGTTTGAAATGTATATGTGCTACTTATCTTTTCGTAATTGAGTTGAATTGAGGCAATAACAGACAACGCAGCAATCATTACACTTCAGTATGTGCCCTGTCCTGATCTTTAACAACCAGCTAAGAGTCCAAATATATTTTTATAACTTACATAAAGATAATAAATATTTTTATCTTTTCTTAATAAACTCAACCAGCAGTTTGTATTATATTATAACTGAAAGACTGTTTTTTGTTTTTTTTAACCTGTTTTGTTGCAAGTTTAATATTTTTTCTGCCGATGTCTTTCTTCTCGCTATACTTTTCGTTCTTCATATTTTCTTCTTCATGCCTTTTTTTTTTTGTAGCTTTAAAATTGTGTTTCCTTTCAAGTGTAAGTGTATTTTACATTTGTTCTCTTTGTAATAACTTTATGTTGTGCTCGTTTATAATGTGCACACATTATATTATTCTCTTATTTAAAATCGCAAATTATGCTTGTTTCTTCCACAGAACATGTTTATTTTTTCTTTGTAAACCAAAATGTATTTACTCGTACCATTTACTTGACATTTGTCTCTATTCTTATCATCATCTTGTGCCACGCCGGTAAGCATCGGCAGTCATGTTTCCCTATGTCACGCGATCACCACTTTTTGCATTAGATCTCTGTTCTTTCTCCATTTATACGGTGCGGCCAAGCTATCCGGGTATTTATCGCTTTGCCTTCCATGACTATTTCCCCACACATTTTGCCAGTTGGCACTAATTCACTTCTCATAATATGTCCACAACATACTGACAGCCTACGTTTAATTTATCTTCTCAAATTGAGCTTTTCATTTGTTTCTTCACGTACTGTCTCATTCATTTTTTTTTTACAATTTAAATGTCCTTCCTTGGTATTCTTTGCATTGTCCTCAGAAACTAACCCTCCGCTGCCATTAGATAATCCTCAGTTTGTCTACTTATGCAAATCTTTCACATGCTTACAACAGTAAAGGTTCTACATAACACTCCAACACTTTTTTTCCTCAGTGCAATTGACAACATTTTAGTGGTGTGCATATTTTCCATATGGCAAAAGAATATCGTTACCACGGTGATTCTTGTTCTAATCTCTGCATGATATTTTCCACTGTCCCGAGATTGTTGAACTATCTACCTGTTTAAGAAGTTTCCGTTTTTTTTTCTTCTTATGTCTCTATATCTCCCTATTTTCCCAATATGTTGTTCATTGATATCGCGCTAATGACAACAACGAATTATTTTGAAATATCACTATGAAGATAATCAATCTAAATATTCGTTTTTATATTTTATGTGACGTTAATTTATCAAATTTCTAAGTCACAAATCGTCTTGTTTTCTTTATATATGACATTTATTTAACGCTGTTTTAATTTTGTTATTTATTGGTCTCCTCACATTTCATCTGCAGTGTGCCCAAATGTCATTCCATGTAAATATCAAGTAACAGTCATTAGTAAATAACATAAAATTGACCAACTTGACACCACAGTTGGAGTGTCGTAAATAGCCAAGTATTTCCAGTTACAAGATATTGATCTGTGTCTGCCGGTCAAATCCCGCTTTCTCCATTACTGGATTAACGCCCGTTAATTTAGTACGTGGTGTATTTTTAATGACTGTGCAGCGTTTGACAATATTACCTGTCCAAGTTTTGTATTTACCTATTATGTTGCATGAACTTTACAGAGGGCGAATACAATAATTGGATCGGCAATATTTTCAAATACTGCATAGTCATTAAAAAATACACTCTATACATACATGTCCCGAAGCAATTTCCTTTTAAGGGTCTGTAATATGACAGGGCCATTACATATTGTAGACCTAAAGTCTTTCTTTCACTTAGCGAGACGACAAACATAGATGTCGAACCCTCGTCTGATCGCAGTCATAATTCTATCAGCGTAGCGCCCTTTCAACAATTGTTCCCTACCTTCCTTCCATTTTGCGAAAAAAAAAAAAAAACTTTCCACCGTACATCAACCAGCCTCTGTGACATCGGTTATAATAATGGTGGTTCATGGTGCGGAATGAGTTTGTAAACTTTCTCTGCGCCAGTGTTAACTGGCTTATCGGTTGACGAGTTTTATGCCTGTGACGTCAGCTGGGGGATTCGTTGACCTGCAGATTTTCCTGTGAGTCCGTTTTATCGGTTATTTCTTTTGTCAGTGTTGGCTTTTGGATCCTTGGTCCTTATAAGGATTCATTGTGTGATGATTGAAGTTACATTGTTAGTTTATGTAATGCTGCTCTGTTCTGTTATTATATTTAGTGGCTTCATCAGCAGTATGGGGATATGTAATCACATAAACATATTATGTAGCGTGAAGACAAGATATTCGGAAAATCAATAGTGTTGAACTGTTTAAGTGCCGAAGGATAATATGTCACCAAATGTGACCATCCATTTGGACAGAATGATGATATTTCGACTATACTCATTTCGAATATACTCAGTACTATATTCATCGTGTTATTTGTTTTGTTTTGTGGTATCTTCCGCAATTTCCATGCTCGCGGAATCGAAATTTACATAATAATACTTTGTTAGTTTGATTGTATACCATGTTTGGTCCAAACCTGTTGTTTGTTTGGCACTGAATCAGTTAAGGAAGTCATTGTAGCGCAGTTGCTAGCACTCTTTCATGGTCGCCTGGAGGCCATGTGTTCGGATTCTCTTCATAAGATTTTATTTTATAATCGACCCAGACCCCAGGTCTCACTCAGCGTAAACTACATATATATATATATATGATTTTCTGGGAATTTAAGGCGGCTGGAGTGATAATGACCATATCAACCATTCAGTACCTATTGTTTTACAAAATATGTATTAGGTAGTTAGTTAGTTAGTTAGTTAGTTAGTTAGTTAGTTAGTTAGTTAGTTAGTTAGTTGGTTGGTTGGTTGGTTGGTTAGTTAGTGGGTTGGTTAGTTAGTTAGTTAGTTAGTTAGTTAGATGGTTGGTTGGTTGGTTGGTTGGTTAGTGGGTTGGTTAGTTAGTTCGTTCGTTCGTTAGTTAGTTAGTTAGTTAGTTAGTTAGTTAGTTAGTTAGTTAGTTAGTTAGTTAGTTAGTTAGTTAGTTAGTTAGTTAGTTAGTCGCGGTTCCAACTTCACGGCAACGGGTCTTCCCCATTATGCTCCTTTCCTGTGCCAGTAAATAGCACACAAAATGCTCCACATTGCCAAATGTAATAAGTGGAACAGACAGGAGTCTTCGTAAGCCAACAGCCCGCACAGGTATACTGTGCATAATGCCGCCGCCAGAATGCCAACACAAAAGTCCTCCACGTAAAATACAGTTCATCGTCGATGGAATCAGCAGTCACCAGAAAGACTTCATTGACCCGGGTTTTATCCCACATAGCACGGTTTCTTTCCGCAGGGCGACCCGCCGAAAGCGCCGCACAAAGCACGAACTCCTTAGCTCCAGCGACGACTCCCAGGAGTCTCCTGAAAAATGCACTCATGATCCGGAAAAGCAAACCAGTCAATTCAGCGACAGCCGGTCGTTCCGAACATGCAGTTAACTGTTCAAACAACAACGGACAGATGTAAAAGCATTCCACACGAATCTCACAGCTCACAGTGTGCGCCACGCACTCCCTCAGTAGCAGGGCGACGGAACCATGTACAACCAGTCCAACATGAGGAAAATGCGAATACAAACCGTAGCCACAAGCATAAACACGCCAGAGGCCTTAACGATTCAATGCCTAACCGCCATGTTGGGGACCGGAAGTCCTCTACAAAATATATGCTATCACCATGTATCCAACCTGCTTTAGGAAGTGTAAAAAGTTCCTTTCACTTTTTTTAACATATAACTTACCAGCTGGACTCCACAATGAGATCTTTATCACCAATGATTCATCAGTATAGAAATGTTAATGATCACTAGTGTTGTATTTATGTATCAATGATATACCCCGCTGGCTTTTCTGAATTCATAGAGACGTGATAATTTAATTAGTGAATTAATTAGTCCCATCAGTATCTTTTAAGTTAATCATTTGCACACATTTACATTATAATGGTTTTATGTATCACTCATCTACATATAGTTACACCCATGCGTTTCTATCAATTACACCCGAGTGCAGACAGGCTGGGGTGCAAGTGTCGGCACCGCACTGACCAAGAACTCTCGTCACATCCACGTGGGGCATGGTATCCCGAAACTAATCCGGGTAACAGAGGAGCGACCATGGTCTTCGCTATGATGAATCCTGTCAAGGTCTTTAAAACTTTGCCAGCTGCAAGACTGCACAAGCTTCATAGTAATTCCCGTTGATGATAGTACCCAGGTTTTGAGATCGACATTTTTGAGAGCTCGACGTCATGCTCGGAATTAATCTGTTGCTTGCCTAGCGAGATGCAACCACGTCATTGCCAGTTCACAGTTCTTCAAGTTGTATACTAGAGAACAACTGGAATTAACAACAATATACAACAACATCTATCACCCTTCTTTATCTGTATCCTGCATTGTAACATAGTAAATGACCATTTATCACTCCTTGATTCGTAAAGTGTATATGGTGCTACCTTAAAAATTGTATAGATTAATCAGCACTCGATAACTGATGTAGTCAATACAAGATTGACCGTCTTTATTACCCAGAAAATATTATGGTACTCATTAAGGCTTTGTCGACCTGGGAGCATGAGTTAATTGTTAAAACAATCCCTGCTTTGTGGTCAGTTTCTGGCACACGACCAGCGGGTAATCAGACAGACCTTCTTCCGGCAGGGGGACATCAAAGTGTCGCAATTACACGCAATTAACGCTTTCATCTACGGCAGCTAGAAACAAACAGAGGTAGAGGGCCCGGAACCAAGTAATCATTTAAATTAATGATACACTTTGTCAACGGGATTTAAAAAAATAAATGTCTTCCACTGCCGGAAATCCAGTAACAAGCGGAACGAGTTAAAATAAAAACTACATTTCATACACGGACAGGTTTCATATAGTGATTTAAGAATGTTCCTGATAATTTTCATGTGTCATCCTTTACATATATTCCACTTATCCTGCCAGATGTCACAATGTATTTTACATGTTTATCTCCTCGCGGCAAACATTACGTTCAACAATGATAACTGTCTTCTTCTGAAGTATGTGACGAGATTTGCCTTTGTCTTGGTCTCTCTTAAAGCATTTTCGTACAAACAATGTTAACTGTGATTGGACTTTTAACATTCTTCTGTAGTTTCGTTTATTTATATCTTCTTATTTTGCTTTCTCTCGCCTTGAACTCAAGCATAGTCCATACAGTATGGCTGATATTTGAGTGTGGTTTAGCTTTCCCTGTTGCTAGTGTACTAGTGTCCCTTGCCATCAAGCACACCCACTCTGACTTCTGAGATGAGACGTCAAAATGTTAGCCCAACTTGGCTGTGTTAGGGTTGAACCCGCTACTTCGGCATCAGCACAACGGAAGTTTAAGCGTGAGCGTTCTTATCCCGTCTGCCTTGCTGACCTCCTGTGTAGTTGTAATTGGTATTCTTGTTGCCTTGTTTCGTGATTCAGACTGGTGTGTCCCCTTTAGCGATTCATACACATTCTCCTGACGTTGTGTGGTGAAGATGTATCACATTTAAGGGGTCTCCGTGGCGAAGTAGTCAAGATTTATCATATTTGAGGGATTGCGCTCAGAAGGTCCTGGGTTCGTTTCCGGATCCCATCATTGGGTTAATGAGCTCCTATTTCTCGGAGAAACCGGGGGGTCGTCGCTGTCGCTACGGAGTTCGAGCTCTGTGCGACGCTTACGACAGTTCGTTCTGCGGAAAGAGACCGAGCATTGTGGGACTTATGGGATAAAAGTAGGTGCAATGAAGTCGATCCTTACGCCTCTAACCTCTCACCCCTCCCCCCTCCCACCCTCCCTCTTTTTTAACATAACAAATTATGTTTTATAAAATATATTATTATTTAAACATATTATGAGAACAATATACAGTACAACTGGAACAGCTTACAATATATCAGTATTACATAGACTTCATAAGTAAGCATAATTTGTGATGTGCAATTTAAAGCTAAATCTGATCATTTCGGCAGACCGTAGTTTCTTGTATGAAATGATTATCAGTAGTCATAAATTATTTGCGTTTGTAATAATGGTCCATTCGGTGTCACCATAGAAGATTTGTAACTCTGAGAAAAACAGATTGAGTTTGCAAAGTGGATATTTACGGTTACAAAGATCAGAGGTGTCGCCGTGGTCGTGTCACATTGTGCTGTAAAATGTTGTATATAAATTACTTGAAGCGCGGATTGATACGGTACGCAACACAGTCATAAATGTAAATACGAGCATATGAATGACAACTGGCAAGATCGAGGGGAAGAGAACAAGGGGAGGGCAGAGAAGTAAATACCTGGATGGCTTGTTGTATGGTCGAGACAGGAACACTGAGCTGATCCACGACTCCTGGTGATCGAGTGAGATTGCAAAACATGACCGCCCACTCTTACCTGCATGACACATGATGATGAAGACATGCATGTGTGAAATAAAGGTGTTACAGAAATATGTGGCTGGTTATACACATTATCGTCATTTGTAGAACGTTACTCTCGTCATGGCCTGCTGTGAGATTCTCGATCCGTGGCTAGTTCTCGTGCCTTCCACGTGTTCATGCCCATGCTGTCTGCAATGTCCTGTGTCTAACTTTATGCTTGTCGACCACTGCCTCGTTTTCTTTGAACAATGCCGAAGTCTGAAAACAAACACACAACATGACTAGACAATTTATGAAAAAAATAAAGAAGTTCAACAGCCAGCAAAGAGCCACACTACTAATCGTTTCCACCGCTATCTGATTGAAAGCTATCCTGGTATTTCCTTTCAGTTTTCTTCTTCTTCTTCTTCTTCAGCGTTCCGAGCCATTGAGGTTCTTTGCTGCAAATACAATCCGTCTCCATTCGTCTCTTTCAGTTTTAAGATATTATAATGCACCGTCTATAATACTGGAATAGCGAAACAGAACATTTACAGGACTAGGGCACCGAATTACATAAAACCTGTCACTCTAAATAAAGTCATCGTCTGGAATGATAAAACTTCGTTATTTCGACGCCCGAACACACGGACAGACAGGTCTTGCACTGATTCTTACACTAAAAGAATATGTCAAGGGATAGATTTACTGCAATACAAGCCTTAAGTTGATTGTTCAATGCTGGGCACGGCTTAGATTCACTTTGCAATATATGTCCGGGCTGCTAAACTTGGTGGCACCTATCTTGCCAGGCGTTACTAGAGCGTAGGTTGAGGTTAGGACTGCTCTGTAGATCTGGAATAGGACATTGGTTTCGCCTTAGAAATATTGCTGCAGATGTCAGTTTAAAGTTAGCTGCATATTCTTTACAGGACGTAGCCGTCAACTCCAGCATTTTTAACCTGCTTGTGACTCCTAGACAAGTTTACGTTCAGTAGTTTGCCATTTTTTCTGAACGACCGGCACTCACACCATTGTTAAGAAACCACCGCAAGACGGTCTGATTCCAAATCGTCCACAGCTGTGTTTCGAACGTGATATGCGGTATTACGAATTACATTCTTAACTCCTACGCCACAGAGCCAGCCACAGAGATGTCAGTAACAGTAAAGTAACAGAGATGTCAGTAACAGTAAAGTAACAGAGATGTCAGTAACAGTAAAGTAACAGAGATGTCAGTAACAGTAAAGTAACAGATATGACGGTAACAGTAAAGTAACAGATATATCGGTAACAGTAAAGTAACACATATGTCGGTAACAGTAAAGTAACAGAGATGTCGGTAACAGTAAAGTAACAGAGATGTCGGTAACAGTAAAGTAACAGAGATGTCGGTAACAGTTAAGTAACAGATATGTCGGTAACAGTAAAGTAACAGATATGTCGGTAACAGTAAAGTAACAGATATGTCGGTAACAGTAAAGTAACAGAGATGTCGGTAACAGTAAAGTAACAGATATGTCGGTAACAGTAAAGAAACAGAGATGTCGGTAACAGTAAAGTAACAGAGATGTCGGTATCAGTAAAGTAACAGATATGTCAGTAACAGTAAAGTAACAGATATGTCAGTAACAGTAAAGTAACAGATATGTCAGTAACAATAAAGTTCTCTTTGACACGTCTGATGTGCATTGAGCGAATACTTCTAGTTCTACAGTGTGTATTTTTCTTGACTGTGGAGTTTTTGAAAATATTGCCGTTCCAAGTTTTGTATTTACCCTTTATATTGCATGAGTTCACAGAGGGTGAATACACAATTTGGAACGACACTATTTTCGAACACCCCACAGTCATTAAAAATACACAAAATATATTTATCATAGACCATTCTCTATGTCTATATTTATATTAGACCATTCTCTAGTTCTATATTTATTATAGACCATTCTGTAGTTCTATATTTATTATAGACCATTCTGTAGTTCTATATTTATTATAGACCATTCTCTAGTTCTATATTTATTATAGACCATTCTCTAGTTCTGTATTTATTATAGACCATTCTCTAGTTCTGTATTTATTATAGACCATTCTCTAGTTCTGTATTTATTATAGACCATTCTCAAGTTCTATATGGGCACTCGGTTGGCGGTGTCTCACACTCGCTGCCATTACTTCCATGGTCAATGCCTGATACTCATGCTAGGCTGGGGCCATGTTAAACATTCGATTTGACACGATGGGGATCGAACGCATGAGCACCAGGCCGGCGAGCGAGCGTCTAGTCACTAGGCTACCGCGGTTTTCATCAAAACCATCAACATAAATGGTGCAATGGGGACAAGATACACAGAGAAAAAAAGAGCAAGGTGCGTGAGGACAGTTTAAACAGCGGGGCAGCAAATCATACTAGAAGCAACTCCAACTTCATGGATATACCAGATGCGAGAGAGAGAGAGAGAGAGAGAGAGAGAGAGAGAGAGAGAGAGAGATAAGAGAGAGAGAGAGAGAGAGAGAGAGAGAGAGAGAGAGAGAGAGAGAGAGAGAGAGAAGGGGAGGGAGAGAGAGAGAAAGAAAGAAAAAAAGAAAGAAAGAAAGAAAGAAAGAAAGAAAGAAAGAAAGAAAGAAAGAAAGAAAGAAAGAAAGAAAGAAAGAATGCAAAAGAGAGTTGTCATCGCTAATGCCTTCTCCAGAATAAAGAAGAAAGAAGAGGACGGGGACACTGACGACGCCGACGAGAAGAGATAGAAGTCGTAATATTAGTGACAGTAAAAGTAATAGTAGTTGTGTCAGCAGTAGTAGCACCAGCTGTAGTTATAGTAGTAGTAGTAGTAGTAGTAGTAGTAGTAGTAGTAGTAGTAGTAGTAGTAGTAGTAGTAGTAGTAGTAGTAATAGTAGTAGCAGCAGCAGCAGCAGCAGCAGTAGTAGTAGTAGTAGTAGTAGTAGTAGTAGTAGCGCCAGTAGCTCTGTGTCCTCTTCTTCTTTCGTTCACTGGTGTATACAAACGCTGAAAATTTTGAAAATAAAGTTTGTTCGTTCGTTCGTTCTATATCTGCAATGCTGTCTCTTTACGACTTTCACTCTCTTTTTTTGTTTGTTCACCTAGTGGTCCACGGAGTTTATAATCCACTGTCGTTTCTTTAGGCCAAAAGGTTTGCCTAGAGGTGTTCGTAATTTGGGTAGTCCTGGAGTTTGTGATCTGCTGTCTGCGGAGCCAATCCACATGTGCACATGGCTGATTCGCGAATGTTTAATTTTGTATACATATGTTTGCGTAATCTACTTTGTCTTGTTCTGACGCGCAGAATAATGATTTGTTCTGGTCTGTCCATAAAATGGTAATCGCTTGAGCTGGTGTCAGTAGCTCTCTGATTGATGTGATTATAATTTTTTTTGGGGGTGGTATGTGACAGGCACATCAGGTTGTTCTGCTGTTGCTCCTTCCTTAGCTAGTTGGTCAGCTCTCTCGTTTTCAAGTAGCAGCAGTAGTAGTAGTACATTTTATGCAATAAATACTTGTCATTAGAAGTTAGGAAAAGAATTCTTGCATGTTACCTTAGTATCATATGGCATATGGCTGCGAATCCTTTACAACTAGTAACCAAGCTGAATCATCCCTGGAGGTTTTGGAGAAGTGGTTGTATAGAAGAATGCTGAAAATTCCTTGGTCAGCTAAAAGGAGCAATCTGGACATTTTGAGGGAGTGTAAGTGTCAAAGACAAATTATTACAAACATCAGAAAGGGGCAGTCTTCATTTTTCAGCCACGTTATGATAAGACAAAGCCTGGAACACGTTGTGACGCCTGGAAATATTTATGAAAAGAAAGATATAGGAAGACAGGCAGAGAACATTCTTGACAGTCTTGTGTCGTGTCAGGGAGTCAGCATACGAATTGATGCATGCTGTTGGAGATCGCAAGATATAGAGAAGCATGATCGCACACGCCAGTCGGCAAGGCACTTGAGTAGTAGTAGTAGTAGTAGCAGTAGTAGTAGTAGTAGTAGTAGTAGTAGTAGTAGTAGTAGTAGTAGTAGTAGTAGTAGTAGTAGTAGTAGTAGTAGTAGTAGTAGTAGTAGTAGTAGTAGTAGTAGTAAATAGTAGTAGTAGTAGTAGTAGGAGTCAATGGCTGGGGCATATAGAAAGAATGGAAGATAATAGGGAAACAAAACTCGCTTACACTCAGGAAATAAATTACCGTAGACCCCGAGGTAGACCAAGAAGACGGAGGAGAGATAATATATATACAGACCTACAAGCACTTGGAATCAATGACTGGCAAGAGAAGGTCCACCAGAGAGACGAATGGAGACGGATTGTATTTGCAGCAAAGAACCTCAATGGCTCGGAAAGCTGAAGAAGAAGTAGTAGTAGTAGTAGTAGTAGTAGTAGTAGTAGTAGTAGTAGTAGTAGTAGTAGTAGTAGTAGTAGTAGTAGTAGTAGTAGTAGTAGTAGTTTTAGAAGCAATTTTATTGCAATCAGTCACCATTACAACACTTCCAATAACACGGTATTTATAGGTCTGATGGCCAGACTGAAGGTAATATTAAAGGGATCTATCGTCTGACATCTGAATGAAACTAAATCAGCATAAATAAACACTGACCCACGCCTGTTTTCGGAACAGACAGTTCAAAGACTAGGGTAGGGAAACGTGTCACAGGCATGATTACACTGCCTATCATGAGCTGAACTAGAATTGCAACATTGTTCACGCGATCGAGTTTGTACCAAGCTAGGGTATCGCAATCCGTAGCTCTGTGTAATCGATTTAGCGCAGACTCGATTATAGATCACACTAACGCCCAGGTCATAGTATTCTGTGGCCAAGAAGAGAAAGAGAATGGAATAATTACACGTAAAGTATCGTGGAATAAGATTAGAAATGACAATTTTAGTGATGTGAATTGGTGTGCTGAAAGAATAGGGCGACTGATGTAGGAACTGGAAGAAAGAGATTGAAACATGGGTAGAAAGCAGGCAGGATGTAAGTCGTTAACATTGGGTAAATATGGAACGGTTTCAAGATTGGTCGTCTGCCTGGAATGAAGGGTCTCTATGTGATTTATTTCTGGAATGTCTTCTAAAGTATCGGGCAGAAAGAAAAATATCATTCTGGTCTTCTTCTTCTTTCGTTCGCTTGAAATTATTGTATAATTGCAATGTTGTCCCTTTGTCTCCTCTAAGTGAAAACCACATCGCGATCTTATCTATATATAGAAATCATCGTTTTATCACATTATTCACAGTTTGTGACATTTTTACATTTCGTTTTAATGCAATTTTTCAGCAAAATCATCTTCATTAACATATCAGACAATAGTGAGGAGTGGAGAGTCATGATTACCATTGCCAGCTCCAGACCAGCTACCTGAAGCAAACGAAAAATAATAATATACACAATAGCGAGACCACACAGAATTTAATATTCCCAGATTTCCTTCTCTCCGCCATCGTCGAGGTGGAACATAAAGAACGAAGACATCGATGTCTTCGTCTTGTTCGTACCCCTTTCGAGGTGAGTACCTCACCTCTAGTTATGCACCTCATAGACAGGAGGGGTGTACGTCACACCTAGCTATGCTCCTCAGACATGGGAGATAGGTACGTCACACCTAGGTATATACTTCAGGGATTGATTGATTGATTGATTGATTGATCTAGGAACCGACATCACAGCATTCGGGACATTCCCATAAGCGCTCCGTCCCCATCCTCAGCAACCAGCGATGGTTATATACTTCAGAGATGGGAAGGGAGCATGTCACACCTAGTTGTGCATCTCAGAGATAGGAGGGGAGTATGTCACACCTAGTTGTGCACCTCTTAGATAGGAGGGGAGTACGTCACACCTAGTTATATACCTCATAGATGGGAGGGGAGTACTCACACCTAGTTATATACCTCATAGATGGGAGGAGAGTACTCACACCTAGTTATATACCTCATAGATGGGAGGAGAGTACTCACACCTAGTTATATACCTCATAGATGGGAGGAGAGTACTCACACCTAGTTATATACCTCATAGATGGGAGGAGAGTACTCACACCTAGTTATATACCTCATAGATGGGAGGAGAGTACTCACACCTAGTTATATACCTCATAGATGGGAGGAGAGTACTCACACCTAGTTATATACCTCATAGATGGGAGGAGAGTACGTCACACCTAGTTATATATCTCATAGATGGGAGGAGAGTACTCACACCCAGTTATATACCTCTTAGATGGGAGGAGAGTACGTCACACCTAGTTATATACCTCATAGATGGGAGGAGAGTACTCACACCTAGTTATATACCTCATAGATGGGAGGGGAGTACGTCACACCTAGCTATATACCTCAAAGATGGGAGAGGAGAGTACGTCACACCTAGTTATATACCTCATAGATGGGAGGAGAGTACGTCACACCTAGTTATATACCTCATAGATGGGAGGAGAGTATGCCACACCTAGTTATATACCTCATAGATGGGAGGGGAGTACTCACACCTAGTTATATACCTCATAGATGGGAGGAGAGTACCTCACACCTAGTTATATACCTCATAGATGGGAGGAGAGTACTCACACCTAGTTATATACCTCATAGATGGGAGGGGAGTACTCACACCTAGTTATATATCTCATAGATGGGAGGAGAGTACTCACGCCTAGTTATATATCTCATAGATGGGAGGAGAGTACGTCACACCTAGTTATATACCTCATAGATGGGAGAGGAGTACGTCACACCTAGTTATATATCTCATAAATGAGAGGAGAGTATGTCACACCTAGTTATATACCTCATAGATGGGAGGAGAGTACTCACACCCAGTTATATACCTCATAGATGGGAGGGGAGTACTCATACCCAGTTATATATCTCATAGATGGGAGGAGAGTACTCAAACCTAGTTATATACCTCATAGATGGGAGGAGAGTACGTCACACCTAGTTATATACCTCATAGATGGGAGGGGAGTACTCACACCTAGTTATATACCTCATAGATGGGAGGAGAGTACGTCACACCTAGTTATATACCTCATAGATGGGAGGGGAGTACTCACACCTAGTTATATGTTGTTGTTTGTCCATCAAGAATGATGATGACCATTCATTTCATCCAGTGGGGTTGAAGGTGTGGAGCCGTGGGTTCTAAGATGGCTGATAAGGCCTATTTTGGCTCGAAATGTTCTTTGACAATGTGGGCAAAGAATGCTTGACGTCTCTGGAGGAGGATTTCCTGCAGTGGTTTTTTTGTCCTGCCTTTTCTTCACAGCTCTTGCAGTCCTGGTTGCCTCACATATGACTGCACCTTTGTGTAATGATGCACGCCACGAATTTCGGTCTCTGGCTGCAGCCTCCCAGGTGTCATGATGAATTCCAAAAGCATTCAGTGAAATTTTCAGAGTGTCTTTAAAACGTTTCCTCTGGCCACCTTGGGAGCGTTTACCACAACGCAGTTCGCTGTAGAAAATTCGTTTAGGGAGCCTGTGATCTGGCATGCGGGTCAAGTGACCAGCCCAGCGAATCTGATTCTTCATCAGTAGAGTGTGGATACTGGGCATGGATGCTCTCTCTAGGACTTCAGTGTCTGGAATCTTGTCCTGCCATTTAATCTTCAGTAGCTTCCTTAGGCAGACTGTGTGGAAGTGGTTTAATTTCCTAGCGTGTCGCTGATAAACAGTCCAGGTTTCACAAGCATATAGCAGTGTGGATAACACAACTGCTTTGTAGACTTTTAGCTTTGTTTGCAGGCTTATTCCAGTTCTGTCCCATACATTCTTGTACAGTCTGCCAAAGGCTGCACTGGCCTTGGAGATTCTTGCATTCACTTCGTCATCGATTGTGGCAGCTTGTGACACAGTGCTGCCAAGATAGGTGAATTTGTCCACAACACTTAGTCTACGATCATTCACTTTGATATTCGGCACAGTGTGATTATTCCCTGGAGCTGGCTGGTACATAACTACAGTCTTCTCCAAGTTGATATTGAGCCCAAAGTTGGCACAGGCATGTGAGAAAGCTGAAACATTATGTTGCATGTCCGCCTCTGAGTTGGCGTATAGAGCGCAATCATCAGCAAACAGGAGCTCTCTGACGGTGCCGCTGTCAATTTTGGTTTTAGCTTTCAGCCTTCTGAGATTGAATAACTTTCCATCCATACGGTAGTTGATGTCTATTCCAATGTCGTCGTTCTCGAAGGCATTCATCAACATGGCTGAAAACATGAGGCTGAACAGTGTTGGTGCCAGGACACATCCTTGCTTCACTCCATTGGTTACAGGAAAGGGTTCAGACAGTTCACCATTTTCCTGTACTCTTGCCTGCATGCCGTCATGAAATAGCCGCACTATTTGGACAAACTTTCGTGGACAGCCATACTTTGCCATAATCTTCCACAGTCCTTCTCTGCTGACTGTATCAAAAGCCTTGGTAAGGTCAATGAAAGTGGAGAACATTTCGCAGTTCTGTTCCTGACATTTCTCTTGCAGCTGCCTTGCAGCGAAAATCATGTCAACAGTTCCACGTTCTTTTCTGAAGCCACATTGACTCTCAGGAAGAAGACCTTGATCGAGATGGGCTGTGAGGCGATTGAGAAGAATTCTGGCGAGTATCTTCCCTGCAATTGAAAGCAAGGAGATGCCTCGGTGGTTGTCACAGGATTGGCACACCTAGTTATATATCTCATAGATGAGAGGAGAGTACTCACACCTAGTTATATACCTCATAGATGGGAGGGGAGTACTCACATCCAGTTATATATCTCATAGATGGGAGGAGAGTACTCACACCTAGTTATATATCTCATAGATAGGAGGAGAGTACGTCACACCTAGTTATATACCTTATAGATGGGAGGAGAGTACTCACACCTAGTTATATATCTCATAGATGGGAGGAGAGTACTCACACCTAGTTATATATCTCATAGATGAGAGGAGAGTACGTCACACCTAGTTATATACCTCATAGATGGGAGGAGAGTACTCACACCTTGTTATATATCTCATAGACGGGAGGAGAGTACTCACACCTTGTTATATATCTCATAGATGGGAGGAGAGTATGTCACACCTATGTATATATCTCATAGATGGGAGGAGAGTACTCACACCTAGTTATATATCTCATAGATGGGAGGAGAGTATGTCACACCTAGTTATATATCTCATAGATGGGAGGAGAGTATGTCACACCTAGTTATATATCTCATAGATGGGAGGAGAGTACTCACACCTTGTTATATATCTCATAGATGGGAGGAGAGTATGTCACACCTAGTTATATACCTCATCGATGGGAGGAGAGTATGTCACACCTAGTTATATATCTCATAGATGGGAGGAGCGTATGTCACACCTAGTTATATATCTCATAGATGGGAGGAGAGTATGTCACACCTAGTTATATATCTCATAGATGGGAGGAGAGTATGTCACACCTAGTTATATATCTCATAGATGGGAGGAGAGTATGTCACACCTAGTTATATATCTCATAGATGGGAGGAGAGTATGTCACACCTAGTTATATATCTCATAGATGGGAGGAGAGTATGTCACACCTAGTTATATATCTCATAGATGGGAGGAGCGTATGTCACACCTAGTTATATATCTCATAGATGGGAGGAGAGTATGTCACACCTAGTTATATATCTCATAGATGGGAGGAGAGTATGTCACACCTAGTTATATATCTCATAGATGGGAGGAGAGTATGTCACACCTAGTTATATATCTCATAGATGGGAGGAGAGTATGTCACACCTAGTTATATATCTCATAGTTGGGAGGGGAGTACGTCACACCTAGTTATATATCTCAGAGATGGGAGGAAAGTACTCACACCTAGTTATATATCTCATAGATGGGAGGAGAGTACGTCACACCTAGTTATATACCTCATAGATGGGAGGGGAGTACGTCACACCTAGTTATATACCTCATAGATGGGAGGAGAGTACGTCACACCTAGTTATATACCTCATAGATGGGAGGAGAGTACTCACACCTAGTTATATATCTCATAGATGGGAGGGGAGTACTCACACCTAGTTATATACCTCATAGATGAGAGGAGAGTACTCACACCTAGTTATATACCTCATAGATAGGATGGGAGTGCGTCACACCTAGTTATATACCTCATAGATAGGATGGGAGTGCGTCACACCTAGTTATATACCTCATAGATAGGATGGGAGTACGTCACACCTAGTTATATACCTCATAGATAGGATGGGAGTACGTCACACCTAGTTATATACCTCATAGATAGGATGGGAGTGCGTCACACCTAGTTGTGCACCTCATAGATGGGAGGAGAGTACGACACACCTAGTTATATACCTCATAGATGGGAGGAGAGTACGTCACACCTTGTTATATACCTCATAGATGGGAGGGGAGTACGTCACACCCAGTTATATACCTCATAGATGGGAGGGGAGTACGTCACACCTAGTTATATACCTCATAGATGAGAGGAGAGTACTCACACCTAGTTATATACCTCATAGATGAGAGGAGAGTACGTCACACCTAGTTATATACCTCATAGATGGGAGGAGAGTACGTCACACCTTGTTATATACCTCATAGATGGGAGGGGAGTACGTCACACCCAGTTATATACCTCATAGATGGGAGGGGAGTACGTCACACCTAGTTATATACCTCATAGATGAGAGGAGAGTACTCACACCTAGTTATATACCTCATAGATGAGAGGAGAGTACGTCACACCTAGTTATATACCTCATAGATGAGAGGAGAGTACGCACACCCAGTTATATACCTCATAGATGAGAGGAGAGTACTCACACCCAGTTATATACCTCCGACTTCTGCATGCATGTGTAAAGGATTGACATCCTATAGATAGATTCCATCCATACTTAACGGGCTCTATCTACAAGTGGATAGGCTAATGTTTCCTAAACGTTTGCCAAGACGGTGACCTTACGGCCTACTCATTGCCATTTCCAACAGTCCTATTATGTTTAACGTGCACAGATTGCACATGGCATCTCCTGTTTTTCGCCCTTGTCCGGGAAGGCTAGGTACCCAATCTCACTACCCATGATACCAGGGGTATGTGTCCAATCTCACTACCCATGATACCAGGGGTATGTGTCCAATCTCACTACCCATGATACCAGGGGTATGTGTCCAATCTCACTACCCATGATACCAGGAGTGTGTGTCCAATCTCACTACCCATGATACCAGGGGTATGTGTGATATCACTAGATACCAGGAGTGTGTGATACCATTGTATGCCAATGGTTCTTGGAAAAATTCCCAGCCCTATACGCGGGGATTGAACCCGCTTCCTTCTTAGTCTGAGGCAGACATCGCAACCTCTCAACACTCTCATAACACCCCCCCCCCCCCACTTTTTTCACGCGACATGGATTTAAATACGAAAGACTTGATTATCGACAAAAATAAAAGTTCTAACAGAAGCCACCTGGTCGGGTTTTCGTCCGAGCTTAGATTGACCCATCTGTCACTTTCCAAGAGCTTCTAGGTGGCTCCAACGTGGTCTTGGTGGAGTTGATCGAGCAGGGACAGCCTCTGAATACACAAGAAGTCTCACACTGATCCCAGGATTAAAAGCCGTAACCATGCCCCGTTCTGACTTGTCTCCGACTCTCGTTTGTTTGTTCTTAAGTGTGAACTTTGCCGAGCTTAAGAATGAGGGTTGGTATTTTGCCACCGCGGGAACTTATTTACTTTACTGGGAGAACTTCGTTGGTAAAAAACCAACAGACAGATCAAGAATAGTTCCTGTGATAACCCGTGAATGAGTTAAATGAGAGTCGACTAAAGTTTCGACTTTACAACGCGTGGAACTTTCAATAAAATTGCTCTCTCGGTCAGTGTTGTTATCGTCACATAATTAACTAAGACAAAGCTCTCGCCACTTTCAAATATTGTTTGCATACACTGAGTGATGTTTACAAATATTGCTGAATTGTGTTTGTAAATATTTCCTACATTCCATCTCTCCAGTGGCATGTGTTTTGTTTACAAATTTTGACCCATTTCTGTCTTGCAATAATATGTCTCACATATTTAATACATTTTATGTCATCTCCAGCTGTTTCTTGAAATTATTTCTCAAAATGTAAATATCTTTATTCAACTTGTCCGGGTTGTTACTTGAAATTGTTTGCCTTACACAATTAATACGTTAATTCAGTCTGTTCCTGTTATTACATGAGATTATAAATCTCACACAATTAATAGTTGATTCATTCTACCCCAGCTGTTACTTGAGGTTATATCTTACAATGTAAATATGTTTATCCATCTCGCGCCAGCTGTTATTTTATATATGTCTGACACAGCTAAACCATTTATTCAACCTGTTCTAGATGTTACTTGAAATCATGTCTTCCAAAATTAATACGTTTATTCAATCTGTCGAAATCGTTACTTGAAATTATATCTAACACTATTAATAGATTTATTATTTGAATGTACATACCTCACGTCGGGGCTGCGACTTAGGGGGCAGTGAAATGCAGTTTCGATTTCCCGACATATCGATTCGAGAGATCGAAATCAGCCGTGCCGATTTGCGTTGGTTTCGATGGATGAGGCGTCGAAAGTTCAGAAAGCAATTGCAAACTACTGAGTGTAATGTTGTTTAGAAAATAAAAAACTGTAGTTGATTGCAACGTCCTGTAACGAACATGCAGCAAACACCACCATATATCACATGGTTAATACATGTATCCTACATCTACTTGTTACTAGAATTACTACTAAGACTTCAGCGAAGTGAATTGATAAGTCATATGTTAGCTATTTTACATAACACACAGTCAATGATACTGTTTATTCATATATCTGTTGTTTACTGATCTATCTCTGTCTGTCTCGTGTCTGCCTACCAATCATAATCATCATCATGTGCCATGCCGATAAGCGTTGGCGGTCTTGTTTCGCCATCTCACACTATCACCAGAGTCGTGGATCAGCTCCGTGTTCTTGTCTCGACCATGCCACATGGCCACTTGTTACAGATATTTGCTTCCTCTGCCTGACTGTCTCTTGTTCTGTTCCCCTCAATCGTGCCAGTTGTCACCAAGTTCTCTAGTTTATTTCTTCTTATAACGTGCTCCCCCCCCCCCCCAAAAAAAAAAAAAATGTGACAGTCTAATTTATCTAATCACTTTAAGGTTTTCATTTGCTTCTTGTAGGACTTACTCGTTGTTTTTTGTCTGTCTATTCGTGGAATTTTTTTTTTTTTTTTTTTTTTTTTGCATTTTACTCAGAATCACATTTCCACTGCCATTAGATGTTTTTCAGCTTGTCTGCTCATTTCTACGTTTTACATCCATACATGTTCTATGTAGCATCTCAACACTCTTTTTCTCTCAGCAAATAACATCTTTTTATTGGTCAGTATGTTTTCCATCTAGCAAAAGGCACTATTATGTCCTTTCAAATCTATGCATCCGTTTCTCTGCCTCGCTGTAAATCTATAGACGCCTGTCAATGTGCAGACACAGAGATTTCCATTCACGTAACTCAGACTGACAAGATGTAAATCTGCCTTCCACTACTAACACCCGCGGATCTCTCGCGTCACTCTGTTGGTGACTTCTGTTGGAAATTAGATCGACCAAGCTATCACCCAAGAAAGTTTTAGACTTATTTTCCGTTCGTTTTGAAATCAAGCGTAGTCGATAATGTACTGGACTTATTTTTGCGTGTGGATTAGATTTCCCTATTACCAGTGTCCCTCGCCATCAAGAGAACCCACTCCGACTTCTGAGCTACTTGTAATTCCTTCCCCAAGTTAAGGACGAGAAGTCGACATTCTCGTCTAACTAACTGGTGTAAGGGTTGAACCTGCTACATCGGCATCAGCACACCGGAAGTTTAAGATCGAGCGGTCTTATACATTCAGCCATGCTGATCTAAAGTTTCAGACTGATTACTTCTAACTCCTGCCGGTCCTTGTTGCATGAAGCCAACGCCTGCACACATATCTGCTGTAATTACTTCCCGTGGGACCAATTTTCTCATTAAGAGTTAATCAAGAACGCTGCTTTAAAACGCACGAAACCTGAGTCGTGGCAACAGAGCGCGCTTATTGGAAACACTACGGCGTAAAGCGTTAAGTCTCACACGTTTTGATTTCCTGTTGTGCTGTAATGAAAATGGTTCCTGTTTTGTTCGTGAAGGAACCTCGGTAGTGTTGTTGCTAGTGGATTCACCTGCAGGGTTGGAGTTCCTGAGAGCAAATGCTAGCTCCAGCCGCAATGTTGAGGTCACTACGTGGTCTTCACGCTTGCCTGGTGGCCTAGTTGTCATATGTTTAGTTTAGTTTAGTCTAGTTTAATTTAGTTTAGTCGACGGATCAACATCACGGCACACGGGTGTAACCCATAACCATAAGTACCCCGTTCTACTCACTCAAGCCTGAGTTCGGGGAATCTCAGCTCAGTCCATGAACTCCGTAGCACCGGCGAGTATCCTTAAATACTTTGGGTAGATTTTTAACTCGAAATTTTGCCCGGGCAGCGCCGTTAGGCTACTCTATTTCCGATTTCCAACTGCCAAGGAATTTTCTTTACGTGCGCAATAATACACACGGGCGTCCGATCTCACTACCCATTCCATGGCCCCAGAGACCAGGGGGAATTTAGTTACTAGAAGTCCGCGTGAAAAATCCCGGCCCTCACCGGGACTTGAACTAGGGACCTCCAGCACTCCATGCGGACACCATACCTCGAAACCACTCAGCCCCCCCCCCCCCGCCCCACCCTCTCTCGGTCATATGTTCGAATCCCTCTGGGCGCAGAAGGGAGACATTTTTATTGAGCTGGACTCCCAGGTCTACCCAGCCTAAAATAGATATAATTAATTTTCTGTGAAGTGAAGCGGTCGATGTGATACTGGCGCATCATCTGTCCAAGTCGATTTACCTATAACAATATGAGGTTAGCACTATGCACCCATCTGCAGCCTACCTTGTTCCAGAGGTACTGGTCATCCTTTCCTCTGGATAAACCCAGGCAGGCCGAGAGAGGGATCATGCGGAATAAGCAACACATGCTCTTTGAATCCAACCCAGGCATTGTGCGATAGAGTTTTAGATCCAGTCCACATACTTTCGTCTATAAAGACGGCAAGGTGCCACTACTACTACATACACAATACGTATTAGGGGTTGTAAAATGATTTTTTTTTTCTTTTTAATTTTTTACTTTTTTTACATGGATCTCAAGTGGATCCAGTCTCATAAAATGGGCACACAGTTTCTGGGAATTAAGACTGTTGCTGTAAAACTGACCACATCATGCTAGGTGTGCCTTTTAGACGAGATAAGATGGGTGTTCCAATGCTCTACGATAGCATGGAAGCTGGATTCTTTGCTACTTGCCTTTTTGGTCATGTATTTAACACTGCCTCTTTTTTCTTCTCTTTTTCTTCGTCTTCTCCTCATTCTCACTCTTTCCGCTCTTGCTTCTGCTTCCCTCTTCCTCTCCCTGTCCCCATTCTTCTTCTCCTTCTTCTTCTCCGCCTCCTCCTCCTCCTCCTCCTCCTCCTCCTCCTTCTTCTTCTTCTTCTTCTTCTTCTTCTTCTTCTTCTTCTTCTTCTTCTTCTTCTTCTTCTTCTTCTGCTCCTCCTCCTCCTTCTTCTTCTTCTTCTTCTTCTTCTTCTTTTTCTTCTTCTTCTTCTTCTTCTTCTTCTTCTTCTTCTTCTTCTTCTTCTTCTTCTTCTTCTTCTTTTGCTTTTCGTGTCCTTGTACTATTTTTTCCCCTTCTACTCTTCTTCTCATTTTTGTCCTTATACCCTTCCCTTTCTTGCTCTTTTCCCCCAAATACCCCCCCCCCTCCCTCATTCTATAAACTTTATATATGTTTATATTCTCAGCATTCCTTTTACATGTCTTTTAAAAGAATATCAATGCAACATGTATAATAGATAATTGAAGTGCGAAAGATGAACAACTGGCAGGGTCGAATGTAAGGCGGGCCTTCTTGCCCAATTTGTGACCCTATGAAAATAAAATGCATTCGTTAGTTTGTTCGTTCTTCTTTTTCTTCCTCTTCTCCTTCAAGAGCCTGGTCGACGGCAGACATTGCTGATCCCGAATTTCCACCCCCTGCCTATCGTCTGACGCTGTGATGAAGTTGGTGATACTTATATCAACATGTATCGCCAAGCTGTTTCAGATTGTCCGCCTACATCTGTTACTGTCTTCTACCTCTCTCGTTCAACATTTTCCCCACATAAGGCTTTTGTCTCTGTTACACTTCTTCTATTATCACGTCCCATACATGTCATTTATCTTTTCCGTATGGTTTTTATGAGTAATCTTGAAACATCTGCAGCTCCCAATACCTTTGTGTGTATTTTCTTCTTTGTCACGATATTTTCCACATTCTGCTTTAAAAAAAAAAAAATGCTTAGTTTCAGTTTTCTCCAAATTCTTCATCATTTCGTTATTCATAGCGCAGCGTTTGTACCCACACAGAAGATACGCTAATAAAATATAAATTACCCACATGGATACCTGGAAATGTCGTGGAAAGTAATAGCAGCAGATGTGATAATGACCACATCACTCATATAGACCCTATTGGCCAATAATAATAATATGGTCAGTACATCCACACTCAAGGCGTGGAAACGGGATCTTAACATTTTTACTGTTTGAATGTAGTCAGTGGTGGGAGCAGATAGCCGAGTGGCTAATAACAGCGGGTTCTCCTTCGGGAGACCCAGGTTTGACTCCTCGGTAAGGTGTGGATATTTTTTTCTATTGGGGGCAAAAAAACCTGCACAGTTCGCGGCGACTGCACTAGCCAGGCGGCCTTAATTCCTCAGGCTCAAAGACTCTTCTGCCATACACCACAAGGTACTGTATTGGCTGTTAATGACAGTTGTTTTGACAGTCCAGTTCCCATGCATCGCTACAACCTGTTTAATTATTCAGTTTTTATTTTTATAATAGTCCAGTTCCCATACATCGCTACAACTTGTGTAATTATTCAATTTGTTATAATAGTCCACGTCCCATGCATCGCTACAACCTGTTTAATTATTCAGTTTTTATTTTTATAATTGTCCAGTTCCCATGCATCGCTACAACTTGTGTAATTATTCAGTTTTTATTTTTATAATAGTCCAGTTCCCATGCATCACTACAACTTGTGTAATTATTCAATTTGTTATAATAGTCCAGTTCCCATGCATCGCTACAACCTGTCTAATTATTCAGTTTGTTATAATAGTCCAGTTACCAGACATCTTTACAACCTGTTTCATTCTTTAGTTTGTTATAATAGTCCAGTTCCCATGCATCGCATCGCTACAACCTGTTTAATTATCCAGTTTGTTATAATAGTTTTTTTTTTTTTTTAATAATAGTTTAGTTCCCATGCATCTTTACAACTTGTTCCATTCTTCAGTTTGTTATAATAGTCTAGTTACCAATTATCTTTACAACCTGTTTTATTCATAGTTGGTCTCCCTTTGTTTGCAATTCTTCCGCTCATTTTTGTTTATTTCTATAGCGATAACAGAAAGATATCTACAGCTTTCGTGCGAAATGAACAGACTCGCCGACACAAAACGAGACACGTGATGAAATAAAGAGATGTATTCTTTGGAAAAGATCAGCACATTGCGTGCAGGGCGGCCAACTATCTAATAATGAAGAATCATTGAGCGGCATAGTTCCTGCAGAAACTGATTTCAAGGTTGACATTTGTGTGAGCTTGGTGGACAGCTGAAGACCTGCTGGCCGAGAGGCTAGAATGTCACGTTCTCTTTCGGGTTCGAATCCTCGGTAAGTTGTGGATTTTATTTCCTCTGTCATGGGCAAAAAGAAAGCCATAACCTGCACAGTTCGCGGCGACTGCACTAGCCAGGCGGCCTTAATTCCTCAACCTCAGTAGACCCCCCCCCCCCCCCCCCCAACTTGACCTACAGTGCAAGGTACTATAGACAGTACATATTTTGACAGATAGGCAGCTTGTTGTACGCGCCTTCTCCAGGCCATTGTGTAACTTTTATTGATTGATTTCTCACTTGTCCGTTAAACTGAAATGTTTAAACATGGCGACCTATGGGGAGTGATGGGGTGAACAGTAGTCAGTTGAATCCCCGTGTCAGTCAGTACTCACCGGCAGACATGAAGTGAATACAGGACAAGTGAAGTGAGAGTGATTCTTCAGTACGGTTTTTAATTGGACGGATAGGAGACCTGAGGTTTCATTTCTGGTTACCGCCAGCATATCGTATCATCTCCGGTGACTGATAGCATATGGGATCCCCCTTATAACCTCTGGTTACTGCTAGCATATGGGATCCGCCTTATAACCTCTGGTTACTGCTAGCATATGGGATCCGCCTTATAACCTCTGGTTACTGCTAACATATGGGATTCACCGTATCATTTCTGTTTACTGCTAGCATACCGGATCTGCAGTATCATTATAGTATAACTAAAGCCATACTAAAGCATAACTAAAGGTTGCATTCAAGGACAATTCCATACTTGAGTGTGTCCATTAATGATTCCCTCTCCACCGCATTAGACCATAGAACTAATATTTCAGCTCAGGGACGGCCGAGGAAACATAGCGGATAGACGCTCGGCTGCCGACTAGATGATTTTGAGCTGTTTCCGCACAAGGGCGGTTTCGAATTTTTTAATTGACTTGAGCTCCCTGGTCGACCTAGGCAAACATGGATACCAGGAAATATCTTGGGAAGTAAAGGCGGCCGGCGTAATACAGACCACATCAACCACCGAGTGCCGTTTGGTCATTAAAACATATGGGTCTAGAATCATCTTCCTGGTGCGTCGTGGGCGTGTAAACATTACCTTTACTATTTTTTTAACACCACCTTATTAGATCATATAATAAGAATCGCAACTTAGTGCACGAACCCGGTAAACCCGGCTGGATGATAGATTCACGAGAAAAACAGTTTTTTTTTTTTTAAATGATGGATTCACGAGACAAGCAGTTTTTATGATGGATTCATGAGACTAGCTTTTTATTCATGATGGATTCACGGGACAATCAGTTTGTTTCATGATGGATTCACGGGACAATCAGTTTGTTTCATGATGGATTCACGGGACAATCAGTTTGTTTCATGATGGATTCACGGGACAATCAGTTTGTTTCATGATGGACTCGTGAGACAAGCAGTTTTTTCATAATGGATTCATGAGACAAGCAGTTGATTCATGGTGGATTCACGAGAGATGCGGTTTTAGTTTTCATGATGTTGGATCGACCTGAAAAACTCAATATGGTGCAAATGATCTCTATTTCACTAACTATTCCGACCACTGTGCAAGCAAAGCATTTGGATCAACAGCTGAGATCACAGTTTCACAATAACCCTAATGGCGAAGTGACAAACAGAAGATGAATTATATTGTCACAAAATAGGAAGAAAAAGCTTTCGTAAAATTTAAAAAAAAAAAAAAAAAACAATCTCAGTTGGAAAGAAATGCACGATTGTTTCCTATCAAGCATTAGAGTAATCCATCTTTAGTGGGATCAGATCGAACGAGCTGCTTCCCCGGTCAGTTGTGGGCTTCCAAACCTGGAGAAATTAGACCCATCCATGTCGTTTTCCTCCCTCGGTCCATCCAGCTCAGTTGCGTCTCAATTAGAAACAGACGAATAAATCTTGACCGGGTTCTGAAAACGGGTATTTTGATTATGTATAGAAATAAGTTAGCGGGGTAGGGGTTTCCCCTATCAAAGGAGATGTAAGACGCCTCCTTTCCTCCGTTAGTCTACGGGACACCCTTGGGCAAGGTGGAGTACCCGTTTAGCCCCCCGATCAGGGTTACGTGAAGCCATGGAAGCAGGTGGTGGATGGAGTGTGACAGATTGTTGTTGGTTATGGTCTTGCACTCTGCGGCGATAGGCAGATGATCTCATCAGTAGAGACAATGGCTATGGCCACCGACTAATACAGTCTCTGCCCAGAAGGAAAGCAATGGCAAACTACCTTCTGCAAAACTTGCCAAGAAACCATAGCAACCATGAAAGAAAACATAATAAGAAAGAGATCTGGTGGCGAGACCCCCAGGCCAGGCAGATCAGATAACACTGGGGAAGAGTGTGACACAGGGACCAGTACTAGTAATCGTGATGACGGAGTTAATCCTGACTGTGTTACCAAGGAAATCCCCTGTGTCAGACTAAGAAACAGAGTGAGAATAGCAACGTGGAATGTGAGAAGTCTGTATGAGGGAAAGCTTAAAGTAGTGTGTGATGAGATTGAGAGGTTAAACATTCAAATTTTAGGAATTAGTGAACATCGCTGGAGCGGCAAGGGACATTTTACAACTGAAAATAGAAATATTTTCATTTATTCTGGTAGAGATGTCGGAGGCCAGAGTGGAGTGGCATTTTGTTTAGATAAGACAACTGCAAAATCTTTAATGGGATAAAATCCAGTTAGTGATAGAATCCTCACTATTAGACTTAAATGCCGTCCCAAAAACACAACTCTCATACAGATATATGCACCTACTTCAAAAGCAGAGGAAGACGAAATTGAAGATTTTTACAACACATTACAAGACACATTAAATAAGATTGGTCATAATGATATAACAATAATAATGGGAGATTTTAATGCAAAAGTTGGTGCAGGAAGAGCTGAAAATGAGAGACACGTTTTAGGAAAATTTGGATTAGGAAATAGAAATGATGCAGGTGACAAATTAATTGAATTTTGGACAGCAAATGAGTTAACGATAGCCAACACGCTTTTTAAACAACATCCAAGAAGACTCTTCACATGGAAGTCTCCAGACAATATTATCAAAAATCAGATAGATTATATTTTAATACAAAGAAGATGGAGATCAAGCATAACATCTGCAAAAAACCTACGTAGTGCAGACTGTGATACAGATCATCAGTTATTAGAAGCAGATCTGAAATTAAAACTCAAAAAGCTTATCCGAGGACCAAGGCCACTTCGTTTTGATCTCACAAAAATACCGGATGCATACACTGTAGAAGTTAGGAATCGCTTTGGGGTCTTGATGTCTGTACAAGAAGAAATGACACCTGATGAACTAGCAGTACAAACTAGAGATATCTTGATAACTGCAGCCAAAGATTTAATTCCGACCAAGAAAAAGCAACTTAAGCCATGGATTACATCAGACACATTAGAATTAATAAAACAACGAAGGGAACTTAAACAGAAAGGAGGTGAATCCGATAACAGCAGGATGAAGTATAAATATTTAACTCGAGAAATAAGAAAGAACACAAGAAAGGACAAAAATCAATATATACAAGATTGCTGTACCAGAATAGAGCAATATCATAAGACTGGAAGAGATTATGAAATGTTCAAAGAAATGAAGTTATTGACAAGAAATGTTCAACCTCAATTGAATGTTATCTGTGACAAGATGGGAAATACCTTAACAGAATCTAGACAAATTCTAGAAAGATGGCGGGAGTACTGCAGTGGAATGTATGATATGAGTGACAGTGAGGATATGAATGAGATACATGAACCAATGGCAGCAGAGACAGAACCTGAACCCTCATTAGATGAAATTGCTTGGGCTATAAAGAACCTGAAGAATGGTAAATCACCTGGATGTGATGAGATACCAGCTGAACTAATTAAAGCGGGAGGAGAAGAAAGCATACACATATATCATGCATTATGTACAAAGATTTGGAAATATGGTATATGGCCAAAAGATTGGAAGAGAACTATCTTCATTCCAATACCAAAAAAGGGCAACCTGAAATTATGCACCAACTATAGAACTGTTGCCCTGATCAGTCATGCAAGTAAAATTCTACTAAACGTCATAATGGGAAGACTTCGTAAGAAAATGGAAGAAGAGATTAACGTAGTTCAAGCTGGATTTAGACAAGGAAGAGGAACAAGAGATCACATATTCAACATGTGTTTAATAATAGAGAAGTGCAGAGAATTTAATGTAAACCTATTCTCATGTTTTGTGGATTATTCAAAAGCATTTGACTGTGTACAACATCAGAAGCTTTGGGAAATCATGAGGAATATGGGCTTTCCATCACATGTAGTACAACTCATAAAAATGCTCTATCTAGACCAACAAGCAGCAGTTAGAATAGATGGCGAGGCATCAGATTGGTTTGACATCAAGCAAGGAGTCCGTCAGGGCTGCGTGCTGTCACCCTATTTGTTTAACCTGTACGCCGAAAATATAATGAGAAATGTAAGAGATGATATAAACAGGGAGCTATATGATGCCCTAAATATTGGCGGTCATGACATACCGGGGATTCGATATGCTGATGATACAGTATTACTATCCACAACACAGAATGGCATAGAAAACCTAATAGCTTCAACCCAATTGAATAGTGAAAATCACAACTTATATCTTAACATAGCAAAAACAAAGATAATCCATACAGATAAAACTACTATGGAGAAAGAAATATACATTAATGGGGAAAAATTGGCGGTAGTGGAAAATTTTGAATATCTTGGTTCATTGATTACCAACAACGGTGACACATTTAACTGATTGCCTGCCAAACAAAAACATGGCCATACCCAAACAGAGATTCAAGGCAGAAAATTTGAACTAGGGGTATACCACAATCTTGCTTTTAAAATGGTTACAATTGTAGCAGATCTATTGTATTACATATAAAATTAAAGAGGATTGCACAAGGAACATGACAGTGTTAATAATAAATTGATAGGTTACAAATATTATGACAATAATGAGAGTTTTAGTAATAACAATTGAAATTAAAGTGTTAAAAATTATGAAAAAAATTCACTTACCAAGGCGTTATTTCATATCCGAATCTGCTAATCCAGTTAAATTTAGTGAATTTTATTACAAACACCAGTTGGGTTCTAGAATATCACAAGAACTGCTCCATAAAACGAATAAAACACAATGAAATCATAACATTATGAAGTACATCATTTTCACACAAAATGGAAAAACCATCATTTTCTTAGATTGTTGGTTGATTGTTGTTGTTCTTAGACTGTTAGATTTTTTTTCTCTATATTATTTCCGTCTTCTACATAACTATCTCACTACTGCACAGGTTTGTTTTCGAATCTATCACAAAGTCGTTTACATCACAATAACTATAATATAAAACTGTTTAAAACTGTAATTTTATTAAAATATATGAGGTCCTTCACCAGAAAGTAATGTCACAAAAATTCGAATCACAAAAATCCATTTCGAAACATGTTTTCATGTGTATTCTGCTTTGTCATGCGGGATTTTTGCACACGGAAGCCAGGTAATTCTTTCGTTCTGAAGTTTAACTTAATGGGACACTGAAATGGTGGACTGGAATGGAGAAATGGTTCAGTTTAAACCACCATATATAAAAAGCCTAAAGTGTGGTTCACGGGTGTCGCACAAGGGTTACGGGGTCTATCAGACGGTCTCCAGCGGGCAATCAGTTAAAGAAATTAAACGGCGACTATCAATTGCTCTTCAAAGTCTAAAACAGCTGAATAAATTATGGAGTGGGACAGATAGAACTACAAAAATTAGATTTTTAAGAGCATGCATCTTTCCCATTGCAACATACACCTGTGAGACATGGACACTTACTAAACAAGCTGAACAGCGCATAAACGCCTTTGAATATAAATGTTATAGACGAGTTCTAAGAATATCTTGGGTAAAGAAAAAAACAAATGCATCCATACTTCGAGAATTGAATATTGAAGAAGGTTGGCTATTAAAGACGATAAAACAAAGAAAATTGAAATATTTTGGTCACTTGAAACGTCACGAAAGTTTGGAGAGAACAATAATGGAGGGGTATATGCCTGGGAAGAGAGGAAGAGGAAGGCCAAAGAGAAGATGGGTGCAGGATGATCTCCAGATGGGTGTATCGGACGCGGGACATCTTGCTTATGATCGAGAGGTTTTCCGGAAGGTTGTTATGGGAGCGAGTTTCTGCAAAGGACATGCTACTGAATGAATGAATAGAAATAAGTGCCTGCTACGTGGCGAAGGTTTTACTGGCGCAGTTCGTGATTCCGCATACCCGGGTTCCCAATACAACTGCGCACGATTTAGCAGCAGACCGCGTTGCGTTGTTTTATTTTTACGAAATGGTATGGTTGACGATCGTTCAGAAAGCAATGACACACAACTGAACGTAAACTTGCCAAAAAATCACAACAGCAAAAACTGCTGGTATTGACTGCGACGTCCTATAGAATGCAGCTAACGTTTTTAAAACAGAAATTAGTGGTTCCTTGAAAAAGTAAACAGAATGTACAGAATCAAGTTGGCGTACACTTGCTGCATGCTATCAAATTCCGAACACTGCCGACGGATCATAGATGCTGTGGTGTGTATGGAAATGGGTGTTTGTCTATGTTTAAGAAATCACAGAACTTAAGGTTTATGGGACATTCTTTATGGCCCCAATATATACTTATAGACTTTATGGGCCTAGTATATACACTTTATAGAGTTTATGGGCCTAGTATATACACTTTATAGACTTTATGGTCCTATTATATACACTTTACAGACAATAAATCATCATCATCCTGTGGTGTTTCCTATGCAGAAGAAGTCACCTACAACAGACTTTTGGAATTTATCTTTGTCATAAGTCAGATGTGATGCCTCAGTTTCTCTCATGTAGAAGTCAGGTGTAATTCTTCTATTTCATATAGAAGCCAGATGTAATGCCTCTATTTCATGTAGAAACTATATGAAATTCATCTATTTCATGTAGAAGCCAGATTTGCTGCCTTTATTTCTCTCACGTATAAGCAAGATGTAATGCCTCTACCCACGAAGAAGCCAGATGCGTTGCCTCTATTTCATGTAGAAGCCAGATGTAATGCCTCTATTTCATGTAGAAGCCAGATATGCTGCCTTTATTTCACGCTGAAGTCATCTGTGGTGCCTCTATTTCTCTCATGTAGAAGCTAGTTGTGATATCTCTGTTTATCTCATGTAGAAGCCAGATGTGATATCTCTGTTTATCTCATGTAGAAGCCAGATGTGATATTTCTGTTTATTTCATGTAGAAAGCAGAGGTGATATCTGTGTTTCTCTCGTGTAGAAGCCAGATGTGATATCTCTGTTTATATCATGTAGACGCCAGATGTGAAATCTCTGTTTATATCATTTAGACGTCAGATGTGATATCTCTGTTTCTCTCACATAGACGCCAGATGTGATATCTCTGTTTCTCTCATGTAGAAGCAAGATGAGATATCTCTGTTTATCTCACGTAGAAGCCAATTGTGATATCTCTGTTTATCTCATGTAGAAGCTAGATGTGATATCTCTGTTTCTCTTATGTAGAAGCCTGATGTGATATCTCTGTTTCTCTCATGTAGACGCCAGATGTGATATCCAAGTTCATCTCATGTAGAAGCCATATGTGATATCTCTGTTTCTCTCATGTAGAAGCCAGATGTCATATCTATGTTTCTCTCATGTAAAATCCGGCTGTGATATCTCTGTTTCTCTCACATAGAATTCAGATGTGATATCTCTGTTTCTCTCATGTAGACGCCAGATGTGATATCCCTGTTTCTCTCATGTAGACGCCAGATGTGATATCTCTGTTTCTCTCATGTAGAAGCCAGATGTGATATCTCTGTTTCTCTCATGTAGACGCCAGATGTGATATCTCTGTTTCTCTCATGTAGAAGCCAGATGTGATATCTCTGTTTCTCTCATGTAGAAGCCAGATGTGATATCTCTGTTTCTCTCATGTAGAAGCCAGATGTGATATCTCTGTTTCTCTCATGTAAAATCCGGCTGTGATATCTCTGTTTCTCTCACATAGAATTCAGATGTGATATCTCTGTTTCTCTCATGTAGACGCCAGATGTGATATCCCTGTTTCTCTCATGTAGACGCCAGATGTGATATCTCTGTTTCTCTCATGTAGAAGCCAGATGTGATATCTCTGTTTCTCTCATGTAGACGCCAGATGTGATATCTCTGTTTCTCTCATGTAGAAGCCAGATGATATATCTCTGTTTATCCCATGCAGAAGCTACATGTGATATCTCTGTCTCTCTCATGCAGAAGCCAGCTGTGTTGCCTCTATTTTATGTAGATGTCAAATGGTATGCCTCTATTTCATTTAGAAGCCAAATATGCTGCCTGTTTTTTTTTTATAATCCTCATGCTTTGTGCTATTCCTCTTCTCTGCTTCCCCATTCACACCTCTCTCAATAGTTATCTTTTCCCAGCGTTGATTTCTTTTTCACATACCCACCATATTACATTTTCTTCAGTGTTTGTGTCCTAGTCACCAAACTTCTTCAGTATTAGTTCGTGTTTAGTAGATCTGTTTGTTTTCTTCGTTCAATGAAAGTCAGAAGCCAGATCATTGAAACAGAGTCAAGCCAAACAGGACGAAGTGAAACAGAGCTAAGCCAGATAGAAATAATCCAAACTGAACTAAGCCAATCAAATCCACACCACACCAAACAGAACTAAGCCAATCAACCCCCACCCCACACCAAACAGAACCAAGCCAAACACTACAACCACACCCCACATCAAACAGAACGAAGCCAAACACTACAACCACACTCCACATCAAACAGAACCAAGACAAACAAAACTACAACACACCAAACAGAACCAAGACAAACACTACAACCACACCAAACAGAACCAATCCAAACACTACAACCACACCCCCACACCAAACAGAACCAAGACAAACACTACAACCACACCCCACACCAAACAGAACCAAGACAAACAAAACTACAACACACCAAACAGAACTATTCCAAACAAAACGACGCCAAACAGAACTGAAGAAACGAGAGACTAGCCAAACAAAACCACAACTCCCCACACCACACCACACCACACCACACAACACCACACCACATCACACCACACCACACCAAACAAAGCCAAGAAAAGAGAAACAAATGTCAAACACAACCACACCACCCCTCACCACACCAAACAGAACCAAATAAAACAACACCACACTAAACCAAACTGAACTAAACCAAATCAAATCAGCAAACAAAATCAGGCCGAGGGCCAAACAAAACGAAACCCACGGAGTGACCACAAAGCTATCACAGCCTGCACTCGGTGCCCTTGGTGACGCAATCCCCGAGCGGGAGTCCACACCGGACGTCGTGTCTAAAATACGTATCTGAATAATCTAGACCCCTGAAACCTGCTGCCGGCCCAGTTTGTTTTCACGGACACCTGAAATCAATAACCAGTGTCCAGTTACCGCATTCGATTTCCCTTGTAAAGTAGACGTTTGTTTTTCCATCGCAACCACACAAGACGCGACTGTCTGACTTCACTTGACCACTCAACATTGATTTGTTCATTCAACTTTAAAGCTCATGGATCAAGAGCATTATCAATACTTCAACTAACCAGTGGCTATTAATCAATTTCAGTTGACTGTTATTTAAATTCCTTCATTTAAACAATATGAAATAACACAAAGTAGTGCAGCTTTACAGAGCAGAATTACAAAAAATACAAGACGTGCGGCGACTAGCCTTCATCAGCAAACAAATACATACACAAAACACAACATATAATCATGGAGAAGACCCTCCGATGACTACATTAAGGCATAAGAACGGGATGAGAAGAAGGAAAAGATGGGAAAAAAAATTAGAACAATGAAAAGAAAATGAATGATTGATTGATTGATTAATTGATTGATTTAGGAACCGACATCACAGCATTCGGAGCATTCCCATAAGCGCTCCGTTCCCATCCTCGGAAGCCAGTGAAAAGAAAATGAAAGTTTGAAGAACAAAAATGTGTTGCTATTTATCTCAGAATCTCCGGCTGTGATACTGATCCTCTATTTACAACACATTACAGCGTATCTACAGAGACTGTGGGTAGCGCAGCTACTGGTACTTTCATATGCAGGCCCGTTGGACTTGTGTTCGAGTCCAGTCGAAGCGGTGATGTTTTTAACCATTGGCCTGGCTTACAGGTCGATCCGGCCTAAAACTGTACCAGAAATTATTTAAGAGTAAAGGTGGCTGGTTTTATTTTGTGCTTTCTCGCTTTGAAGTCAAGCGTAATCAACACACACTACTTCTAGTAGCATCGTACTGAATTTTGCTTGCGCATTAGCTTTCCATATTATCAGTCTTCCTCTCCATTAGGCGATCCCACTCCGATTTCAGAGGTACTTGAAAATTACGTCGCCAGGTCAGTAACGAGAAGTCAACCTTTAAGTCCAACAGACCGGTGTAGGTTTTGAACTCTATACCTCGGCATCAGCACACCTGATGTTTCAGAGCGTGCGATCTTATCCATTCGGCCATGCCGGCGTCCGGCGGGGGATTTGATATTGACCACAAAACCTATGATTATCTATCAGGTCTATAATAAATATGGCGCAAGTATTATAAGTCGAGCTGAAAAACAGCTGATGGCTGTGGAAATGGGGTTTCTGAGGAGAATGCAGAGAATACCATGGACAGAGAAAAACCAATGATCAAGTCCTACAAGAAACAAATTAAAATCGTGAACTGATTAGAGAAATTAGACGTAGACAGTCAAAAGTTTTTGGACATGTTATGAGAAGAAATAAATTGGAGAACTTGGTGACAACTGGCAATATAGAGGGGAAGATAACAAGGAGAAGATAAAGAAGTAAATACCTGGATGGTTTGGCCACATGGCATGGTCGAGACAAGAACACTGAGCTGATCCACGACTCTGGTGATAGAGTGACATGGCGAGTCATGACCGCCCATACTTACCGGCATGGCACATGACGGATGGATGGATGGATTATGCAACCAATACCTCTCATGGAAATGGGTCCGTGTATATTTCACAGCGTATTGAAGAGTGGGTGTAGCTAATATAGAAAACCTGAGAATAGTGTAACTAGAAAGGTATTTGCCTTGAATCCAAACGACAAAAGAAATAGAGGTAGACCTACAAGCTCACGGAGAAGAGATGTTGAAACAGAAATCGATAATCTTCTTCTTCTTCTTCTTCTTCTTCTTCTTCTTCTTCTTCTTCTTCTTCTTCAGCGTTCCGAGCCATTGAGGTTCTTTGCTGCAAATACAATCCGTCTCCATTCGTCTCTCTGGTGGACCTTCTCTTGCCAGTCGTTGATTCCAAGTGCTTGTAGGTCTGTACATGTATTATCTCTCCACCGCCTTCTTGGTCTACCTCGGGGTCTACGGTCATTTATTTCCTGAGTGTAAGCGAGTTTTGTTTCCCTATTATCTTCCATTCTTTCTATATGCCCCAGCCATTGTAGTCTATTAGCCTTCATGATACCAGTGATTAGCGGGGACTTAAACAGATCATAAATGTCTTTGTTACTTCTTCTTTTCCACTCTCCACTTTGTGTATCCCTAATGGGTCCAAAGATGCGTCTTAAAATTTTGTTCTCAAAGGTTTGTAACAAGGCTTCGTCTCCTTTCGTTGTACTCCAGGTTTCAGAGCCATACAGCACAACTGGTCTGATCAGTGTTTTGTATATTGTGATTTTGGTGTTACGAGATAGCGCCTTTGATTTTAGTAGATGTTGTAGTGCATAGTATATCTTATTTCCAGAGTTGATTCTAGTTTGTATTTCTTCCCTTATGATGTTGGAGCAGTTGAAGATTGTACCCAGGTATTTGTATGTTTCCGTTCTTTTAATGGTCATATTATCTATTTGTATGTGGCCAGAGTTTCTAGCCATTCCGTCTCTTGAAATTACCATACATTCTGTCTTATCTTGGTTGATAACCAGCCCCATCTGTTGGGCTTTTCCCTTTAAGTGAGTCAATATTTCCAATGTCTTTTGTTCACTTTGTCCTATAATATCTATATCATCTGCATAACCAAGCAGCTTGGATGTTCCTCCAATATCACATTCCTCCTTTACCTTCCTTACAACTTTCTCTAGAGCCAGATTGAAGAGTAGCGGCGATAGTGCATCACCCTGTTTCAAGCCAGATGTTATTTGGAAGGGGTCTGATTTCCTGCCTTTATATGTTACTATATTATAAGTATCTTCCATGCATAGTCTCGTCATGTTGATTAACTTCCTTGGTATTCCAAATTCCTGCATAGCATTCCATAGACTATTCCTATGGACACTATCATAAGCCTTTTTAAAATCCACAAAAATGTTATGGAGATCTCTTTTATATTCCCAATGTTTCTCGGCTATTTGTCGTAAGATAAATATCTGATCTATTGTTGATCTGTTTTGTCTAAAATCCGCCTGGTAGTCACCTAATATGTCTTCTGAATATGGTTTTAGTCTATTTAGTAATACTGCGGATAGTATCTTATAGCTTGTGGACAGTAGTGATATTCCTCTATAATTTCCACATTGGAACTTGTCTCCTTTCTTAAAGATAGGTATCAATAATGACTCTTTCCAGTCATGGGGTAATTCTTCTGTCCTCCAGATTTTTATTATTAGTTCGTATAGCTTTAGATGTAATGCATGGCCACCTGCCTTTATAAATTCAGCAGCAATTCCATCAGTCCCAGTTGCCTTATTGTTTTTAAGTCGTGTGATTACATATAGGATTTCTTCAAATGTAGGTTCTTCAATTTGTGGTTCGCATGTTAGAACCTCTTCCTGTGGGAAAATGTGACTTGGAGCTTCACAATTTAGTAATTCAATAAAATATTCTTTCCATGTGTTGCACATTTCCTCATTGGTATTTATCATATTCCCATTTTTGTCTTTTAAACCATATGTGTTTTGTTGGTGCCATCGTTTCATTGACTTCAGTTCTTTAAATAATTTTCTGGATTCATTTTTCTGGTGATTAGTTTCCATATCTTTGATTATATTACTCATATATTCTCGCTTCTGCTGTCTGACTATTTTTGTAGCCTCTTTACATTCATTTCTATAATGCTCTTCCTTTTGGATGTTATTGATGTCATTTAACCATACATGTCTGGCATTCTTCTTCCTAATGACTGCTTTTTCACATTTTTGATTGAACCATCTGTTCTTTCTATGCGTGGTTAACACACCGAGACATTCTTCTGCGGTAGACTGAATTGTATTCTTGATGTTCAACCAAGTTTGGTCAACGCTTTCCTCCAAAGGGTTTTGCAGAGTTTCAAGTTTACATTTTATTTCATCTGTAAATTTCTCTTTGACTGTAATGTCTTGCAGTTTTTCTCTGTTATATGTTGGGTGTAATCTTTGTAATTTAGTATAGAAAGCTCTCTTAAGTTTTATTTTAAATTTTGCTCCAACGAGGAAGTGGTCACTGTGGCACTCAGCTCCTCTATAACTTCTAACTTGCTGTATGTTTGATGCATTTCTGTTGTTAATTAAAATGTGATCTATTTGATTATAGGTTCTCTTGTCACATGATTTCCAAGTTTGTTTGTGTATATCCTTTCTTTGTAGTCTGGTACTGCTAATCTGCAGTCCTTTGGCTTCTGCCAGGTTGATGACTCTCCATCCATTATCATTTGAAGTTGTATGTAGGCTTTCCATACCGGCCACTTTTTTATTAGTTTGCTCTCTACCTATTTTTGCATTGAAGTCTCCCAGCACAATCAGGATGTCCTGTTTGGGGGTTTCTTCTATGACATCTTCCAGATCATTATAAAAGTCTTCTTTAATATCATCTTCTTTCTCTTCAGTAGGTGCATGTACATTAATCATCGTTATATTTTTCCATTTACCTTTTATTCGTAATTTACTAATCCTGTCATTAAAAGCTTTAAAGTTTAAAACGTTCCCCCATAACTCTTTTTTGATGACAAATCCTGTTCCTAATTCATGTTTATTTTGGGTGTTTACTCCATATTTTATAATCATTCCATTTTGCTCTAAAGTACCCTCTCCTGGCCACCTTATTTCTTGAATTGCTGTTATATCCATTTGATATTCACCCAGCTCCCGGGTTAGTTCTTCGGCCGCTCCAGCTCGATATAGTGTCCGTACATTCCATGTTCCAAATCTCAAAAGTCCTTTAACGTTCCAAGGTCGTTGTCCAGATAAGTCAGTCCGATATCGAGGCTCATGTATTTGTTTCGTAACAAAGAAAGGTTTTTACAAAGGTGGGGATGTTAACCCCACGTTTCAACCCCCAACCTGGAGGACCAGGGTGTTTCTCTTTGTCTGTTCTCTACCCTTTGACCTGTCCGGCTTGCGAGGCCCTGCTGGTAGCTACGCTACCGCCGGCATAGCTGTCAGGGTCATTGAGAAACTCAAGATCCCCCACCACGACAAGGTGGAAACACCATCGGGGGAGAGAAATGGATAATATAGAGAGGAAATGGACAGAACTGCCCGGGATAGATAAGGATATGGCAGCTCAGAGTGAGTTGGTTGAGGGTCTACGCCACAGTTTGAGATAGAAGGTGAAAGAAGAAGAGGAAGCTAATATTTTTGTTTGTAAATTAAATAATTACAATACATTACAAATATAACAAGAAGTGACCCCTCCCCCTCCCCCCTTCTCAAAAAAAAAAAAAAAATACGAGGGAAGGAAAGAAGAAGAGGAAGCTAATCTTTATTTTTTTTTTTTTTTGTAAATTAAATAATTACAATACATTATAAATGTAACAACAAGTGACCCCCCCCCCCCCCCAAAAAAAAAAAGAATGAAACCAATGCGAGGGCGAATCAATAAATAAGTCACACAGTTCTGTGGGATTGCAGGCAAATGTAGTTGGTGTTTTCTACAGGTGTCATTAGGGGACAGCAACATTGAACTTTATATTTCCGTTCGTCAGATTGCGCTAGGTGTCTCATGTGCATGCGGAGCGCATAAACAAAATGGCGACTGTACTTCCGGAGTGTACAACCAAAGAGCAACGTGCTGTTGTGCTTTTTTTTTGGGGGGGGGGGCAAAAGGACTGCCTGAAAAGGACATTTATACGGAAATGATTACTGTTTATGCTGACAAATGTTTGTCCCGTAAAGCGGTGTATAGCCTGGTAGAAAATTTTTCTCAAGTACGCGAATGACGCCGAAGTTGAATGTGAAGTTGCAACGTGGTTTAGACAACAGAGCACGCAGTTCTACGCAGCCGGTTTGGGAGGACTGATAAAACAATGGGATAAGTGCATCAGTATTGGTGAAAATTATGTTGGGACAATGTATGTATAAAAATAAACTGTTTCAAATTATTATCATATTTAGTTATTTTTCTACAGCCACTTGTGACTTATTTATTGACTTCCCCATCGTATATAAGGATGCAAGAAAACAACAGCATCGATGGTAGACATTGAAGACAGGAAATCAGAAGGTGTCTCCTCCGTAACATGTTAATCACAAGACAGCTTTTTTTAAGATCTTCAGCGACTCAGATACCACAATCGAGAGCAAGCGCTGACCCCAGGAGACCAAGGACTGATAGAGTATCTGAAGAAATACATACCAACATATATGAGGCACACACAATAGATTGCTATCTCTTCTGGTTCTGAAGCTGAAAGATAAATTACGGAGGATGAGGACGAGACGAAGAAGACGTAAAAGAAGAAGAAGAAGAAGAAGAAGAAGAAGAAGAAGAAGAAGAAGAAGAAGAAGAAGAAGAAGAAGAAGAAGAAGAAGAGGCGGCGGCGATGAGGGCGGCGGCGGCAGCAGCAGTAGTAGTAGTTGTTGTTGTTATTGTTGTTGTTATTGTTGTAGGCGAAGAGGAAGGGGAAGAAGTAGAAGATAAAAGTAGAGGTAAAGAATATGAAGGCGGGAGAAGGAGATGAACAGAAGATATATATATATATATATATATATATATATATATATATATATATATATATATATATATATATATATATAATATATGTGTGTGTGTGTGTGTGTGTGTGTGTGTGTGTGTGTGTGTGTGTGTGTGTGTGTGTGTGTGTGGCCATGGACATAAGAAAGGAAGGTGACCAGTTGCCTTCCTCCCCGAGGCTTCTCTTTAGCTAATTATGTGACAACTCTCCGGGAGTCTCCGCGGCGAAGTGGTCAAGCCCCCTGTCTCGGGCTCCGAAGGTTGTAGGTTGGATTCCGGGCCGCATCCTTCGGTTCACGAGTGTATTTTGTTTCGGAGACTCCTGAGGGTCGTCGCTGGAGCTGTGGAGATCGTGCTGTGTGCGACGCTTTCCACGCTGCTGAAAGAGACTGAGCCATAAGGGATAAAACCCGGAGCAATGAAGTCAACCCTGTCGACTTTTAAGCAACTTTTATGTGACAACTCTGAGACTTTGCATAATCTAGGCCTTTGTATCATGAATTTGAGTGGTCAGTATCCTCCCTCGCCGCCTTCCCCTCTCAAATTATTACCAGAAACGCCAAAAGCTCCCCGGTACAAACTTGATGAGACTGAACCAGAGCCCTACTAAAGTGCAAGTTTGTTGCATGACATTTTTACAGCACGTTGTACTCAACCTCGGCATGTTTGTGCTGTTATGATTTACTTCATTCATCATGTGCCATGTCGATAATTATATACTTGAGTGTCTTCAACTTTACTTTCAATGTGCCTGTAATCAATCTGTGATCACGGTAAGTCTGCATTTGGAATTGTTTTTGTGACTGATTTACTAGGCAGTGTGTTTGTTAAATAGTTTGCTATTGATTTTTGAACTATCGACTCTTATACAATCGAAATAAGCACAGAGAGATGTGCTTCGAAATCGCCTGATGCAGATTTTTACCCCCCCCCCCCCCATTTGCACCCTCCCACTTTGTTACCACACACACCCCCGATTTGTCAGGGAATTGTGAGACTGCGTTGACTAACCCCTAGGTCACAAACGGCGACTGAACTGTACTAAACAATGTTTCCTGTGCTTTTCAGAACGTTGCGATCAACCCCTACTCCTGATTAATTTATTAGTCAGTTTTACCTTCAGTAGTTTGCCATTGCTTTCTCAACGAGTAGTCAACGTTTAAGTCCCACTGACTTGTTCGTGGATTGAACCCACAACTCGGCCGTCAGTCGGGAAAGTACGACAGCGTTGGTTAAGAGAATAACAGCTTCGATTTCTCTCTAATACTACTGTCTTATAATGTGTCCTAGCACAAATACGTTTTTATCATCTTATTGTATACAAGTAAATCATTGTTTGTTTTTTTAGCAAGATGAAAAACACTCTAACCAATAAAAAGATGTCAATTGAAACGAGAAAAAGAGTGTTGAGGGGATACATAGAGCCTGTTCTTTTGTATGGATGTGAAACTTGGACAATAGGCAGTCAAGCTGAAAAACATCTGATGGCTGCAGAAATGTGGTTTCTGAGGAAAATGCAAAGAATACCATGGACAGACAGAAAAACCAATGACCAAGTACTACAGGAGACAAATGAACATCGTAAACTGATTAGAGAAATTAGACGTAGACAGTCAAAATTTTTGGACATGTTATGAGAAGAAATGGATTGGAGAACTTGGTGACAACTGGCAAGATCGAAGGAATCAGACCAAGAGGCAGACCGAGAGGAAAATACCTGGATGGCTTGGCCACATGGCATGGACGAGACAGGAACACTGAGCTGATCCACGACACTGGTGATCGAGTGAAATGGCGAGTCATGACCGCCCACGCTTTCCGACATGGCACATGATTGATTGATTGAAATCATTGTCAGTAATGTGTTTATTCAAACTTTGGGTACCCTTGGATTCCCAATTTCTATACTATTTATGAGACAATACAGAAAACGGAGACGCCACTACTGTAAATTTGAATAAATCCTCATGTCGGACCCCTCGTCTCCTAGACACACTTTACTTTATTCGTCGGTTTGCAACCCTAGTCAATGTGTCCAAACGGCTCCATAATTTTAATGTTGCCTCACAGAATACCCAGCAATGATCTTACCCATAACCACGACACTTCCATGGAAGCGGCCAGTCTAATCCTAGTCTACCCCCTAGTGTTGAACGGCGTCACTAGCCTCGGCTGGCAGACAAACCCTTCGATAAGCAATTTCCCGCCCAAAGCGGTCCAAGGTAGGGCGGAAATATGTGAGCGGAAATAAAGAATTTCTTCCAGTTTGTGACTTCCATTTTCCTCACTTGCAGCGGTTTGCTGGTGCCCGGCGACGTAAACTTGCGGCTCAGCAGAAGAAAATGTTGAATTAGATGTTGGAATTAACTTTTTTTTGGGGTCGAGGTTTGCGTTTAGTTGCGAGCCTGTTGACCTATTTTAAGATGCTACTTTTGTAATAGTTGCAAGGGAATTTACTTCTGTTTACAGCTTGGTTCTACTACTTAGTGGTAGTTTCTTTTCTGCCTGACATTTTCTTACCATCTTGTTAGTTCGTCATTATTCTAGCATCCATTAAGCACAACTTATGCATTAATATCGCTTCCATTCTTCGTCCTGTGTGCAAATAAGCCATTCAGTGGCATGGCTAGAACGTTTAACTTAGCGTATAACTATTATAGTTGACATACATACAAACACATACATACAAACGCACGCACACACACACAGACATCAAGGCCGATTAATGTTTTTTAATTGATCTGGACTCCTAGGTCAACCCAATCTAAAACTGGTTCCAGTACATTTCTTGGGAAATAAAGGCGGCCAGTGTGATTTAGACATCACCCCTCGAGTTCCGAATGGCCTAGAAATTGTTCCATTGTCTAGAAATATATTACATTACGCAAGACAGACTCCCATTGTCTAGAAATATATTACATTACACAAGACAGGCTCCCATTGACTAGAAATATATTACATTACACAAGACAGACTTCAATTGTCTATAAATGATTAAACAAGACCTACTTCTATTATTCAGAAATATGTTACACAAGATAGGCTTCCGTTGTCTACATACGTACATTTTACACAATATGAACTCCCGCTGTCTATATACATATTACACAATTTGAACTTCTGTTGTCTACGCTTAGATTACGCACTCGTAAATAAAACATAATTTCATTTTCTTGAGGCAGACTACGGAAGGAACTTACTTGTGTCTCAACAGCAAACTAAAGAAGACAGACTTCCATTGTCTAAACAAAGATAGAAAATAGAATACATTCCCATTTTCAATAAATAGACAGCACAGGACATAAGACAATCTTCCGTCATGTGACTTCACTTACCATATTCCTAATAAGATAGAGTCCTTCATGTGACTTCACTTACCATATACCCAATAAGATAGAGTCCTTCATGTGACTTCACTTACCATATTCCCAATAAGATAGTCCTTCATGTGACTTCACTTACCATATACCCAATAAGATAGAGTCCTTCATGTGACTTCACTTACCATATTCCCAATAAGATAGAGTCCTTCATGTGACTTCACTTACCATATACCCAATGAGATAGAATCCTTCATGTGACTTCACTTACCATATACCCAATGAGATAGAGTCCTTCATGTGACTTCACTTGCCATATACCCAATAAGATAGAGTCCTTCATGTGACTTCACTTGCCATATACCCAATAAGATAGAGTCCTTCATGTGACCTCACTTACCATATACCCAATGAGATAGAATCCTTCATGTGACTTCACTTACTATATACCCAATAAGATAGAGTCCTTCATGTGACTTCACTTACCATATACCCAATAAGATAGAGTCCTTCATGTGACCTCACTTACCATATACCCAATGAGATAGAATCCTTCATGTGACTTCACTTACCATATACCCAATGAGATAGAGTCCTTCATGTGACTTCACTTGCCATATACCCAATAAGATAGAGTCCTTCATGTGACTTCACTTGCCATATACCCAATAAGATAGAGTCCTTCATGTGACCTCGCTTACCATATACCCAATGAGATAGAATCCTTCATGTGACTTCACTTACTATATACCCAATAAGATAGAGTCCTTCATGTGACCTCACTTACCATATACCCAATAAGATAGAGTCCTTCATGTGACTTCACTTACCATATACCCAATAAGATAGAATCCTTCATGTGACTTCACTTACTATATACCCAATAAGATAGAGTCCTTCATGTGACTTCACTTACCATATACCCAATAAGATAGAGTCCTTCATGTGACTTCACTTCAATCTTCCGTTGCCAAGAGCGCAGGATAGAAAACAGACCTTTTGAGGGGGGGGGGGGGGTAACCCCGCAACAGACAACGCAAGACAGACTTTTCTTCTTTTCAAAGCAGACTGCACAAGGAAGACATACAAATAATCACTGTGACAAATTGCACTATAAGATTATTTATGGTCCTTTTTTCAGACTGCGCCTAATCTATAAAGATAAGAAATTCATGTCGGATACAATTTGTTATCCCCAGCCGATAATACTGCAGTTATTTGGAAATTAAATCGCTGAATAAATAAAAGAGATATGTCAATAACCTTTGTTCCTATTCCTGTTATGCAAACCCATTCATATACTGACCTTTTCAAGAATTACTACAGTGACGCAAAAATCAATTAGGCAGACATGAACAATGGTGTCTTTCTGCGTTTACTGAAGATGGCTTTTGCATGTAAAGACACCAAGACTTTATCAGTTGATGTCTCTCCCTAGCAACCAGACCGATTTGTTAATTGGCAGGCGCGTGGTGTGACCTGTAGAAGCAAAGACCGTTGTGAAGGAGATAAGATTGCTGTCCAGCTATCCAATGTACCGCAGATGTTTAGTTTCTCAGTTATCTAAACTTGATATTTGCTGAAAGGCACCTGTAAACAAATATGTGGTTTAAACAGTAATTGACATTTTCAAAGGAGCTCATCATTATCAGCAACATAAGCAAGTGATATGCCGACTGGCGTTGGCGATCGTGCTTCTCCACATCATGCTATCTCCAAGAGTATTTATCAGTTCTTGAGCAGATACTTTTTCCGTGCAATGACACAATACTGTCACGAATTTTCTATCACTGTCTTCCTCTATCTCTTTCCACAAAGCCTTTTAATTGTCACAATATGTCCCAGATTTTGATTGTTTCTTATAATATGGCCAAAAAATGACTACTGATTTCTGATGTTTCCGATACGTTTTCTTTGTGTCTTAGCCATTTTCACAATGTTTATATTACTCATTTGTCTGTCCAAGGCTGTCTGGACAACTATAAGCCCCAAACAAAGTATCCGTTTATTGTTTGTAGTTTAATTCTCATCATCATCACAATTATTATCAATGACACTATGTGCCTTGCCAACAAGCGTGGGCAGACAGATTCTCCGCACCATCCATTCTCAAGTAGAATACTCAATGTATGAGCTGCTATTCACCATTGCTATGGCATGGCGCAAAATTGCCTAGAATTTTCTCTCTCTGCCGTTTCCCTAACTCTGTTTGCGTCAATGTATCCAGCTGTTACAATTACTTAACATACTGCTGTCACTTCTCTTCTCTCTCTCCGTCAATCTCCCCAGTTGTTACAATTACTTAACATACTGTTGTCACTTCTCTTCTCTGTCTCCATCAATCTCCACAGCTGTTACAATTACTTAACATACTGTTGTCAGTTCTCTTCTCTGTCTCCAACAATCTCCACAGCTGTTACAATTACTTAACATACTGTTGTCAGTTCTCTTCTCTCTCTCCAACAATCTCCCCAGTTGTTACAATTACTTAACATACTGTTGTCACTTCTCTTCTCTGTCTCCATCAATCTCCACAGCTGTTACAATTACTTAACATACTGTTGTCAGTTCTCTTCTTTGTCTCCAACAATCTCCACAGCTGTTACAATTACTTAACATACTGTTGTCAGTTCTCTTCTCTGTCTCCATCAATCTCCCCAGTTGTTACAATTACTTAACATACTGTTGTCAGTTCTCTTCTCTGTCTCCAACAATCTCCACAGCTGTTACAATTACTTAACATACTATTGTCAGTTCTCTTCTCTGTCTCCAACAATCTCCACAGCTGTTACAATTACTTAACATACTGTTGTCAGTTCTCTTCTCTGTCTCTCTCCATCAATCTCCCCAGTTGTTACAATTACTTAACATGCTGTTGTTAGTTCTCTTCTCTGTCTCCAACAATCTCCCCAGCTGTTACAATTACTTAACATACTGTTGTCAGTTCTCTTCTCTGTCTCCAACAATCTCCCCAGCTGTTACAATTACTTAACATACTGTTGTCAGTTCTCTTATCTCTTTCTCCATCAATCTCCCCAGTTGTTACAATTACTTAACATGCTGTTGTCAGTTCTCTTCTCTCTCTCTCCATCAATCTCCCCAGTTGTTACAATTACTTAACATGCTGTTGTCAGTTCTCTTCTCTGTCTCCAACAATCTCCACAGCTGTTACAATTACTTAACAAACTGTTGTCAGGTCTCTTCTCTCTCTCTCTCCATCAATCTCCCCAGTTGTTACAATTACTTAACATGCTGTTGTCAGTTCTCTTCTCTGTCTTCAACAATCTCTCCAGCTGTTACAATTACTTAACATACTGTTGTCAGTTCTCTTATCTCTTTCTCCATCAATCTCCCCAGTTGTTACAATTACTTAACATGCTGTTGTCAGTTCTCTTCTCTCTCTCTCCATCAATCTCCCCAGTTGTTACAATTACTTAACATGCTGTTGTCAGTTCTCTTCTCTCTCTCCAACAATCTCCACAGCTGTTACAATTACTTAACAAACTGTTGTCGGTTCTCTTCTCTCTCTCTCTCCATCAATCTCCCCAGTTGTTACAATTACTTAACATGCTGTTGTCAGTTCTCTTCTCTGTCTCCAACAATCTCCACAGCTGTTACAATTACTTAACATACTGTTGTCAGTTCTCTTCTCTCTCTCTCTCTCCATCAATCTCCCCAGTTGTTACAATTACTTAACATACTGTTGTCAGTTCTCTTCTCTCTCTCCAACAATCTCCACAGCTGTTACAATTACTTAACAAACTGTTGTCAGTTCTCTTCTCTCTCTCTCCATCAATCTTCATAGCTGTTACAATTACTTAACATGCTGTTAGTCTATAAAACTTTGGGTCTGGCACAATGTCCAATGTGCCCTCATCTCATCTCATCATGTTCCTCTTATACCTTGCGGTGTCGAGGTGAAGTATAAACAGCGGGAGAGTGCCCGCTTATGCGCTTCATGTATTGATATTCCCATGGACTCTGTTATTCCCTGCGTCCATCGTTTACGTGGTCGGCCTATTCCTCTGCTTCCCTCTGGTCTGTACATCATTGCTTGTTGTGGTATACTGTTAGCTGGTAAGCTACTTGCATGGCCAAACCATTTGACTTGCTGCCTTGTAATAAAATCTAGTGCAGCTATAACCCCCCCCCCCCCCCCCCCCCGCCTCCCCCACCTTTAGTCCTGATTTCTTCATTTCTGATCTTATCTCTTCTTGATACATTGAGTATTCTTCTCAGGAATCTCATTTCTGTTGTTGTGATTTTTCTTTTCTCTTTTTCTGTCATTGTCCAGGTTTGGCATTGGTAACATAGAGTTAGTAGGAAGAGTGTGTTGTAAAGTGCTTTCTTAGTGCAATGTGCCCAAAGATGTGTAAATCGGTTATTTACTCGCTTTACTTACTTTTTTTTATGAACAAGCCACGAAAGCCTACCAAGTGTATCCTGATACACAACACGAGAACCGTTGAATTCTTAGCAGGATCCCAGCCTCAATTTCCCGGATATTCTCTCATTTGTTAATCCACTTAATGTCCTAAACGCATGCCTGTGTCATCATAAACTCAAACATGCACGATTGTGTAACGGAGTTATATCTTCATATCATTCACTGCTGACAACAAAAACGACCTGCTTCCTGTCAGCATATGATACCTGGTCTCAGCATCTGTAAGCCCTTTTGATGTCCGAAGATGAAAAGAACCAGCTCGCGTGCCGATGGACACTAAGAGGCTTAGAATGCTCATTCGTGAGGCAGTTGTAAATGGCGGGATATCCCCCTAAAGAGACTTACGGCGCGTGATAACCGTCACGCGATAGTGCAGCCTTGGCAGCGGATGTGCACGTGACATAACTGGGCGGTGGCAATGACAACATCATCGCGTTGCCATCATACAGCCGACCAGGTGGCCTTGAGGTCTGTTGTGTAGTTGTAAGCTTTAGTGATCAGCTACCACTATTGACCGGAGAGTTTGTCAGTGACAGGGGCTTCCCGTTCGGTCAAGTCTGAAATGGGTATCGCCGTATGTTTTGGGAAGTCAAGGTACGCGGAGTGATCCGATGACCTACCCATCGAATACCGATTGGTCTTTAACAATATGGATATTTCACCGTATAGCCTGTTCACCTTAGGGTGTGAAAAGAGTTTTCTATGACTTTAGCTTCATGTAATTACAATTATTTGAAATCAGCTGTAGGCTATTTGCAATTTGACCCCCTTGAGTTGATTTTGATGGTATGAGCGTCGGTCGTTCAGGAAGCAATGCAAACTATTGAACGTAAACTTTTCCTAGTTAATCACAAACAGCAAAAATTGCTGGGGTTGACTGCGACATTCAGTAAACAAAATGCGAATAGCCTTTAAACAATAACGAAGGTTGTCTTGGCTTGGACAAGTGTGATTTTGATGTCTGTTACTAACATATTGAAATATGAAATCAAGAATCAACGTCACTACCCTCCAGACATTCCAATACGTGCTCTGTCCCCTTCTTCAGTAGCCAGCGAAGACTGCCGATGCTGATGGTACCAGTAGCAGCCTTAAAGAAAGTCCGCCTGTATTTAATATTCCTATACAATTTGAGTGTCGACAAGACCTTCTGCTCAGGTCCCCCTAAATCAGAGTCCCCTAAGTATGGGTCCTTTGTTTGTTCGTCTATTATTGAGAATACCGGAGGGCAAGATTCAGGGCTGGTTGTTTGGTTAGTTGAATTCTTCTTTGTGACTGTATAGGCCAGATTTGAAACGGATCAGTCACATTATGTTCGTAAACAGCTGGCTGGACAATGTCAAAGAAGGGGGTTCTGGGAAGGCATCCAAGAGCTGGATGGACTTTGTCAAAGATTTAATTCCAGAAATGTCTACAACAGCTGGATGGACGCTGTCAAAGACTGAGTTCCAGAAGTGTCTACAGACAGTTGGATGAACGTTGACAAAGATTGAATTCTAGACATATCCACAACAGTTGAATGAACGTAGTCAAAGATTGGATTCCACAAATGTCTACAATAATTGACTGGTCGATATCAAAGATTGAATTCCAGAAAAATATACAACAATTGGATGAACGTTGTCAAAGATTGAATTCTAGAAATGTTTACAACAATTGAATGGACGATGTCAAAGATTTAATTCCATAAATGTCAGCAACAGCTTGATGAACTCTGTCAAAAATTGAGTTCTAGGAGTATCCCCAACTGCTGTGCGGATAATGGCAACAGTTTGTAGTCTCCAATTTGAACTAATATGAACAAACATGCAATGTAATTTATTCTACTATAACTGTTGTGTTATATAACACACAAACTACGAGAACTCAATCCCCACCCCCCTCTCTCTCTCTTTATCTCTCTATCCATCCATCCATACATCCGTCCGTCCGTCTACTACCTACCTGCCCCTCCGTCCTTCCGCCCGTCTTCTTGCCTGCCTGTCTGCCTACTGCCTACCTCCCCGCCCGCCCGAGTCGGTCTGCCTATCTTTATGTGTGTTGTGTGCGTTGTGTGTGTGTGTGTATGAGTGTGTGTGAGTGTGTATATGTGTGCGAGTGTGTGTGTGTGTATGTGTGTGTGAAGAGTCCCGTTTCATAGCTGTTATTACATATGTGTGAACTGGTACCAGCTCCATAATTTCTAGACCAAACGGCGCTAGATTACTGAAATAGGCAACTTTAACGCCCGTAACATATTTATGATGAAGCCATATGAACCCGGAACCGTGTGATCTCTTAAACATCACACCTGATTGATAATTTCTACCCAGGTGCTCATAAATAAATATAAGAAAGATAACTGCGCTTTATCCGAGCTTTATAATTTCCCTTTAAAGGAACATCTGTGAACTTAATACTTCGTGTACCGTTTAGAAAAATGCCCGCTTATCGCTCCGAAGATCACACATCGCCTTGGTGGAAAAAAAAAACAAAAAAACAATGGCATATATTTTAATGTCCTCGCAATGCTTTTATCAATAGCTTGGGTAAAGCATATTTTTGTAACGATGATAAAACGTTTTTAAATGCACTTCCGTCTCAGGGATAAGGATAGGAGGCTGGGGGAATTGGGGAAGATGCAGACAGATTACATTACACATCGGATCGAATTGGAGGGAATTCTTTGAAGTGAGCACTCGCATAATGATATGAACTTTGGTCCCGGGGTATATTAACGGGCGCAGAATGGGGTATAGTAAAGGACAAAGAATGGGGTATTTTAACGGAAACAGAATCTCCACATCAACTGTTGTGAGATTGTACTTTTCAATCAGTGCAGTCGCAGAAGATTACAATGTCCACCTCAGGCTCAAGAAGTGAAAACAATAAAGGACTATTGTATCCATCATGATTCGTGTTGGGTATGAAGTACTAGACACATACTCTGTAGACCAGTCGGCACTCGATGGGTGATTTGGTCAATATTAAGCAGTCGACGTTACTTCTTATGACATTTCCAGGTACCTTTATTAGTTAAGGGGACCTCTATGGGAAAACATTTTTAATATGCCTTGATCAAGATTCGAACTCATGACTATCGCGCCGATTGGCCAGTATGCCAGCCACTGCGCTACAGCCGCTCCCTGATTCAAAGTTCATCATCATCCTCATGTGCTCTGCCAGCTGGCGTGGGCGTTCATGTCTCTCCACAGATCTCGGTCTTTGGTGTTCTCGATCAACTCTGCTGAAGATATTCCCCCGTGCCGCCGCCTGAGTCCGCCTCCCTCCCCCAGCATAATTTCTTTTGTTCTGCCACTGCCTCTTTTCACACTGATCTTTCCAGTTGTCACGATCTTTTTCGGTGCTTCTCTTCTCGTCACAAGACCGAAGAATGATGTTGAATAACCGTTGTATAATGTTCATGTTCGTTTCTCCATGTACAGTCAGTGTGAATCAACGTTGTATAATGTTCATGTCTGTTTCTCCATGTACAGTCAGTGTGAATCAACGTTGTATAATGTTCATGTCTGTTTCTCCATGTACAGTCAGTGTGAATCAACGTTGTATAATGTTCATGTTCGTTTCTCCATGTACAGTCAGTGTGAATCAAAGAAACATAACCTTAATGCACATGCCTCCAAATATAATCAGTGTGAATCAACAAAGTTACACAACATTTGTACTCGTGTCTCCATATATAACCAGTGTGAATTGACGCTACATAATCTTAATATCCTTGCATCCCAATGCACATGCAATATTTATCTTTCTTAAATACATAACAAAATAGTATTTTATTTATATCTACCATTTAATTATATCAGTATGTATGAATATAGATAAGTATTTAATGTTTCTAACACGCATGCAAACAAAATGTATTATTGTCTGGTTTCACACTTTTAGTATACAATGCGTGGCGCTATATTTAATCGTAGATTCCATTTATTCCTGTCTGATAGCTATCCGAATAATTTCATGAGAATTCTAAGAGAGTTATTATTTCTTCTGAATTTTGTGGGCTTCTTGGAATGTAGGTACGTTTTCTGTGGAGTTTTTCAAGTCTGTAAAGCGATCGTTGAATGTTTTCATTAGAAACATGTGAGCACTCGGCAAAATATGAGAGTGTCTCTTACAGGGTTGTTGCTGGTTTCTCCTGGGGGAGAGCAAGAAAGAAAGAGAGGGGGAGAGAAAGAAAGAAAGAGAGAGGGAGAGAGTTAGGGAGAACTTGACTTTATATGCGTGCTTCGTCTAGATATGGTTGATTGTTTCTCCTGGAGAAGATAGAGAACTTGACTATACATGTTTGCCTCCCCTAGAAAGGGTTGACGGGATCTCTTAGAGAAGAAGTAAAAGAAGAGAGGGAGAGAGAAAAAGAAAGAAAGAGAGATAGAGAGGGGAAGGGATAGACTATATATATTTGCGTCACCTAGAGAAGGTTGATTGATTCTCCTGGAGAAGAAGAAAGAGAGAAAGAAAAGAGGTACAGAGAGAGATCGACTATACATATTTGCTTCACCTACAAATAGTTTTTGGATTCTCGTGGAGAAGGAGAGAGAGAGAGAGAGAGAGAGAGAGAGAGAGAGAGAGAGTGAGAGAGAGAGCGAGAGAGAGAGAGAGAGAGAGAGAGAGAGAGAGAGAGAGAGCGAGAGAGAGAGATTAGATAATAGATGTTTGCTACCCCTAACTACTACTTGTGTTGGATCGCGAATTCTGGACAATGATTAATGTGATGGTGAACAAACTGAAGCAGATGCAGAAGGGGGTTGTCAATCAATCAATCAATCAATCAATCAATCAATCAATCAATCAATCAGCTGCCGTTTCCTCAATAAAGACTTGCTGCATGTGATCTCCAACACCGTCTGTCCCACGACTTGATTGTACATTCTGTCAGATTGCTGTTCGTCCATCTCTTGATGTTATCTTCCCACTGGTATCATTGCCTATATATTACTCGCTTGCCTTCAACCTTACTCTGCAGTATGGTTTTTAAAAGAGTGTTGTGTATTTTAACGTAGCAGAAAAATTTCATATAATAATTCTGTAATTCGACGTTTCTTTGTGATACCCTTTCTTTAAATCAAACTGTAATTAGCTTTTCATCTTTTACTTCTTCAAATGTTGTCTTCTATTCTACAAAACAAACATACATATTATTTGGACCCAGGAGAATATTATTTCTCCCCAGGAGAAACGTGGTTTACAGTCAACTTCGGCAACAAATTATCTTTTCTCTGGCTCGGTTGTTTTACGAAAGCCAATCTGTTCTTCGGTTATTTCCGTATCTATTATATTTTTATTTATTTCGTGCATGATCTGACGGGGTATTTTAGTTGTGTGCCTCATTAACCTAGAGTCTCTTTTGTCTTCAAATTTCACATCTTGTGGTTTTTGGGGGTTGTGTGTGTGTGTGTGTGTGTGTGTATTTGCGAGAGAGAGAGAGAGAGAGAGAGAGAGAGAGAGAGAGAGAGAGTGAGAGTGAGAAAGAGAGAGAGAGAGTTGTGTGTGTGTGTGTGAGAGAGAGAGTGAGAGAGAGAGAGAGAGAGAGAGAGAGAGAGAGAGAGAGAGAGAGAGAGTGCAACGAAAATGAGTACCTCGGTCCCTGGGGATGTGTGATGTTTTGTGCATGTCATTGCACAATTCCTGCATGACAAAGGTTGATAAAGCGTTTATTGTTTGTTTGTTGTTGTTTTTGTTTTTTTTGGTTGAAATCCTTATCGTATCAACACCCGCGGCTGCTTCTTGCGTGATCATTTTGTGATGGCCTTCACATCTCCAGGCATTAAATTTCTCTAGCTATCTCTAGTATTAATACCGAAAAGAACCAGCTACAATCTTCCGACTACCGACAGGGCACAACAGGCTGAAATGAAATCTGTTCAAAATATCAAAGATATCAAATATTGATAAATGTAACTGTGGAACTAGTCAAATGACAGCTACACATTTGTTGTAGGAGTGTCCAACATATGCAGAAAATACAAATTTATTTTGTCCTACATCCGTATGTAGATGTCAACAAGCTTAAATTAACTTGCTTCCTTTGCATTTATTGATATTGATGCCTGAAAGTGAAGAAGAAGAATATTCACTGACATATTCTTCTTCTTCTTTGTGCACCTTCAGTCGTCAGTATGAATTCCTGTGAAGAGCCAGACTATAAATCGCCCTCCCGAGCGATTTCTCAACGACTAATAAAATGTGGTAATTAACACAGAAAACGCGTTTCGTATACTGTATTCGACGAATAATAAACGATTGCTCAAATACAGTGAAGTCTTAGCAATGAGGCGTTTCCAGTATGTTTTGTGCAAACAGCAAGATTTCGTTTTAAATGTGATATTATAGTGGAGATAACAAATGCTCCACATTTGAATAATAATTGTGATTATGTGTTTTAAGATTTTTAACCAAAGTATTATTTATTTATTTATATATTTATTTATTTATTAACTGATTAAGTGCTGTGGGATGATTAATAGTCTTAAGAGACTTCCCGTATCTGTATGCGCTAACATGTCGCCGAAATGTGTCACTGCGTTATAATACAACATGTCTGCTACCATATTAAAAAAAACATTTTGAGTCATGCCTATGACATACCTCTACTCTCAATCTTCCGGCATCTATTTTTGTTGGGTGCAAACCTAGTTTTTATTTGGCATATAATCTGTTAACTTCCTACATGTAACTCTGCAGTACGAACCTGACGAGCTGCCAGGCAATAAATCGTGCAACATATTGTTTGTGGCTTATGTGTGCAAACATACGTATGTCCAAATGACGTCATTAATTGCGTCTTGTATCTGTTATGTTCATATATCCAAACACCTCAGAAGCCGGAGTGGGTTCGCCTGACGGCAAGGGACACAGGTAATACGGAAATCTAATCTACACGCAACACATCAGTCTAATGCAGTGTTTCCCAACGTGGGGCCCACGCCCCACAGGGGGGCAATTTGACTGTTAAGGGGGGCAATTCGAAAATGGAAGAAATCGGCTGAATATAACAAAACGGGGAGACTTGAGACAGAAGTTAACTAAATTGGCACCTGACATAAGATCTCTTTGCAGCAAGCATCAAGCGCAAGGATCTCACGAAATTTAAATAATAAATAATTACTAATAATTAAAATAATATAGAAAAATCTTTCATTAAAATTATTTTGTACTTGAATTTCAGTTCTCCATTATATGTTTTGAAAATTTACTTACTGTGTTTGCTCAATAATTACCTAGTGATTTCTTCCTAAAATCTATCATTCAAGTTTCTTTAGTGAACATTTCAATTTTTGAATATTAAAAATAATGTATATGTTGAGGGGGGGGGGCATGGGGCGGGGGAGGGGGGCAATATGAATTTTAGAAAGGCTTAAGTGGGGCATGGCACAAAAAAGGTTGGGAAACACTGGTCTAATGCATTAAAATTATTATCACGTGTATCGACTACGCTTGCGTTCAAAACGAGTGAACGTTAGAAACTAATGTATATATATATATATATATATATATATATATATATATATATATATATATATATATAGATATATATATATATATCCATACGATGATATTGAATGTGTCTTTTGAGCATTATGTTCATCTCTATGTTACTCTTGTTGTATCAGCTATGTTTACTAGCTGTGATTCCTCTGAAATACTGTAACCATAAAGTCCGATCACCTAGAGAAATGTATCAAATATAATATAGCATTCCATCTTCACCGTTGATACAGCTTTTTCTTTTTCTGCTTTTCCTCTTTGTAATTCATCTTACGGCTTTCATGCATGTCTTTAATGTTTTGTTTTAATTACAAATACTCGATTTCTTTGAATTTTTTTTATAGATTCGTGATTCATTAGCGACTCTGCGCAGTGGGCTATTTTCTTGCTTATTGTTTTATATTCCGGCTGCATCTTTCTCTGTGTTATTTTGTTCATGATTACTTCGATCATGCATAATTTCTCTCTAGTTTTCTTGCACTAGCAAAATGAAATTTGCTGAATATAATTGTTTTTATATCCTCTAATCTTGTAACCATTTTCATTTACAGAATTTGTCTTCTGTATGTTCCTAAGAAATCAGTTATCATGATATCAGAGTTATAGTTCAGCCAAACAAAACTCTGGAGCCACGGTAACCCAGTGGACAACATGCCTGCCTGCCGGCTCGATGGCCTTGTGTTCGAAATCTCTAAGAGTTTGGGTTTTCTTTCTTCAATGACCTGGGCTTGTAGGTCGACCCAGTCTGAAGTGGATAAAAGGAAATGTCCTGGGACTTTCCATCTTCATATTGTTTTAATAATTTATTTAATTATTTATTTATTTAATATTATGTGTGTTGTTATTATTGTTATTTATTATCATTTGTTTGTATGACTTAAGAGTTAGGTCACAAACATGTTGTAAAGAATAAAAAACCAGAAAGACCTGGCATGGCTAATCAATGGTTGTCGAGCACCAGCGCATGGCAAAAAATACTTTGAAAGATCTGTAATGGCTAATCAATGGTTGTCGTGCAACAAAGAATGGAAACCACACTTTGAAAGATCTGTCATGGCTAATCAATGGTTGTCGTGCGCCAAAGAATGGAAACCACACTTTGAAAGATCTGTCATGGCTAAACAATGGTTGTCGTGCACCAGATCATGGAAACCACACATTGAAAGATCTGTCGTGTCTAAACAATGGTTGTCGTGCACCAGATCATGGAAACCACACATTGAAAGATCTGTCGTGTCTAAACAATGGTTGTCGTGCACCAGATCATGGAAACCACAATTTTAAAGATCTCTTGTGGCTAAACAGTGACTGCCGTGCATCAGATCATGGAAACCACACATTGAAAGATCTGTCATGGCTAATCAATGGTTGTCGTGCACCAGATCATGGAAACCACACTTTGAAAGATCTGTCGTGTCTAAACAATGGTTGTCGTGCACCAGATCATGGACACCACAATTTTAAAGATCTCTTGTGGCTAAACAGTGACTGCCGTGCATCAGATCATGGAAACCACACATTGAAAGATCTGTCGTGTCTAAACAATGGTTGTCGTGCATCAGATCATGGAAACCACACATTGAAAGATCTGTCGTGTCTAAACAATGGTTGTCGTGCACCAGATCATGGAAACCACACTTTGAAAGATCTGTCGTGTCTAAACACTGGTTGTCGTGCACCAGATCATGGAAACCACACTTTGAAAGGTCTGTCGTGTCTAAACAATGGTTGTCGTGCACCAGATCATGGAAACCACACATTGAAAGATCTGTCGTGTCTAAACAATGGTTGTCGTGCACCAGATCATGGAAACCACAATTTTAAAGATCTCTTGTGGCTAAACAGTGACTGCCGTGCATCAGATCATGGAAACCACACATTGAAAGATCTGTCATGGCTAATCAATGGTTGTCGTGCACCAGATCATGGAAACCACACTTTGAAAGATCTGTCGTGTCTAAACAATGGTTGTCGTGCACCAGATCATGGAAACCACAATTTTAAAGATCTCTTGTGGCTAAACAGTGACTGCCGTGCATCAGATCATGGAAACCACACATTGAAAGATCTGTCGTGTCTAAACAATGGTTGTCGTGCATCAGATCATGGAAACCACACATTGAAAGATCTGTCGTGTCTAAACAATGGTTGTCGTGCACCAGATCATGGAAACCACACTTTGAAAGATCTGTCGTGTCTAAACACTGGTTGTCGTGCACCAGATCATGGAAACCACACTTTGAAAGGTCTGTCGTGTCTAAACAATGGTTGTCGTGCACCAGATCATGGAAACCACACATTGAAAGATCTGTCGTGTCTAAACAATGGTTGTCGTGCACCAGATCATGGAAACCACAATTTTAAAGATCTCTTGTGGCTAAACAGTGACTGCCGTGCATCAGATCATGGAAACCACACATTGAAAGATCTGTCATGGCTAATCAATGGTTGTCGTGCACCAGATCATGGAAACCACACTTTGAAAGATCTGTCGTGTCTAAACAATGGTTGTCGTGCACCAGATCATGGAAACCACACTTTGAAAGATCTGTCGTGTCTAAACAATGGTTGTCGTGCACCAGATCATGGAAAGCACACATTGAAAGATCTGTCGTGTCTAAACAATGGTTGTCGTGCACCAGATCATGGAAACCACACTTTGAAAGATCTGTCGTGTCTAAACAATGGTTGTCGTGCACCAGATCATGGAAAGCACACATTGAAAGATCTGTCGTGTCTAAACAATGGTTGTCGTGCACCAGATCATGGAAACCACACTTTGAAAGATCTCTTGTTGCTAAACAGTGACTGCCGTGCATCAGCGCATGGAAACCAAACTTTGAAAAGACGCAGACTTATAAAATAAATATATATTAGAAACAGCAAACTGCTATACACATTAATAATGAAGCGGCTCAGCACCACCCTATCAAGAGAGGTGTGACAGGGATGCGTGATATCTCCTGATTTCCCCCCCCCCCCAATAGTCAAAATATTGTCAACATGATAGTCAACCCGGCGTAAGTGGCTTAGGGGATAGTGAGATGCACAGTTTCATAATTCCCCGATATACAGAGTCCAGGGTTCGAAATCAACGATTTGGAAGTGGACCTCTTTGAATTAATTTCCGTGACATGAGATCGTGGCCGTTCAGAAAATATTGGCAAACTACTGAACTAAATTCCCTAGTATATCACAGAAGGCCAATAAATGTTGGAGTTGATTGCAACGATCTATAAAGGAGATGCAACTATTTCTGGTCAACATATTATGAGAAAAGTAGAGGACATGAGAAGAACGGTCATCAGGACATACCATCAATAATGTACGATATGGATATGATACAAGGTACAGTAGTGATTGCAGACACTGAACAGGGTTTGTAGCATTTGGTACATGGGGTTATTGTACGCAGTGAGCAACTAGCGCTAGGAGTCAATTGTTAGAAAGCACAGATTAAGATCGTCTCCAAGAAGAAAGAAATACCACAATGTAACATCCAAGTAAAGGGGGAATTCTTTAACAAGCCAATCGGTACAACTATCTCGGAACATTCTTAACATCTGATGGAAGGTGCCGTGTAGAATCTAGAACAAGAATAGCTGTGGCAAAGATAACAATTTGCAAGATATTGAAAAACAAAATGCATACTGAACAACAAAATGCTGTCATTTGCAGAAAGAAGAGCGTGTTGAGGTGCTATATGGAATCTATACTTTTATATACAAATGAAACATGGACAATAAGCCGACAAGTTGAAAATGTATACTGGCAATAGAAATGTGGTTTCTGGAGAAAATGCAAAGAATTCCATTCATTCATTCAGTAGCATGTCCTTTGCAGAACCTCGCTCCCATAACAACCTTCCGGAAAACCTCTCGATCATAAGCAAGATGCGCGTCCGATACACCCATCTGGAGATCATCCGCCACATCCTGCACCCATCTTCTCTTTGGCCTTCCTCGTCCTCTCTTCCCAGACAATTACCCCTCCATTATTATTCTCTCCAAACATCCGTGACGTTTAAGTGACAAAAATATTTAAATTTTCTTTGTTTTATCGTCTTTAATAGCTAACCTTCTTCAACATTCAGCTCTTGAAGTATGGATGCATTTGTTCTTTTCTTTACACAAGATATTCTTAGAACTCGTCTATAACATTTATATTCAAAGGCATACCATGGAGAACAGAAAAACGAATAAAACAATTCTACAAGAAACAAATAAAAACCATGAGTTGATTGGAGAAATTACTCGTAGAAAGTCAATATTTCTTGGGCACTTTATGAAGCGAAATAAACTAGAAAACTTAGTGACAACTGACAATATTGATGGAAAAGATCAAGATATAAAGACCTGGATGGTTTGGCCACATGTCATCATGGGGATAAGAATACAGAGACATGATCCACGACTCGTATAATCGTATTAAATGGCGAGCCATGATCTCTCACGTTTGTCGGCATAGCAAATGATAATGACGACGAGATCGTGTGCACAGGGACAAATGTTTGTAAGCGTACATTCAGAGAATCGTTTATAATCCTCAGAGTTCAATGTGAGTTCCAGAAGTTTTGAAATATGACGGCTCTTGAACATGAATTTATTAAACAGAATGTAGAAGCAGTAACAGCGGCCTTCCATTGGTTAGAGGAGACCACTGCAACACACACTGTATTCATTGTAGACTCAAGGAGTATGCTTAGTAAGTGGGAAAAGGGAATGTTTCGTGCGGAATGGCTAGACTCGCTTTAGAGGTCACAGATTGTGAAAATTGTATGTTGATGTTTTTTTTTTTTTTGCCCTGGATTGTGGGAGTGCGGGGGAATGAACAGTTTGATGTACTGGTGGTAGATTAACTATGGACAAAGGAGAGGTGGTTGAGCGCCTGTGAGACCAGGTGGAGAAGGCGGGGGATCAGATTTAGAACCCGTATGTGGAAAGAATGATATTTCGGGGGTTCGGCAAGAATTGTGGAAGAATTTCAACGCATGACTCTTCGCTGGCTGTTGAACGAGGGGACGGAGCTCGTTTGGGAATGTCCTAAGTGCAGTGATGTCGGTTCATAGCTCAACTCAACTCAAACAGAATGTCGGACATAATCAGTAGGCTACAGTGTTTTAGATTAGCAAATCAACCATGCGCACAGCATGCACAAGTATTACTTTTGTATCTCCGGGACACGAACCCCAGGCTAGCGGGCTGACTACGTGTGGGCTGCAAGTTTGACCAGTCTCATCTAGCTCACCTTTGTCTTCGCGGCATTCATGAAAACCATAAGCACTCACTGAAACTCACTGTCCGCCCATTGTCTGAACTGTCAATTTACATGCATTCCTTTCATTGCCAGTCTGGAAATTTAGATCCGTTGTCACAACAGTAAGTTGTCAATCTTCATCTTTGCTGTCAAAAATGTCGATGTCATATTATGTTTACAGTGTCAAAATTGTTGTCTGTGTTCATTGTCAATCTGTCAACTCAAAAATCGTAGAGTGATATGAAAAATGTCACTTCACAAATGCTACATTTTTATGCAAACTGTCACTTCAAAAGCCTTATTTTCTTTCAGCTCTGTCCGCTTCATTGTTTGAAATTTACTGTCAAATATGCAGGTATAATGCCTGCAATTTGATGTTTGATTGTCCTGCTTCGTGAGTTGTCGGATGATGAACCGTTTTGTTACTGGCATCCTGTACAGAAGGTTCACTGATTCAGTGCCATGGGATGCTTAATCGTCTTAAAGCGAATTCCTGTATCTTCCATGAGCTAATATACAGCAGTTTTCTCTGTGAAACCTGCTCTGTGGCGAAGAGTTACGGACGCAATTCGTAATCCCGCATACCGCGTTCAAAACACAGCTGCGGGCGATTTGGCAGCAGACCGCATTGCGTTTGTTTTTATAAAATGATATGAATGCCGGTATTTCAGGAAACAATGATAAACTACTGAACAAAAAATTCTGGGGTTTACGGAGACGTCCTGTAAAGGATATGCAAATAACTTTTTTTTTAACAACCTCCTTTAATGTGTTATCTAATACGTGTCTCTACCACATTAACTACTTTTAAGTTTTAACTACATCCCATTTTTACGCCATCCATTATTATTTGGCCCAAACCTACATTGTGTTTGCCACAGAGTTTGTTAAAGCAACAAATGAATAGTTCTCATAGAATAACTTTATGATTCCCCACAAAGTTATGATCAAGAAGACAAGAAATACTGAGACTACAACAACTGAACATCGAATAATGCTGGATCATAAACAGCTGCATGAAAACTGACACACGCTGGTCACATTACAGGCTATTACAGGCTAGAGTATCTTGGCAAGGAAACAGTGGTGGAAGACATGGTTTCTGAAAACAGTGGTGGTTGACATGGTTTCTGAAAACAATGATGAAAGACATAGTTTTTGAAGACCGTGATGGTTGGCGTGGTTTCTGAAAACAATGATGAAAGACATAATTTCTGAAGACAGTAGTGGTTGGCATGGTTTCTGAAAACAATGATGGAAGACGTGGTTGCTTTGGACATTAGTGGTTGACATGGTTTCTGAAAACAATGATGAAAAGACGTGGTTTCTGAGGACATTGGTGGTTGACATGGTTTCTGAAAACAATGATGGAAGACATGGTTTCTGAAGACAGTGGTGGTAGACGGTTTCTGAAAACAATGATGAAAGACGTGGTTTCTGAGGACATTGGTGGTTGACATGGTTTCTGAAAACAATGATGGAAGACATGGTTTCTGAAGACAGTGGTGGTAGACATGGTTTCTGAAAACAATAATGGAAGACGTGGTTTCTTTGGACAGTGGTGGGTGACATGGTTTCTGAAAACGGTTATGGAAGACATGGTTTCTAAAAAAAAACAATGATGGAATAATGGCTTCTGAAAACAATGATGGAAGACATGGTTTCTGAAAATAATGATGGAAGATGGTGTTTCTGAAGACAGTGGTGGTTGACATGGTTTCTGAAAACAATGATGAAAGACATGGTTTCTGAAAATAATGATGGAAGACGTGGTTTCTGAAAATAATGATAGAAGACATGGTTTCTGAAAACAATGATCGAAGACATGGTTTCTGTAAAAATGATGGAAGACATGGTTTCTGTAAACAATTATGGAAGACATGGTTTCCGTAAACAATGATCGAAGACATGGTTTCTGTAAATAATGATGGAAGACATGGTTTCTGTAAACAATGATTGAACACATGGTTTCTGAGAACAATGATCGAAGTCATGGTTTCTGTAAACAATGATGGAAGACATGGTTTCTGTAAACAATGATGGAAGACATGGTTTCTGTAAACAATGATGGAAGACATGGTTTCTGTAAACAATGATGGAAGACATGGTTTCTGTAAACAATGATGGAAGACATAGTTTCTGTAAACAATGATGGAAGACATGGTTTCTGTAAACAATGATGGAAGACATGGTTTCTGTAAACAATGATGGAAGACATGGTTTCTGAGAACAATGATGGAAGACGTGGTTTCTGTAAACAATGATGGAAGACATGGTTTCTGTAAACAATGATGGAAGACACAGTTTCTGTAAACAATGATGGAAGACATGGTTTCTGTAAACAATGATGGAAGACATGGTTTCTGAGAACAATGATGGAAGACGTGGCTTCTGAGAACAATGATGGAAGACATAGTTTCTGTAAACAATGATTGAAGACATAGTTTCTGAAAGAAGAGGCAAAGGATGAACCAGCACGTAGATGGACACGGTACACTCAAGAGACCTAAGAAATGAAAATGGAATTAATGTAACTGCAGTAAAGCTTTCAAAATACATGGATTGACTCGACAAAACACAAGAAGTAGAACCTGTAAGGTGTAGAATAACATGCTTTCAAGTAACAAAATGGACGTGTGCACTGACGTGTCGAGTCCACAATAAAGGAAACAGATGAGTAACTTATATATATATATATATATATATATATATATATATATATATATATATATATATATATATATATATATATATATATATATATATATATCATGTGCCATGCCCTGAAAGCGTGGGCGGTCATGACTCGCCATTTAACTCGATCACCAGTGTCGTGGATCAGCTCAGTGTTCCTGTCTCGTCCATGCCATGTGGCCAAGCCATCCAGGTATTTTCCTCTCGGTCTTCCTCTTGGTCTGTTCCCTTCGATCTTGCCAGTTGTCACCAAGTTCTCCAATCCATTTCTTCTCATAACATGTCCAAAAAATTGTGACTGTCTACGTTTAATTTCTCTAATCAGTTTACGATGTTCATTTGTCTCCTGTAGTACTTGGTCATTGGTTTTTCTGTCTGTCCATGGTATTCTTTGCATTTTCCCCAGAAACCACATTTCTACAACCATCAGATGTTTTTCAGCTTGAATGCACATTGTCCAAGTTTCACATCCATACAAAAGAACAGGCTCTATGTATCCCCTCAACATTCTTTTTCTCGTTTCAATTGACATCTTTATATATATATATATATATATATATATATATATATATATATATATATATATATATATATATATATATATATATATATATATATATATAAGTAGAATTAAGTTTAGTTAGTTAGTTGCATATCTTTTACAGAACATCACAATCAACCCAAGCATGTTTCGGCTGTTTATTATTTACTAAAGACTGTAGTACAGTAGTTTACCATTGCTCTCTGAACGACCGACGCTCATACTTTCATAATCAGCACAATACTGCCTGTTTCGAAATCTCTTGCAGCTGATTTCTAACCGTCGACTCGGTATGTCGCGAATTCTGAAACGCGTGCACGGCCCATAAGCCACATCGCCAGCTTAATTAAAGGTATCATTGTTATAATTTAAAATGTCACATTCAATTAACAGATCCAAGACTCAGTTTAGTTCACACATAGATAGCTGCATAATTGCATGCACAGCAAACGTGTGGGGGGGAAGGGGAGGGGGAACATATCTCAATTCGCCACTGCGGTCTGGGTTTATTATGGCGCAAGTATCTATTCTCCTGTCATTAACTGAAGGTTTTGTAATTACGTTCTTTCATGGGATGCTGGTGTCAGAATTTTAAGAGTAAGGTGATTGACTGAAGCATTAACACGAGTCTTGTGAGTGGAGCTCTGGTTGTTATAGAGACGCAGACACGTTTTGAAATATGTGTATTTTGTCTACGACTTGTTTCTGTTGACCTAGGGTGTCTTGGGTACTTTCACATTGGTTATCATGGGTACTTTCAACTTGGGTTCCCATGTTCTTTCAAGTGTCCCAAGTACTTTCAACTTGGGTATCCTGAGTACTTTCAACTCGTGTGTCCCTGGTACTTTTAACGATGGTGTCCCGGTTACTTTCAATATGGGTGTCCCGGGTACTTTCGACTTGGATGCCACGGGTACTTTCAACTTGGTTTCCTGGGTTTTTTCCAAGTGTCCCGGGTACTTTGAACTCTGGCGTCTCGGGTAGTTTTAACTTGGTTGTCCTAGGTACTTTCAATGGGGTTGTCCCGGGTACTTTCAACTTGTGGTTTGTTTTCCTAGCGGTCGTGGTTACCTGGTGGCTAATGGGAATGCTTGCTTGTGTAAGGTTTGTGTGTTTGCATTCCCTCCATGGTGGGGTTCTTCTGACTACATGGTTGGTTGGTTGGTTGGTTGGCTGGGTTGTTGGTTAGCTGTTTGGTTGGTTGGGTGGGTAGTTGGTTGGTTGATTGGGTTGTTGGTTGGTTGGTTGATTTGGTGGCTAGCTGGTTAGTTTGTTGGCTGGCCTTTTGGTTGGTTAGTTGGTTGGTTGGTTGGCTGGCTGGCTGGCTGGTTAATAGGTTGGTTGATCGGTCGGTCGGTCGGTTGGTTGGGTTGTTGGTTGGTTGGTTGGTTTGGTGGCTAGCTGGTTAGTTTGTTGGCTGGCCTTTTGGTTGGTTGGTTGGTTGGTTGGTTGGTTGGCTGGCTGGCTGTCTGGCTGGTTAATTGGTTGGTTGATCGGTCGGTCGGTTGGTTGGTTGGTTGGTTAGCTAGTTTGTTGGTTGGTTGTTAGGTTTGTTGGTTGTTTAGTTGCGTTGGTTAATAAGGTCGGTCCGGTGATTGGTTGATGTGTGGGTGGTTGGTTGGTGTGTGGGTGGTTGGTTGGTGTGTGGGTGGTTGGTTGGTGTGTGGATGGTTGGTTGGTGTGTGGGTGGTTGGTTGATGTGTGGGTGGTTGGTTGGTGTGTGGGTGGTTGTTAGTGTGTGGGTGGTTGGTGTGTGGGTGGTTGGTTGGTGTGTGGGTGGTTGGTTGGTGTGTGGGTGAGTGTGTTGGTTCATTGGTTGTTTGGTTGGTTGGCTGGTTAGTATTTTTAGTTAATTGTTTGATTGATTTGTTGATTGATTGATTGCATGGTTAATCGGTTAGTCGGTTGGTGAGAGGGTGGATTGATGGGTTAGTTTGTCGTTTGGTTGATTGGTGGATCCTCGGAAAGACTGATCTTTAACTCGTCAGTCCGATGTGCCGGCATTCAGGTCATCTGATCGCTGAAAACTGCTGACACCTGTCGGGGCGAGGCAGAGGATAACAAATGCTCCCACTCGAACAGTATCAAAATATATGTGGGTTCAATCTTGCAGCGAAAATATAATTCCTCTGTTCACTTCATCTGACATGCGCATACAGTGTGTACCTGGTGAGATGTAGCGAAATATGCCTGACAATAAACTGCAATGTATTGGTTTAGTCATTAGCATTAGTCGCGGTTCCAACTTCACATTAAAGGGTTACCCCCATAGTGCTCCGTTTCTGTACCAGTGAATATCACACAAAATGCTCCTTACATGTGAAAAATTGAACAAACAGCAGTACCAACAACCAACAGCACGCACAGGCAAGAACATGCATAAGGCCGCCGCCAGAATGCCAACGTAACAATACGCCACGAAAATTACAGTTCATCTGTATTGTTTACGGCTGTTTTGTTTAACTTTACTAAGAGAGTACGTTGTTTTAAATAAATAATAATAAATAAATAAATAAGGAATTCCCTTTAGAAATAGGGATATATTGTTAAATAAGAAACAGTAGAGGGAATTTTCCATGAAATAAGACTGTTGGATTCATGGTGCCAAACAGTTGCTGAACTAAGTATCGTGATTCATTTTTGAGATACTTGCAATTCTTTGATATGCATCCTAGCCAACATCCCTCGTGAAGACGGCAACTGATCAGATGTGATTATCTATGTCAGTGTAAGCGACATGGACTCATTATAGTTTAACATGTTTTACCAAAGCAATGATCATCAGCATCATCATGTGCCGTGCTGAATGGCGTAGATGCTCATGTATATCCACAGATCTTGGTGTTCTCGATAAATTATGTTAATGGTATTCCTCCATGCCACTGCTTTTGGCCAACCCACTCCGACTTCAGAGATACTTGTAATTTACGACCCCAAGTCAAGAAGGGAAGTCAACATTTTCGAACAGGATCTTTCTTCGTTGTTCTGGACACAGCATCATATTTACATTTCAAAAACCACATTTCGAGCCTGATCTTCCTCAGTGTTTCAGAACACAGCATCATATTTACTCGTACATTTCAAAATCCATGCGTGGAATCGGTTCTTCCTCTGTGTTTCCGAACGGAGCATTAAATAATGATTTTACAGATTCGCATGACAAACGGCTATGTCTCTGCGCTTCTATATACCTCAACATATTTAGATTTCAGAGGCCTAAGTTTCGAACCGGCTCCTCCTCTGTGTTTCTGAACACACAATCATATGTATACATCTGAATCTTTACCCTCAAGAATGTAAGAAGGTAAATAACAATTATGATCCGATACTACCCATAGAATATGAAATGTTAGATCACCACATATTTTAGGCTGTGGTTGGGGAATGAGGAGTGGGAGGTGGGTCTGAGTGGTGAAGTGATTACGCCACCTGTCTCGTGCCCCGAAGGTTGTTGGTTCGATTCCGGACTCCGTCATACAGTTCAAGAGTGCAATTTTTTCGGAGACTTCTGGAGGTCGTCGCTGCAGCTATGAAGATCATGTTTTGTCAGAAGCTTTAGGCAGGACTGCTGTGAAAAAAAAGGCCGAACCATATGGGATGAAAACCTATGCAATGAAGTCGATCTTACGTCTTTAATAGAACATGCTATGGTGTAATTAAGTGGGATAACCAGTGCCCTTACTCTCCGATTCTCCTCTCCAGATAATTCCCAGAAAACTATCTCGTACACATTTCATAAGGATGTTTCGACTTCCGAGACATCCTGTAGTAGTAACGTCGCAGGACGTCGCTCTCATCCCGACCCGTAGAAAACTTTCTCAATCCATTTCTCTTACACCCTCATACCTAAGATATCTGCAATGCCCAGTGTCCACCTTCGCACTCATCGATTCCGTTCTCTTCTTCTATAAACCACACCTTCCATCATTGTTCTTTCCAATCCTCTGTGACAATTAACATGGTCAAAGTATTTCACTTGCCGAGACATGATGATGTAATTTATGATCCAATTGTCTTCCATATTCGGATATTGTAGAATGTCAACATGTTTCCTATTGGTCCACTGCAGAATGCCAACATGTTTCCTATTGGTCCACAGTAGAATGCCAACATGTTTCCTATTGGTCCACTGTAGAATGCCAACATGTTTCCTATTGGTCCACGACATTTTGACAGTTCATTAAATAAACACGCAAGCATTGTCTGGCCCTTATGGAAGTAGAAGATGGAAGTAGAAACCAGAGGACGCACTAGGCAACGTAAACATTGAAAGCTATAGTTACCTATACACTATAGTTACCTTCCAGGATATTCTAACAACTTTTCTTTAATATGTAAATTGTACATCCTCAATGATAAGATCAGAAATGAAGAAATCAGGACTAAAGTGGGGGTTATAGCTGCACTAGATTTTATTAGAAAGCAGCAAGTCAAAAGGTTTGGCCATGCAAGTAGGTTACCAACTAACAGTATAGCGCAACAAGCAATGATGTACAGACTAGAGGGAAACAGAGGAAGAGGCCGACCACGTAAACGATGGACGGAGGGAATAGCAGAGTCCATGGGAATATCGATACATGAAGTCCATAAGCGGGTACTCTCCCGCTGTTTATACTTCACCTCGACACCGCAAGGCACAAGAGGAACATGATGAGATGAGATTAGATGAGATGAGATGAGATCCTCAATGTTCTTCTTTGTTTCATACCTCACATTGATATGTTGCCACAGGAAAGATTCATGTTCTTAAAAATTGTACTGCAGTGTGCTAGCGCTGTGCCAGTGTTGTGCTAGCGTTGTGTTAGCGTTGGGCCGTAGGTTCTTAACACAGTTTAACCTCGGCATTGTTATGGATAGTCTACATCTGACTTCTTTGGGAAAGTCCGCATTCTTCTTGATTATGTGATCAAGATATTGAACATTTATGACATTATCAATATATTCAATGTTGATTGTGATATTTGGTAGTGGACAACAATCACTTTCATATTAATATCTATTTGTGACTGACTCGGTGACACGACTAATATAAGTTCTCTTGTGAAGTTGAACGGGGTAGGAGTAATGATATACAGGAATGGATTTTTTTTTTTAAACCACTCCACAGCTGTGAATTGAACACGGTCAGAAAAGTAAAAATTTTAAGAATATTACTCCACAGCTGTGAACTGAACACGGTCAGAAAAGTAAACATTAAAAAAAAAAAAAAAAAAATTACTCCACAGCTGGGACTTCTTCTTCTTCTTCTGCGTTCGCCCGGTATGTTGTTTTAGACGTAACTACGTTGTTCCTATTTTACAGCAGAGCTACGATATTTGCACCTTTCGGCCGACACGTCCGACTTCTTCGGGCATTTGTTGATAGGGTTACCTTTCCGGGCAGCTGGGAATTAAACCAGCACCACTGATTTAGTAAGCAAGTAAACATACTACTAAGCCGTAGTTACCCCTCAAGAATAGCTATTTTGTAATTTCGGGAGCATAAACGGAGGAAGTAGTTTAGGAGTATTACGTTACAATAACTGTTACCGGCGGGTATTTAGGTCGGAGACGCCACTGAGATCTAATGTAATTGTGATAGTAAATGCAACAGTGCCATTCATATAACACAATTTGACCATTTCTCCTTCTCGGCGTGGGTGATAACTCTAGACGTTTGGTACTTTTGTAGTCGGATTGTCTTGTTTACGTCGCCATTTAGTGGCATTATCTCCCTTCGATTGTGGAATGGCTTTAATGAGAGAGTCGTTTTCTGCACGGCAAGCGAGAGTGGCGCGAGTTATTGCACCCTGTTTTTGTGCAAACGTTTGTTTTGCTTAACACTTTTATACAATTTACTTGAATGGATGTTAGTTAGTTGCATATCCTTTACAGGACGTCGCAGTCAACATCAGCATTAGTTGGCTGTTTGTGATTTATTGACAAGTTTACGTTCAGTAGTTTGCCATGGTTTCTGAACGACAGGCACTCATATATTCCCTTTGAATGGAAACCAGCGCAAGGCGACCTGCTTCCAAATCGCCCGCAGTTGTGTTTAGAAAACGGTATCCGGGATTACGAATCGCATTCGTCAACCCTTCGCCACAGAGACGGCTGAATGTAGTTGACTTTATTTGTTTGTTGCTTGCTATTTGTCCTTCTTAAATTTATTGTTAATGTGTATTGACTTTTATCTTAAACTTTTTTAAATACGCTTCGTTGTCGGTATTGATTTCGCTGTTGATTTATCATCGTAATCAGTTCATATCCAATCACTGTGATCTTGTACTGGCTTATATATCCAATCATTGTACTCTTATACTGGTTTATATATCCAATTATTGTACTTTTGTACTGGCTGATATATCCAATCACTGTACTCTTATACTGACTTATATATCCGATTAATGTACTCTTGTGCTGGCTTACATATCCAATCAATGTACTCTTGTACTGGCTTATCTTTTTGAACGAACATTAAATGTAGCAACAAAGCAACGCTATCGACAAATAAACAAATTGAAACTAAGACGACATCAACAACTTACAAAAGCCAACATAGTAGGGAGATTGAACTGCCAGTCTGCCGCGGTCTGTGATTGTAACTGTTGAAGTGACGGATGTTGGATCATAAAATCCTGTGTAAGTTAGTCGGTTAGTTAGTCCCGGTTCCAACTTCACGGCAAAGGGTCGCGCCATAATGCTCCATTCCTGTGCCAATGAATATTTCACAAAATGCTCCTTACTGTCCCATGTGAAAAGTGGAAGAGACAGGAGTCTCGATGAAGCAACAGCCCGCACAGGTGTACTATGCATAAGACCGTTACCAACACAAAAGTCCGCCAACAAAAATACAGTTCATCGTCGGTGGAAGCGGCAGTCACTATAAAACCAGCAGCCACACATTTCTGCATAAAGCAAACCCAGTAGTTAATCTTGTGTGATCATAAATAGGACTAGCCCCATGCATAAAGCATGCAGAACTGTTATTTATGTTCGTGGATGTTCAAATGTCTTCTTAGTTTGGCATTGGGTATAATCAGATCCACGACTCTGGTGATCGAGTGAGATGGCAAAACATGACCGCCCACGCTTATCGGCATGGCACATGATGGATGGATAATCAGATAGAGCCAGATTATGTCCTAGTTGGCTGGCGTTGATCTAAGACTTGCCAGGTTGTCCTTTAGGTATTCTTGGTTTCCAAACACAATCATCTATAGGAAATATCGTCTTAGGATAACATGATTCTCTGATACTCTCTTCAGAATTGAATGGACTCGGTGATTATATGTATACATAGATTAGATTCATACATGTAATAGGAGGATATACACAGCTTGAGAGATGATGTGATGCAATAAACAGCAAGTGTGGACTGAGAGATTCAATAGAAACTTTGGTATTAGTGTGACTGTATCCATGAAGACATATGAGTGTTGGTGTTTTTATTTCCATAGTTCATCTCTTTCTCAAATAAATGATCCGTAATACCCCCCCCCCCCACACACATATTTATACTTCTTTATTTCACATACATAGATATGCGTGCTTCATTACATTTTTGTTTTCATTATTTCTGTGGGTATCTACATTACCATTATTTCAAAGTCAGCATCATAATGTGCCATACCGATAAGCATGGAAAGTTATGGTTCTCCATTTCACATGATCCCAAAATTCGTAGGTCAAGTCTGTGTGATCCATTCCCGATTATGCTATATAGCCACGACATACAGAAGTGTTTGTGTTTGTTTTCCCTTTCTCTTTTCCCATTAAGTTTGCCAGTTGTCGCTAAACTTTCAAGTTAACTTTTCCTCATAATGTAACCAAATAATAGCGGCCTGTCTAATAAATTTAAGGTGTTCAATTGTTTATTTTAGGACTTTCCCATTCGTGTATCTGTTCGTCCGTGGTGTTAATTACATGTTCTCAGACACTCCATGTTCACTGCCATTAGAAGCTTTTCAGCCTGTGTATTGTCCATGTTTCACATCCATATAACAGAAAAGGTCCAATTTATCACTGCCGCACTTTTTTTTTTTTTTTTCACAATGGAACTGGCAGCATTTTATTTGGAAGGAATGTTTTCCAGCTTGCTTTCCACCTTTGCCATGGCAACTCTGGTTACATTACCAAACCTCGAATGACAACTGGCTCATAAACGATACAATTTCTTGAACACTGAAACACACTGACCATGCTAAATGTGGCTATCATAAGGAAACAACAGTGACGGAAGGCGATGATCTCGGGAAGAACTAAGCCAGACTGGTTAAATTACCAGATCTAAGTCAGACTGGTTACATTACCAGATATAAGTCAGACTGGTTACATTACCAGATATAAGTCAGACTGGTTACATTACCAGATATAAGTCAGACTGTTTACATTACCAGATATAAGTCAGACTGTTTACATTACCAGATATAAGTCAGACTGTTTACATTACCAGATATAAGTCAGACTGTTTACATTACCAGATATAAGTCAGATTGTTTACATTACCAGATATAATTCAGACTGGTTACATTACCAGATATAAGTCAGACTGGTTACATTACCAGATATAAGTCAGACTGTTTACATTACCAGATATAAGTCAGACTGTTTACATTACCAGATATAAGTCAGACTGTTTACATTACCAGATATAAGTCAGATTGTTTACATTACCAGATATAAGTCAGACTGGTTACATTACCAGATATAAGACAGACTGGTTACATTACCAGATATAAGTCAGACTGTTTACTATACCAGATATAAGTCAGACTATTTACATTACCAGACATAAGTCAGACTGGTTACATTACTAGATCTAAGTAAAATGGTTACATTACCAGATCTAAGCAAACTGGTCACGTTACCATATTTACGTTAGACTTATTAAATTGCCTTCGCATTACAGACGCAGGTTAGACTGGATAAACTAGTTACGTAATCACAATGTCTACTTTACAAGGCATAAATCGGATATGTTACAACTAAACACGGTACAACAAATCGGCTACCCGACAAGACGTACATCATAAATGACACAACTCAAAACACAACAACACACTGGCTACATTACAAGCAGCAGACACGAATACGCCTCCACAAAACAGTAACAGCATCAACAAAGAAAACCCTATACGACAGACATTTCTCGCCTGTAAGAAACGCACAATTAGGTATTTCGAAACGCCGATGTTATGGACCCATGTCTCACAGACCGGATATACAGATGATCAGATCTGACAACGAGAATAATTCGGCCAGGCTGGAAACTATAATAGATCCAGAAAATTAGCGAAGCTATTATTTGTATCAAAGGCGGTTCTAGCCTCTGTGATCCAATGCTAACAGCCAAGCAGACATAGACTGGGCCAGCTCCGGAATTTGAAATTAAATGAAGCCTTGTGTTTCGGTGGAAACGTTTCGTGTGGTTAATAGCAGTGCTTTTTACTGACTTCCTTGTGTATTATTGCAAGAAGTTCGTGTTTGTTGTGGGATAATTTAAGTAAACTATGTACCTTATACAGCTGTTCCATACTGGACAATTTGTTTGTTTTTTACATTGGTTTTGCTAAGCAATGGAAACGCGGCCTACTTGGTATCAACTTTCTGCATCTCAAATTGATGTTGTCAAATTGCTTGTGTATATTAAGTTACAATGTAAGACAAGCAACATGTTTTTTGGTATTGACTGCTCGCCGTCGATACATTAACTTACAATTAAATTATTCTGAAAAGGCCGTGTACTCCACAGTACATGTTGTGAATGCCACAATGTTGGTTATACGCCAGTATGTTCCTGTCATTGTCTTCGTGATGTTGCAAAGATAGCTTGGGTTTGCTTAGGATGTTGCTGCCCTTGCCTTAATTGCTAGAGCTTTAAAGATTTTCTTCTATCTGCCCACACTAGCTGTGGCAATGGAAGATTTGCTGTTTTTGAATCTGCGACTTTATTTTGTTTTCTTTTTTTTTTTTTTTTTTTACTTTTTAAAGAGTTTCCACCGTTATCTATACTTTATGTTTTCGTTTCCTTTCTCCAAACGCGATTCGCTCCTATTGCTATTCGGTCCAAATGTTATTCAGTGCAAATGATGTTTGCTCCAAATGCTATTCATTCCAATTGGTATTTGTTCGCTCCAAATACTACTTATCCCAATCGCTATTCGCTCCAAATGCCACTCATCCCAAACGCTATTCGCTCCAAATACTATTCTCTCCAAATGCTAATCGCTCCAAATAATGTTAGCTCCAAATGCTGTTTGCACCAACTGCTATTTGCTTGCTTCCAACATTCACCGCGCAAACCCCCTCAATTAACTGTGTTGTAAGGCCTGGCACTTAAAGAGTGTCACCAAACAACGTTCCTCAGTTTCATCTTTCTGAGATAGCCTACATTTTATTGTGTTCCATGTGTACAAGTTATGTACAATTTGAGTTCCGCTCTAATGTTGCTTATCAGCAGATAGTGATTTGCATCTATATATCTAACAACGTTCGCATCATGTAGAGATGATCTCAATTTCTTGTTAATAAATATACGATCGATTTCGTTTTGTTTTGTAGTCTCGTGATAACCATATTGTGAAAAACATTTCCTGTATCACATACTGGCTCACTGTGCAAACAATTGGGGAACAGCTCTTCATTTCCGTGTATTACTCTAGATCATATATCCGGGTTATTTCTGCATAACCCGTGTTATTCGATCCCATCTTGACCTTTAGGTCACCCATCATATTTTTGATATTACAATTTCTTAATTTACCTATAGTATTTTGAAGGTGCCTATAAAATTCTTCTTTGGCGGATCCATCCTTATCATTTGATGGTGCGTAACATGACTATTACATTCATGTTGACTTTTTATTGTGGTTCCACATGTTCAGGTTATTAGTCTATAAGCCACAGCCTCCCACTCTATTAGATCTTTCTGCCTATTTAGTTAGGTATAGGGGATCCAGTTTATTTATATGGAAATGATGACAAAAATATATTATTAGATTATTACTGAAGCTCAATAACTGTTCTTTGCGTGTATACGTATATATGTATATGGCATAAATAGCACTGATAAATATTGATAGAGTATGTGGTTCTAGCATACACATTATTATGATTTTAGGGGAGGGTTTGATAAGAGCGCTTGTGGGGTTCTGTTTCTGCAGTAAAAGTCATCCTTGTGGCATTCAGTCAAATTAATCAATTCTCCCATTGTCGTAAATATATTCCAGATCGTTAATATTCAACCAAGTATAAGGTATGGATCCTGTGAATACACAACTTCTGCCAGAAAAAAAGATTGACGGTGTAGAACTTATATCCATAAATGTGTGTGTGTGTGTGTGTGTGTGTGTGTGTGCGCGCGCGCTTTGAGCTCAAGCGTAGTCCTTATACATGCTACCACTTCTAGTACTGGTGTTTGCGAGTCAATTAGCTTTCCCTATTACTAATGTCCCTCGCCATTAGGCGAACCAAATTTACGTCCTCAAGTCAAGGACGAGACGTCAAAGTTTTGGTCTAACTAATCGATGTTAAAGTTGAACCCAATACTTCGGCATCAGAGCACCGGAAACTTAAGATCGAGGTATCTTATCCATTCGGCCATGCTGACCTAAACAACCAAATAAACAAACAGAGAATATCCAAAAATGTGCCTATTTTATTCAATTTTTATATTGTCTAATGTGTGCTCTCGATTTCGATAAGTGAGACCACGGTCGTTCAGAGAGCAAGGATGAACTAATGTAGATTAAAAACTGC
>OY992892.1:72242896-72400396 GCA_963921405.1 Cepaea hortensis | reverse complement strand
TCTGAATACAGCATTATAGTTGGTGCTGGAGTGTTGACAATATGATTATTCAACGAGAACCAAGTCACTGTTGCCTTTGTTGGGTTGAACATTGCCCCAGCTTCATCACACCAAGTACTTATGCGTTTGAGTTCGGTTTGTAGTTCCACAGCAACCTGCTCTCTATCCTTACCCTGACGATACACTAAAACATCATCGGCATATGACAATGTCCTGCCAGGTCCAGTGATCTGCTCACTGGTGATTCTCACTGTGTAGGCGTTGAACAGTACCGGAGATAATGGTGATCCCTGTGGTAGGCCAGGATATATTGTTGTTGGTTCCGAAGTCCAACTGCCACATCTAAAAACTACTTTCCGTTGGAAGAGGGCTGCAGCGATCCAACTAAGGAGGAATGGACTTACTTTTAGTTCAAGAAGCTGAAGCATTAAAAAGTCCAATGGTACTCTGTTGTATGCGTCCTCAAGATCAATCGCTGCAGCAAAGGTTTCAATGCCTTAGTGGAAACCTTCATGGACATCATGGGCAAAGACTGCTGCATTGGTCCAGGTTTCTCTTTTTGGACGGTACCCACCCAGGGTAGGTGGGAAAACACCTTGCCTCTCTAGCTGGCTTAATATTTTCCTGGCAATTACCTTCTCCAGCAGCTTGCCTATTGTATTCTGCATGGTTATAATTCGATATCCCTGAATTTTTTTCTGGTCTTTGTCAGGCTTCGGCAAGGGAATCAGATAGCTGTGTAACCACTCCTCCTTGATGCTAGCACTCTCTATACTGTTGTTGTACATGTCTGCTAGTTTCTCTAGCTCATTGTCGGTACACCTATTGATGTCATCGTATCTTATGCCATCAGGCCCTGGAGCGCTGTTTTTTGATCGTCGAAGTACAGCCTTGATTTCTTTCACTGTCACTGTGTCTTCATCCGAAGTGTTTTGGGCCTTGCACCTGTCTGAGGTGACCTCCTTGGCTAGATTTCGGCCTCCCATGTCTGTCTGGTTGTTCTGCTCTAGATAGCGTTCAAAGAGGGATTTTCCCTTGTCCTCGTCAGTCCTCTGGCAGATGAGGTCAGCACCTTGGAAGTCAGAAATGCTCTTATTCTTGACTACACCACTTATGCTTTTATGTAGTCGCCAGAACAATTTCAGTGACTTGTCTGTGCTTACTCTTTGACACACCTCTGCCAATTTTTCGCTTTTAACCACCTTGACCAGTTTTTTTTTTAAATGGCTTACATTTGTGCGCATCTCTCTTTCTAAGTGCATGCAGGGACTAGGATGACCAGCTCTGTTCTTCTCGGCATTTTGCCATCTCCTTACAGCACTACGCTTATCCACCCAAGCGTTCTCCACCTCGAAATTCCACCAAGGTGGCTGCTCCCAGCTTTTTTTCCTGCCCTGAAGCTTTCTGCGCTTGTCACGTCTTATTTTACTCACCACATCTTGCCCTGTACTGTCATACTGGAAAGTCTTTACCTTTAGCTTGTGCTGCCTGGTTCTGCCTTTCTCCACCAATATGCTGCAAGGGTGGTGGTCGTTGCCGTGGTGTCCTAGGATACCCCATTTTCACACTGTAGTGAGTGAAGGTGAAACCAGCGCCAGATCAATAGCACTGTCCTCGTCGCCTGGACGGCTTGCTGTCCTGGTGACACAGCCACTGTTGATACAAACCAGGTCAATGGTTTAAAGTGCAGTCTCGAGCTCCTCCCCCTGTGTATTGGAGGAAATGTTTCCCCATGATTTGCCTTTAGCGTTGAAGTCGCCACAGAAAATAACATTTCTCTCGTGACCTAATATGCCACTTAAGCACTGCCACTTCTGGGCGTCCATACTCGCATTGCGGGCATAAACATTAACCAACACGAATGGTATAGTGGAATGAACTCTCAACGCCTGTATTTGTATATCGTCACTGTCCCAACTGGACATGTCTAGCTCTGACGCCACCATGCTGTCGCGAACGAGAATCGCCATTCCCAAATGTCGTCTGTTGTAGAAACATTTGAAGCCGGCAATTCGGAGTAGCTGATCGCCCAGTCTCGTCTCCTGGAGTGCTACAATATCGTTCCTGTAAACCATCCATCCATCCATCATGTGCCATGCCGGTAAGCGTGGGCGGTCATGTTCTGCCATCTCACCCGATCACCAGAGTCGTGGATCAGCTCCGTGTTTCTGTCTCGACTATGCCACAAGGCCAAGCCATCCAGGTACTTGCTTCTAGGTCTTCCCCTTGGTCTGTTCCCCTCGATCTTACCAGTTGTCACCAAATTCTCCAATCCATTTCTTCTCATAACATGTCCAAAAAATTTTGACTGTCTACGTCTAATTTCTCTAATCAATTTACGATCTTCATTTGTTTCTTGAAGGACTTGTTCATTGGTCTTTCTGGCTGTCCATGGTATTCTTTGCATTTTCCTCAGAAACCACATCTCTACAGCCATCAGATGTTTTTCAGCCTGACTGCTCATTGTCCACGCTTCACATCCATACAAAAGTACAGGCTCAATGTAGCATCTCAACACTCTCTTTCTCGTTTCAATTGACATCTTTTTATTGGTCAATATGTTTTTCATCTTGCTAAAGGCTACTTTTGCCATGGCGATTCTTGTTCTAATCTCTTCAAGGCATCTCCCATCAGATGTTATTACTGTTCCGAGATAATTGTACCTGCTCACTTGTTGAAGAATATTCCCATTTACTTGTATATTACATTGTGGTATTTCGTCCTTCCTAGTGACGACCATAATCTGTGTCTTTTTACAATTTAATTCTAACCCTAGTTGTTCACTGTGTGTCACAATCGCATCTACTAAATTTTGCAGGTCCTGTTCATTGTCTGCAATCAAGACTGTATCATCTGCATATCTAATGTTATTGATGCATCGTCCCCCAATGTTGATTCCTTCCATATCTTCAATATTTCTGAAAATACTTTCACTGTACAGGGAAAACAGATCTGGAGACATTACACATCCCTGTCTCACACCCCTTTTAATAGGCTGATATTGGCTTACTTCATTATCAACTCTTATGGCAGCTTGTTGTTTCCAATATATGTTTTTTACAAGTCTAAGATCTTTTCCATCAATTTGTAGATCTTCAAGCATCCTTATCATGTTGACATGTCTCACTTTATCAAAAGCCTTTGTGTAGTCAATAAAGCAAAGGTGTAGATCTTTGTTTACTTCTATAGAACGTTCGATTATGTTTCTCAGTATATACACAGCATTTACTGTACCCTTGCCTTCCACAAACCCACATTGTTCTTCTCCTATTTCAGGTTGTATTTTCCTCCTAACTCTTTGCATGATAATTCTTAGCAAAATCTTCGTGATGTGACTCATTATACTAATTGTTCGATGTTGATCACATTCCAAGGCTCCTGATTTCTTTGGGATTGCAATAAATACAGAATTACATAACTCCTGAGGTATATTTCCAGTATCATATATTGTATTAAGCAGACTGGTAACTTGATCTATTCCATATTCTTCTAAAGCATTAATCATTTCTGTTGTGACGCTGTCTGAACCGGGTGTCTTGCCAGATTTCATATGGTTAAGAGCATTCTGAACCTCCATCTTCAAAATTGCTGGTCCTTCATTATTATTTTGAACATCATACTGTTCGTCTCTGTTGTCGTCATACAGGTTTTTCACGTAATCTGACCATTCATGTAATATCTGATCTTTTTCTATTATGACTCTTCCATCTTTTGTCTTTAGGCAGCCTGCTGATGTACGTGTTCTTTGATTAGTAAGCTCCTGAATTCTTTTGTGCATTAGGTTCGCATTGTTACTGTTGTGTTGTTTTTCAATTTCTCTGCAATTTTTCTCAAGCCATGTTTCTTTTGCCTCCTTACATAAGGTTCTCACTTTTCTGTGAATTTCTTCATATTTGGCAGGATTATTTTTGTTCTGTCTTCTTGTTTCCATTAGTTGTAAAATTTCTTCAGTCATCCATGTCTTACGGCCCACTTTCTTTACTTTTGAAATAGTTTTTTCTGCTGCGCAACTGATTGAATTCTTCATCGTTTCCCATTGATCATCTACATCTTGAAACAGGATCTCTAGATCAGACAATATATCAAATTTGTTCTTTACTTCTATGTTAAAATTATCTTGTATTTCTTTGTCAGTTTTCAATTTGCACAAGTCATATTTAGGGTTTCCTGCTGTATACTTGACTTTCTTTAACTTTACCCTCAATGTGCCTGTAATTAATCTGTGATCACTGTAACAGTCTGCATTTGGAACTGTTTTTACGACTGTTAACGCATTTCGAAACCTTTTGCTAATCAGGATGTAATCTATCTGGTTTTTAATCCTGCTGTCTGGACTCCTCCATGTCCATAATCTTCTAGGATGCTGTTTAAACCAGGTGTTTCCTACAACCATTTCTTGTTCTTTTGCCCATTCTACAAGTCTGTATCCTCTTTCATTTCTCTCTCCCAAACCATGGTTGCCTACACTGCATCCATCGCCTTGCTGTCCTATTTTTGCGTTGAAATCACCCATTATGATATTTATTTCTGATTTTTTGCAGTTCTTCAAAGCAGACTCCACGTCATTATAAAATTCCTCTATGCTTTCTTCACTGCTTTCACTTGTTGGGGCATATACTTGAATGACATTTATTTTAAAAGGTCTTCCGTTTAATTTTACTAATAGGACTCTGTCTGACACAGCATGATATCCTTTGACAGAATTTGATGTTTGCTTATCTAATATAATGGCTACACCTCTTTGCTGTTCTTCTCCCCCAGAGTAAATAATCTTACAATCCTCTCCTGTCCTTATCCCTGCTCCTTTCCATCTCGTTTCCGATATTCCTAATATGTTAATCTTCTCTCTCTTCATTTCTTTTTTGATGTTTTCTAACTTTCCATCTGCATTCATTGTTCTAACGTTCCAAGTTCCCACTTTCAATGATATTAATCTGTTGCACCCAGTAGCCTGTTGACGGTCTGGAGTCACCTGGTGCGCATGACTATCCCTACCGGGCGAGGTTGCTCCTATGGAGCACCCATTTACGCCGTTTCTCTGATTATCGATGATTTCACACAACATGATTTTCTTGGCATGTGTAAAGAAGGTAGTTTGCCATTGCTTTCCTTCCTAGCAGTGACCATACTGGTCAGTGACCGTAGCCATTGTCTCCTCAAAAAAGAGATCCTCTGCCTACCGTCGTGAAGGTGGAGACCATAACCTACAACTATCTGTTGGCTGCTCTCCATCTTCATCCACCACCTGCACCCATGGCTTCACGTAACCCTGATCGGGGGGCTAAACGGGTACTCCACCTTGCCCAAGGGTGTCCCGTAGGCTAGCGGAGGGAAGGAGGCGCCTTACTTCTCCTTTGATAGGGGATACCCCTACCCCGCTACCCGCTACACAATCCTGTAAACCAGGGTTTCTAAAATAGAGCCCCGTTGTTTTACGCTGGCGCAGTTCCAATACAGAATACGGATATTCCTCAGTCCTAGATGGTGACACTTGAGTCTAAAACGCCTTAAGCCACCACGCTTACCTTGCTTCTTTATGCCTGCGCGGCATCCACGCCGCCTCGTTATGTTGACTGCTGACCGCTCGGAGAACACACGTTGTTCCGCCATGTTGAAAAACCAAATACACAGAACCACACACGCTGCCAAAAATTCACTCAAGGATTGCTTTGCTCGATGCACGAACTCCGTAGCACCCGCGCAGATCTTGAATAGAAACTCCTGGTTTTACATCCTGGCACACAAATTACACACAAGAGATGAATAAATCCATCTCCTACGCGAAAAAGTTAACGATCACAAAACAACCCGACCGTTCGTCGCCATCTTGAAACCGGAAACTCGGTAGTAGTAGTAGTAGTAGTAGTAGTAGTAGTAGTAGTAGTAGTAGTAGTAGTAGTAGTAGTAGTAGTAGTAGTAGTAGTAGTAGTAGTAGTAGTAGTAGTAGTAGTAGTAGTAGTAGTAGTAACAGCAGCAGCAGCAGCAGCAGCATGTCTGTGGAGTAGAGTTCACAGCGAACGAAAAGCGAAATAATGTTTTAAAAAATTGCTGGCAGACAAATGAACTCCCCAGAATGCAATCATTATGTACAAAAAAAAATCATTAGAATCATCACTAAAATATCATCTAAGAAATAGAACCATAAATAATAACCACTTCTGCAATTACTCTCGCCTATCTTAACTGCTTTTTCTCTTCATGTTTACAATATTCAAACTTATTGCTGGTAGTTTTCTGCCCATTCAAATTTTCTAATAGTGTCTTATTCTCCATCAGTGTTTCGCCCTTTACAAGTCTGTCAATTGCACTCAGGATAATGTTTACCATTTCTAAACAGCGCCTACTCCCTACTTGTCTATACTTATCCTCAATCGCATTCGTAGGAGTTTTATCAATATTTACTGTTCCTCGTACTATCAAATTGCCTTCCTCTGCTAGCTAGATTAGCCACTAAAGATGAGACCCCGCCAAAATCGTGCTTCTAATCATTGGCAGCACTATCCTTCTTTGATTGTACTTCTGAAACGGCAAAATCAATGCAGCTGGCCAGATTGCTTGCCACTTACAGGGCAGCTTTTGTCCGCCATGTCTGCAAGGGAAGCCACTCCAATACAGCTTCTCGGAGTTGTCCGGTTTTTGACTAAAAGCTGCAGGAAGACCATAATGAAATCTTAAGCACTGGACATGTATGTGTAATTTTGGCTTCGCGTTGAAAAAATAAAGATCTCGAGAACAAAAAGGAAAATGATCCGCGGAATAATCCCCTGGAAGTTACCCAAGTAACTCTGCGTCTGGTAGAGACGAGCCCATTAACATTTAAAACTAGCTTAAACGTAGTCATATTATGGCGAAAAAATAGGCACCTTACCATCACAAATAATATGATACCAGAAACAATGGTAGAAAGGTGATACAAAAATCATTTGTAAGAAGTAGACAAAATAGTGGTACAGCGCGCACTTCCGTACGTACCTACATCCAATGATTGTATCAACAATAATCGGAAGAAGACAAACACGACCAAAAGTGACAAGATGGGCGATGCGGTTAAAACCTTCCTCAGCACACAAACAACAAACATAAACTAATACTAACAACTACATGAAAAACTCTGCATGAAAAACTCTACATGGAAATATATTCAAAACAATGTTTTCCCGTAGTTAATTTGAATAACGAAGACACAAACATAGATTGCACGATATATTGTCTGGCATATTTCGCTGCATCTTGTTTCACCAGCTTTCTTGTGATGGATTGGACACTTGTATGGTTCAACGACGCCTGATACGTACATACATACGCACACACATACAAGTGGCATTCCTATGTACATACACAGAACGAACGAACTTTATTTTCAAAGGGTAACAATTTAGGCACGCAGGCTGTTCTTATAATCTGTCCTTCCAATCACTCATCTTTCGTACAGTCAATTATCTAGTGTGCATGTTACATTCACATAGAACAAAACATTGCCAAATTAATGTAAGAAACAACATACAGACACATACACTAGCGTAACTAATATATCGCTATACTCGGTTCGTGATGTTATTTGTTTCTTTTCACGTATCTTCCGCAATTTTAATACTCTGTGAACGGAAATTCGTTTAAAACAAAATTTCACTTGTTTATTTGGTTGTGTACTATGGTTAGTCCCAAACCTACTTTTTTGGTTGGCACTGATTCAGTTAATATGGTCAAAGTATTTCAGTGTTTATCACTCAGTGGACTTTCAAGTATCATCTCTAATATTCAACAAGTATCATCTCTAATATTCAACAAGTATCATCTCGAATATTCAACGGCGTCTGTGACTTAGGGAATAGTTAAACGCAGTTTCACAACTCCACGACATACGCAGTCGGGTTATAAATCAAGCAGATCGATTTGCTTTTATTGTGATGATATGAAGCGTCGGTCGTTCAAAAATGAATGGCAAACTACTGAACATAACATTGTCTAGTAAATCATAAACAGACAATCAACTCTAAGGTTGATTTCAACAGCATGTAAACGATTGGCAACTAACTATTTTTTATTCTCTAATATTAATTAAAGAACAGAAACCTCGAATGTTTAAAAACATAAAGCATCCAATACAACCAATTTGATTCGCTACGATTCAAAATAATCTAACACAATACTATAACATACAACCAATTACGTCAGAACGGAAGTCCCCAGACAGCCGGCGCCATGACGACATAGTTCACGTGACATATTTAGCAGTATCATCTTCACTCTATGCATTAGCATATCGTGCAGCTCGCGCAAGTTTCACAATGTCTCCCCAAATGATCCCCAGCGGCAATGTATGCCTGTATGTGGTAAATAATTTCATGGTTCCCGAACCAGTGGCCTGTCGCGTTTCCAGCTTCCTAATCTTCCGGAGATTGGATACTAGGTTAATAGATTTGGGATGTAATGGAGCCTTGGACTAAGTAGATTGCTGGTGTGGAAGATAATAACATGTTTGAATTAATGATACTTTCATGGTTGGTGAGCAGGAATACTACGCATGAGCAAAAAGACTGGCTGGTGGCTGGTCTTTTTATCTGTTTATTGCATGTAAATGAGTAAATGAGAGCTATATATATACCGACAACAGGTCTCTGTGGCTAAAGGGCTTGCGAACGCGGTTTGTAAGCCCGTATACCCGGGTTCGAAACACGGCGGTGCTGGTTTTTTCGAAAAAGATATAGAGGCCGGTCGTTCAGAAAGCAATGGCAAACTACTGAACGTAACACTTGCCTAGTACATCAACAGCAGCTGAAAATGCTGGTGTTGACTGCAACGTCCCGTAAGGGATACGCAATATATATATATATATATATATATATAGAGAGAGAGAGAGAGAGAGAGAGAGAGAGAGAGAGAGAGAGAGAGAGAGAGAGAGAGAGAGAGAGAGAGAGAGAGAGAGAGAGAGAGAGAGAGAGAGAGAGAGAGAGAGAGAGAGAGAGAGAGAGAAAGTAGTGGCTGAGGAAGAATACATGTGTTAAATATGTTTGTAATCATATAAGGAAATCGTTTAGATGCATGTAGCCATAAAATATCATACAGAGTTTTAAATTGTGGAACATCATGTGATAAATGCGGTTTCCAGAACATTTGATCGACTTAAGTGAATTACTATATCGTGAATAACAAGCTGATAGCAGGGTAGCTGTTGGCACAGCAAATTATTTTGAAGCGCAATGGTGAGTAAGACAGTGCTGTATTCTCTCCCCTTATCTGATCAATATATATATATGTATAACATGTAAGGCGATAAGCAACTTTTCACAGTTTGTGGGAATCCAGTTCCATAACTCAAATACACAGTTAACATGAACCTCCTTTCAAGTAATGCTAAGAAATCAGAAGAGTGAATCCTATCTATCACAATGCAAACGAAGATCAATATCTTTTCTGTCCTTGAAAAAACAAGATGTTCATGGACAAATCTCCCCATTCTAAAAATCACAATCAAGAATGAAAAAAATGTCCTTCATTACAACATGAGAAGCTTCGTGTCTTCTCTTGTTGGGCTTGACACTCGGCAAGTCCAAGATCTCTTAAATTGTAGGTACCGTTCAATGGAGATAACGCATTTGTATCAACAATGGAAGATAATGAGGTGGTTTCCCTTGCTTTCCAAATATGTGTTTGTGTTGTTTGTCCATCAAGAATGATAATGACCATTCACTTCGTCCAGTGGGGTTGCAAGTATGGAGCCGTGAGTTCTAAAATGGCTGATAAGGCCTATTTTGGCTCAAAATGTTCTTTGACAATGTGGGCAAAGAATGCTTGACGTTCCAGGAGGAGGATCTCCTGCAGTGGTTTTTGTGTCCAGTCTTTTCTTCACAGCTCTTGCAGTCCTGGTTGCTTCAAAGGGACTGCACCCAAATATTCCTGGACATGGATGGCCGCCATCTTTAGCAAATGCTTTAGAGCAGTGTTTCCCAACGTGGGGCCCACGCCCCACAGGGGGGCAATTCGACTGTTAAGGGGGGCAATTCGAAAATGGAAGAAATCGGCTGGATATAACGAAAAGGGCAGACTTGAGACTGAAGTTAACTAACTTGGAACCTGACATAAAATCTCTTTGCAAAAAGCATCAAGGGCAAGGACCTCACTAAATTTAAATAATAAATAATTACTAATAATTAAAATAATATTGAAAAATCTTTCATTAAAGATTGAGAAATTTCAGTTCTCCATTATATGTTTTGAAAATTTGCTTACTGTGTTTGCTCAATAATTTCCTATTGATTTCTTCCTAAAACCTATCATTCAAGTTTCTTTAGTGAACATTTCAATTTTTTAATATTAAAAATAATGCATATGTTAGGTGGGGGGGGGGGGGGGGGGGGAGATAAGACTTTTAGAAAGGCTTAGGTGGGGCATGGCACAAAAAAGGTTGGGAAACACTGCTTTAGAGTGTTATAGCTCGTGAGTAAACGCCATGTGTCATCTTGGCTAAATAACTAGAAAGCTGCAAGCTGTTAATGGGTACTCGGTCCCCAAAGTTGTGTTAGTCACATCGTGTGTGGCCAGACTTTGCAGCATGGTGGTGCAGCAGGCAGTGTCATCTCGTTAACACTGACACCGTACTGACTCTGCTCAGTCCCTCCAGTATTTTTTATATGAATGTAACAACATAGATATATGTAGCGCCCAATCTAAATATAACAACATAATGCCTATAAATATAATTTAATAACAGTAACAAAACTGGAAAACTGAACTATGCGGCTAATAAAAGAACAAGAGAGAGGACCACGAAAGGATTGGTTGATTCCATCCTCTTCTGTTCTTCTTGCCCTTTATCCGCTTTGCCTGCATGCCGTACTATCTTTTGCTTTCCATTGCAGCTAGCTCCATGACCTCTGCATATTACTTACTTCTATCTCGAATTCCCTTCTCTGTGCATTTTGAGAACCCCCTCTGTTTCGTGTGCTCTGGGGTTCCAGTGACACGATTTGCTATTATATTATATACTATCAGGTTTTCTCATAATGTGTTCTATACAGCGCCAGCGTCGTTTCCTTGATTCGGCAGAATCTATCTAGTTCGCTCCTTAATTAATTATTCTGTCTTACTATTTTAGTCCTTCTGTTCTGCGTTGGTCCCAGTTGATGAGTGTAGTTTATTAGTATTTCTTTTAGTCCTTCTCTATGTGTATGATCCTTAGAGATGTACTGATTTCACTTTAAAGGTAAATATACTAAGTTTATTACTAAGTTTAATTTCTCCTGAGCTCCACGCAATTTCTGGTGTTTTAACATTTCTCTTGTATTCTTATGTTCCTATATCAATATGTTCTTCTGTATTTTCCTACATTGATACCCAAATCTGTGTTCTATTCCGCCACTTGAAATGTCGCTTTCATCAAGGAAAATCGGGTTACCGTTTGCTTGATTGATTCTCCTAATGCTTGTTATTCCCAGATGCACTGTATACCTATCTTGTTGTGACCTCCCATCAACTGTGATTCAACAGTTGATTGTATGCCAGAATATATGCAAAGTAATGCGTAACTACGGATTCGTGCTGCGATATCCTTCGTATAACATTATGAAATCTCATTTCAGTGCACCAAAATCTAAACATAACGAGGGTTTGAATCAGTTATCAGTTATCAGTTGCGGTATCTTCATTGCACTCCGGACAGGTCCATAGGTGCTCAGATCCTCCTCCCAGCATAAGCATCAGCGTTCGGTGGCAAATAATACCAGTTCTGTTTCGTTAACGAGGCACCTCGTTTTCCTAATGTACCTCTCGCGCTTGGCCGTGCCAATTCTTACTCCCAAGTCTTTCATCCTGGACAGCGATGTGGATTCACTGACGTCAAAGTCCTCTGTTCTCGACGTGTCTTTAAGGACGTTAATAACATCGGCATGATTCATAGGGTGGTCATCTACAGGGGGTGCAGAGCTAGCCAGTTTATCAGCACGTTCATTTCCCTCGACTCCCGCATGTCCCGGGAATGGTTTGAATACGAATGAGTGTGTAAACATATTCGCAAATGTGACTTTATTATGCTGTGTGCAGGATTTCTTATTTAGACATTTTATCACATCATGGTCGTATATCCACAGCAAGTTACTGATCTGCGGCAGTAATTAGTAGTGGTGGCTGTCTTACTGCATTGTTTATGACATTTCAAGTTGTTGGGAGACTTGTGTTGTCAACTTGTACACCGAAACCACTTAGTAGTGTTTACATAGACAGAGTGTTAGTGAGATGAGGGGTTAGAGAAGGGTAAAGGTGCGGAGAGATAGAAAGAAAGAAAGAGAGAGAGAGAGAGAGAGAGAGAGAGAGAGAGAGAGAGAGAGAGAGAGAGAGAGAGACGAAGAAAAGTGAAGAAAGGTTGAGAAGTGAAACGAATGATTGCGATGAAAGAAAGCGAGAAGGACAGAGAGAGAGAGAGAGAGAGAGAGAGAGAGAGAGAGAGAGAGAGAGAGAGAGAGAGATAAAGTAAGGAAAGAACGGATGAGGAGAGAGAAGGAAGACTGCAGAGAAAGAAAGCGAGAAGGACAGTGAGAGAGAGAGAGAGAGAGAAAGAGAGAGAGAGAGAGAGAGAGAGAGAGAGAGAGAGAGAGAGAGAGAGAGAAATAAAGTAAGAGAAGAACGGATGAGGAGAAAGAAGGAAGATTGCGGAGAAATAAATAAAGTGAGAGGTATTGTGAGAGAGAGAGAGAGAGAGAGAGAGAGAGAGAGAGAGAGAGAGAGAGAGAGAGAGAGAGAGAGAGAGAGAAATGAAGTAAAGGAAGAACACATGAGGAGAGAGAAGGAAGATTGTGGAGAATGAAAGCGAGAGGGACAGTGATAAACAGAGAGGGGATAGATGGGGGAGAGAACGAATGAGTGAGTGAGTTAGTGAGTGAGTGAGTGAGTGAGTGGGTGGGTGGGTGGGTGGGTGGGTGAGTGAGTGAGTGAGTACGTGAGTGAGTGAGTGAGTGAGTGAGTGAGTGAGTGAGTGAGTGAGTGAGTGAGTGAGTGAGTGAGTGAGTGAGTGAGTGAGTGAGTGAGTGAGTGAGTGAGTGAGTGAGTGAGTTAGTGAGTGAGCTTCTGCCTCACAATAATAATGTTATTATGTTTTTTTTTTTTTAAACACGCATGTAATAATATTAATAACGAAGAAACTGCTACACCCACAGACACAAAATGAAAAGACAGAGAAAGAAAGACAGATATAAAGACTGGGAATTAAAGATAGCCACAGAAACAGGAGAGATTTCAATGTTTGGTGCGATTCCCTACAAAATGCTCAAGCCATACACTTAGAGCTTCTCTGGTGACTGCAGAGCCCGCCTTGGCAGTCTAGGTGAACGAATGAATGTTGACAATTGTCAAACTTTGCCCAGGCTTCAGTGTTGATTCCCATTCAGTGATTAATGACAATTGTGCGCCTATGTCTATACCGAGCATGAAATCTGTTGCCAATAATGTCGATCTAAGCGCAGACAAGAGGAATGAAATGTCGGGTTGTTGCGTCAATGATGATTGCAGATACCGTTGCAGCCTAGTTTAACCTAATCTGACATTGTTGGTTTTACAGATAGATTTGTTTCTCGTTTGCTTTTAATCCATTTCTTCTGCTTCTTCGTTTCTTGTTTAAAGGAAGTGCGTCACACATAGTTCATCATCATCATCAAGTGCCCTGCCAGCTGGCGTAAGCCTTCATTGCTTTCCACAGATCTGTCTTTGGTGTTCTGGATCAACTCTGCTGATGATATTCCTCCATGCCACCGTCTCAATCCATCCAGCATCATTTCTCTTGGTCTACCTCTACCTCTCTTCCCCTTGATCTTTCAAGTTGTCACAATGTTCTCCAATGTCTCTCTTCTCATCACATGACCAAAGAAACCTTTTTTTACGCACTGTAAAGTGTGCTTGACTCCGGCATGAATTTCTGTCTGGCTTGCTTTCTTTAGACAGATTTCATCCATGGTAACTTCTTTGTCTGATGTGATCATCGCCTGTGTTGCTGCCTGTTCAGCTGCCTATCCAAGCGGATCACCTTCATTGCATCCAGTTTGTTTTCTTTTCTATGTAGTTCAGTTAAAACAACTGAATAAATTATGGAGTGAGACAGATATAACAACAAAAATTTGATTTTTAAAAGCATGAATTTTTCCCATTGCAACATATGCCTGTGAGTCCTGGACAAGCTGAACAGCGCATAAATGCTATAGACGGGTTCTAAGAATATCTTGGGTAAAGAAAAGAACAAATGCATGCATACTCCAAGAGCTGAATATTGAAGAGAGTTGGCTATTAAAAACGATAAAACAAAGAAAATTGATATATTTTGGTCACTTGAAACGGCATAAAAGTTTGGAGAGAACAATAATGGAGGGGTATATGCCTGGGAAGAGAGGAAGAGGAAGGCCAAAGAGAAGAAGGATGTTGCGGATGATCTCCAGATGGGTGTATCGGACGCGGAACATCTTGCTTGTGACCGAGAAGTTTTCCAGAAGGTTGTTATGGGAGCGAGGTTCTGCAAAGGGCATGCAACTGAATGAATGAATGAATGAATGAATGAATGAATGAATGAATGAATGAATGTAGCTCAGTATCTGTCAACAGAGCAGTTTACCGCCTGCCGAGAGATTCACACAGAGCACGAACTCTGTAGCTCTCCCCCCCCCCCTCCCCGGGAATATTGCACTAGTTAACTGAATGACTTTTTGGGCAGACGGCTTAATTACTACTTGGTGGAGACTAATAGTCTTAACTGTAGATATGTGCTTTGACGTATTCTGTATGTACTGTACTGGCACCTTACCGTCTTGACAGACGATAGTTATTGTGCTTAAAATGAAACACGACACAATAACCTCTTCATAGCACAAAGAGTGGGCTTAATTGTAGAGACTAGTTGCCCATGCAGCATGATGCATCTCTAATGCCTGTCTAGTTTACTCCAGAGGAAAGGTAACACCAATACATATGGGGCAAGACAAGCTGCAGAAGCTGTCGGATCAGAAAAGCAATGCTCTAACTGTCCACCTATCGAAGCTTCCACCTAGACCAGTTGCCGATCAAAGCTTAGGGCCTGGTCTGCCCTTTAGGTTGAATTTCCTCGCACTGGGGTAAGACTTGTACCCTCCCAGTTGCACACCTCCGGCTGAAGCCGTTGACACAATGTGGGGTGTCGAGTTTGGTGAGTGCCGCCCAACATTCAGCACTAACAGAAAGCAGGTAGCACCATCTACTGTATATCGTATCTCAGTCATATCTGAGTAAGACCTGACTCATAATATTATGTACGAATTGTCTTTTACATCCACATATTCCAAATCTAGTGACTGATACTAAGCGACTAAATGTGTACAGTACGACAAGTGCTCTATTTAATAATACTCCATGTCTATTTTCGTTACCGTCCTGATTAATATTAGTACAAATCTAAGTTAATCACGTTTGTTCTCTCTAGTTAGTGTATACTTCTTCTTCTTGGCTTGACTTGATTCGTAAACACAAATTCCTAATTCAGTCTCGTTCAATCTGCTTCCTTCAGCAGTGGTTAGTCTTTCTTCTTCATCTTTCGCTTGAAATTTATTGTCTGTATCTGCAGTGTTGTCTCTTGTGTAAATTTCCTTGTCGTTTTAGTTTATTTAGTGCATCCAACAATGCTTGTAACGGTCAGGTTGGTACGACGTTTGGTATGTTAAGCCAACCATACCATGACCGCGATTGGACAAGGGTTCGTCCCCACACCCTTTTTTTTTTTGTTCGCTTATCCTTTTACAGGATATCGCTGTCAACATCAGCATCTTTCAGCTGATTGTTGATTTCTTGGCAAGATTACGCTCAGTAGTTTGCCATTGCTTTCTGAGCGACCAGCTCACATACCCCGTAAGTTACCGACGCGGAGAGAACCGCTACCGATTCTCGCGCACGTCACGTTACTCACGAGAGTATACGGGATTACGTAGTAAGTCGTGTAACTCTAGACCAGGGAGGTGACTGAATGATAAAACTTACCACCAAATCTTCTGTGCATTCAGGCCTACAAAAGTGTGTTGGTCCTAAGGGTGTATTTTTAATGATTGTGCCATGTTTGAAAATATTGCCGGTCCAGGTTTTGCATTCACCCTCTGTAAAGTTCATGCAACATAACAGTTAAATGCAAAACTTGGACCGGCAACATTTTCAAACACTGCACAGTCTTTAAAAAATACACTCTATATATACCAATGACAAATTCCTGCTACGGGATTTTGTATTTCAAGTATGCCAGCCTTCCATCAGAAAATTATATTATAGGTAACAAGGTAAAGAACGCTTATTCACGCCATGAACTGTATCGGGTATATGGTGCTCACCAAAACTGTTAGTCCGATAGTGATTAGGTCGGTGGTATGGGCAGTATCTCACCGACCGCCTTTACTCTCCAGGAAAGATCCTAGTACACAGTTAGACTAGGTCGACCGTATCATTGGGGGAAACAAGTTATTTTATTTTCCTGTAATTATCTATAAGTTTATTTATTATTATTATTTATAACATTATTATTAGCCCATCAACCGTGAAATTACTTATTCTTGAATGCGGAGAGATTGTTTATGGATTTCATGGTTAGATTTTGGGGAATGTTTGATCTGATAATCTCTTCAAGGAATCTCCCATCAGATGCTATGATGGTTCCGAGATAATTGTACAGATTCACTTGCTCAAGAATATTCCCATTTACTTGTATATTACATTGTCGTATTTCCTTCTTCCTAATGACGACCATAATCTGTATCTTCGTACAATTTAATTTCACCCCTATGTGCAACAACCACATCTGCTAATTGTTGCAGATCCTGCTCATTGTCTGCAATCAAAACTGTATCATCCGCCTATCTAATGTTATTGATGTTACGTCCCCAAATGATGATTCCTCTCATATCTTCTACATTTCTAAAAACATTTTCACTGTTCAGGGAAAAAAAGATCTGGAGACATTAAACATACCTGTCTCACACCTCTCTTAATAGGCTGATATTGACCTACTTCATTATCAATCCTTATGGCACCTTGTTGTTTCCTATATATGTTTTTTACAAGTCTAATGTCTTTCCCATAAATTTGCAGATCTGCAAGCATCTTTATCATATTTACATGTCTTACTTTATCGAAAGCCTTTGTGTAGTCAATAAAGCAAAGATGTATGTCGTTGTTTACTTCTATAGAACGTTCATTTAATATTCTCAGCATATACACAGCATTTACTGTACCCTAGTCTTCTACAAACCCACGTTGTTCTTCTCCTATCTCGGGTCGTATTTTCTTCCTAACTCTTTGCATGATAATTCTTAGCAAAATCTTCGTGATGTGGCTCAGTATACTAATTGTTTTATGTTGATCACATTCCAAGGCTCCTGATTTCTTGGGGATTGCAATAAATATAGAATTAAATGATTCAGGAGATACATCCCCAGTATCATATATTGTGTTCAGTCGTCTGGCGTCTTGGTCTAGTCCATATTCTTATAACGCATTTATCATTTTTGTTGTGATGTTGTCTGAACCGGGGGTCTTGCCAGTTTTCATATGGTCACGAGTATTTTGAACTTCCATCTTCAAAATTGATGGCCTCTCATTATTATTTCGAATATCATATTGTTCTTCTCTTGTATCATTTGTCATCTACCGCCTATAGCACCTTTCAGTGTAGGGCAGGGGGGTCTTGAGCCTGAGGCATTAAGGCCGCCTGGCTAGTGCAGTCCCCGCGAACTGTGCAGGTTAGGATTTTCTTTTTTGCCCACGGCAACAAAAAAATCCACACCTTAACGAGGATTCGAACCCGGATCTCCTGAAGGAGAACTCATAAAGGTTTTTCACATAATCTGACCATACATGTAAAATCTGATATTTTTCTATGATGATTGTTCCATCACTAGTTTTTGGGAAGCCTGTTGATGTACGTGTTCTATATTAGTAAGCTCTTGAATTCTTTTGTGCATTAATTTGGTATTACTACTGTTGTGTTGTTGTTGTTGTTGTTGTTATTGTTGTTGTTGTTGTTGTTGTTGTTGTTGTTGTTGTTGTTTTTGTTGCTTTTTAAGTTCTATGCATGTTTTCTCGAGCCATGCTTCTTTTGCCTCCTTACATATGTTCTGACTTTTCTGTGAATCTCTTCATATTTCTCAGGATTAATTTTTTTTTTTTCTTCTTGTTTCCATTTGTTGTAAAATTTCTTCAGTCATCCATTTCTTACGACCGACTTTCCTTTATTTTAGAATAGATGTTTCTGCAGCCAAGTGAATGAACTCTTCAACATTTCTCATTGTTCATCCACATCTTGAAATACGATCTCTAGATCAGACAAAATATAAAATCAGTTCTTTACTTCTGCGTTAAAATTGTCATGTATTTCCTTGTCAGTTTTCATTGACTTTTTTTTTAAACTTTACCTTTAGTGTGCCTGTAATCAATCTGTGATCACTTCAACAGTCTGCATTTGGAACTGTTTTTGCAATTGTTAACAATTTCGAAACCTTCTGCTAATCAGGATGTAATCAATCTGATTTATAATCCTGCTGTCAGGACTTCTTCATGTCCATAATCTTCTTGGATGTTGCTTAAACCAGGTGCTTCCGACAATAATGTCATGTTCTTTGCCCATTCTACACGTCTGTATCCGCTTTAGCGTTATATATATATATATATATATATATATATATATATATATATATATATATATATATATATATATATATATATATATATATATATATATATATATAACGTATCTTCGTGTCTCAAGTTATTTCTTTGGCTTGCAGCTTTATAATATTCTGTCAACTTTTCAAACTGTATTTATTTATAACACGAGTGAATTCACAGAATGATTTAATCTCTACGTAAAAATATGGCTTACTCAATAGAAAACATCAACCTTGATACAAACGGACACGCCATTCCGTCTAACTGAATATGTCCTATAATGTACAGGCCAGGATTCTTGTGGCACGTCAGACCAAATTAAACAAATCGAGCTCGGTCAAGACGATATCGGGCGAGTCTTAATGACATCGAAACCCGACAACTTGAACGCTGAAATTGGCTACATGGCTTGATATATAATGAAAATTCGACAGACAGAATGTTGTCCTACCTTAACGCCAAAAAACGTTTTCTTGGGCTTATTCGGTTTAGATATGTTGTCTTTGTTATGCGCTTATGCACCTACTGTTGTAACTGTTTTCTTGAAATGATTAGTTTGACTACAAAGACTATTACGGGCTGCGTAACTTTAGGACGCTCTATTTCTCTAAGTTTTCACAGGCTGGTTGGCTTTGTAACATTCTGCTGCAAATGTTTTCTTAGACTGCTTAGTTTTATTCTTGTCTATTACATATGTTTTCTATGGTTGATTAGTTCATCTTTTTTGTTTGTCTGAAATGTTTGTTTTGGACGTAACTGCATTGAACCTGCTTACAGCTGAGCTGCCATATTGTCATCTTTTGGCCGACACATAACGACTTTTTCAGGCTCCATTGATTCCCTGGCCAACGGGTTAACGACGTTGTTCGTAATCCCGTATATCCACGTGGGGAAAACAGCTGTAGGAGATTCGGCAGCGAATCGCACCGCGTTGGTACATTATGTGGGTATGTGAGCCGGTCGTTCAGAAAGCAATGGCAAACTACTGAATAAAACTTGCCTAGTACATCAACAGCAGCTAAAAAATGCTGGTGTTGACTGCAACATCCTGTAAGGCAGTGCTTCCCAAAGTGGTGGTCCGCGGACCGTTGCCGGTCCGCGAGCCCTTCCTTGCCGGTCCGCAACGTGAGTTGAAAAAAGTAAGAAAAAGGTTAAATATTTTCTCCTTTGAGGATTGTTTAGAACTTTTTAAGAACAAGATTGTCCTTTTCTCAAAATATGATATCCGCACCGTTTTTATGGTGATTTGATTTTAAAATAAATTGAGCCTGCAGCCGTATAGCCCAAGGAGTATTTATTTTTAAGGAGAAGCGAATCATTGGTTCAATGGGAAAGTTAAAAATAGTAACCAGCTGAGACCGATACTAAAAGCCGGCCGGTCGATGACATTTGTTTGTTGTTGATGTGCGTTTCTTTTGTTTCCTATGTGACGAAAAATGAAAAAGATGCACATTATAATTTGTTGATTGTCATAAGATGCAGAACATACGTGATTTTCGTTGTACGATTATAATGCGTTTTGCCATCGTCTGAGCGTGTGAAAGTATACATATGCAAAGTATTTTTCATTACAGCTGGACGGACGTTGCCAACTTAGCGATTCTGATACAGACTAAGCGATATACAAAGACAACTTGAAAGAAGAGTATTTCTTTTTCGTAAATGAGCATTATTTAAAAAAAAAAATACAGACAGTGTGGAAATTTGTTCTCCTTTCCGGGTAGCGCTGTTTACAATCGAGCCACGATTTGATAAGCCTGTAAATAATAAACAGGCCCATCCCTCGCATTAAATAGTTACTGTTAGCAGCTGATCATTAAATCATTTTTATTACAATATACTGTAATTTAGTCAGCTTGTTTAAAATCTGATTTGGTATCGTTTTCCAAGATATATTTTATTTTTATTTGATATTGGTTTTCATTAATGTCGGTGTATACGAGTATATGCACCTTTACAAGAAGACATAAATGTAGTTTTGACATTTAAAACATTTTTTGATTTGTAAATCTCTACAATAAAATTTTTACTCATGAAAATGAGACCACCATTAAATAAATCACTGTCATCAAATAATATTATGTAGCAGTATTTAGCACACCGGGACAACACCCACAATTATGTTAAATCTTATATTTATATTAAAATGTATATTTAGGTCATATAAAATTCCAGATTACAAGGAGTAAAATTTATTTCAACGTCACCGGTTCCTGGTGCAAAAAAAAAGAACATTTTATATCGGTCCGCGGAAGTGAAAAGTTTTTGAAGCACTGCAGTAAGGGATATGCAATATTAAAAAAAACACAAACTGATTAATGCACATGTTATTTCTTGGGTGTGTAGCTTTATAATATCCTGTTACAAATATTTTCTTAAGAATGTTTGCTTTATAACCTTATTACCAATTACTTTTCGGGTTATCATAAATTATGTTTTTTTTTTTTCTTTTCTGGCTGGCTACTTTTACCAGAAATGTTTTCTTTATCAAGTTAGCTTTGTAACTTTCTATTGTAAACGTTGTCTCGCGCTGGTTAATTTGTCCAGTACAAATGTTTGTTATTTTTCGGATGGGTTTGATTTATAATATTCCACAATAATTGCTTTCCCAGACTTGTTAGCTTTTTAACTTATTTCTTTTCGTGCTTTTTTTCGAACTGGTTAGTTTTATAACTTACTAGCTGACCCGGCCCGGCTCCGCCCAGCCCATGGGTGGATCTATCTATCTGTCTGTCTGTCTGCCTGTCTGTCTGTCTGTCTGACCCGGCCCGGCTTCGCCCAGCTCCTGGTGGGGAGCATCTCATTTAATTCATATAAGTAGTCATATAAGCTCCCGTTCTCGTTCCCGACTATCTGTCTGTCTGTCTGTCTGTCTGTCTATCTGTCTGTCTGACCCGGCCCGGCTTCACCCAGTCCCTGGTGGGGAGCATCTCATTTAATTCATATAAGTAGTCATATAAGCTCCCGTTCCCGACTATCTGTCTGTCTGTCTGTCTATCTATCTGACCCGGCGCGGCTTCGCCCAGCTCCTGGCGGAGAGCGTCTCGTTAAATTCATATAACAAAAAAAAGTATTAAAAGTATGTCCTTCCACACACCATCCATTATTTTTAATGAAAACTGTTTTTAATCACTTACATGACTGTAGATAACTTCTTTAAACATAAAAAGATGAGTTAGAAAATTTTCATTATTTAAATAGATGCATTATTTTTATGAAAACTTTGAAAATGCCTTAAAGATTGTATCATTATTTATTATAACTCATATGCCTGTAAATAACTCTAGACAAAGAGTTTATAAATCTTGAAAACAATGCAACAATCTATATATAAAATATATAGCAATGTTATTAAAAGTTATGCCCCTTGAAATAACTTTTCTTAAGTTAAGTCCCCTCGCTATATAGAAATGATAATGTAAATTTAAATATTAAATATTAGTAAGTAAATAGCTGATTTTACACTAACAAACTATGACAGTTGGCTGCACGGGAATGAAAAGAAAACATGTAGAAAATTTCACCTCAATCGGATGGACCGTTAGCGAACGCATAAAGAACGGACATACATACATACATCGTCTTTTATAGATATAGACTACAACAAATATTTCCCCATACTGGTTGGCTTTATAACTTGCCATACATGTTTTCCCCGACTAATAAATTTTATAACCTATTACTTTCTATCTGTCTTTTGTTTTTAAACAACAAAGCCTATCGCCACTGCTACTAGTTTTGCTGAATCCTAAAACGGTTGCTTTACAACTAACTGCTATTTGTTTGTTTGGTTGGTTGTTGTTGTTGTTTTTTTTTGTTTTTGTTTTTTTTTGGTATGGAGTTGACACTTAGTCCCAAATAGTTTTTTCATGAACCGTAAAAATATTTCTGGGACTGTGAGCATCTTACTAATTACATGTTTTCTCCAGCTGGTTACTTTAGTAACTCAAGTGTTAACAATGGTTTGTGGGGCTTGTCAGGTTAATAACTTACTTAAGAGACAAGAATGGTCTGTGGAACTTGTTACATGAACAACTTACATAAGAGACAACAATGGTCTATGGAATTTGTTACATGAAAAACTTACATAAGAGACAACAATGGTCTATGGAACTTGCCACATGAACAACTTACATAAGAGACAACGATGGTCTAGGAACTTGTTATATAAACAACTTACATAAGAGACAACGATGGTCTATGAAACTTGTTACGTTAACAACGTACATATAGGATTTGTTATATTAATAATTTCCTTAATAGGTAACAATGAACAAATTAAATAAGAGGCAACAATGGTTTATGGGTCTCCTAGAGTAATAACGTAATTAAGAGTTACTACTAAGATGAGACTTGTGGTTTAAATAGCTTCCATAACATGCAACGATGGTTTTCCGACTTGTTAGATTTATAACTTAGTTCTGTGGTAACGTTGGCTTATGGGACTTGTTAGATTAGTAACTTAGTTCAGAGGTAACTCTGGTTTACGGGGCTTGTTAGATTGATAACTTAGTTCAGAGGTAACGCTGGTTTACGGGACTTGTTAGATTAGTAACTTAGTTCAGAGGTTACGCTGGTTTATGTGACTTGTTAGAATGATACTTAGTTCAGAGGTAACGCTGGTTTGTGGAATTTGTTAGATTAGTAACTTAGTTCAGATGTAATGCTGGTTTATGGGACTTAGATTGTTAGAATGATACTTAGTTCAGAGGTAACGCTGGTTTGTGGAATTTGTTAGATTAGTAAATTGGTTCAGATGTAATGCTGGTTTATGGGACTTGTTAGGTTAGTAACTTAGTTCAGAGATAACGCTGGTTTATGGAACTTGTTAGATTAGTAACTTAGTACAGAGGTTAAGCTGGTTTATGGGACTTGTTAGATTAGTAACTTAGTTCAGAGGTAACGCTGTTTATGGGACTTGTTAGATTAGTAACTTAGTTCAGAGGTAACGCTGTTTATGGGACTTGTTAGATTAGTAACTTACTGGTAACTATCTTCTCTAGCTGATTACCTTTATGATATTACAACCCCTTTCCAAACCTTTGACGTTTATTGAGTGTATGGTGGTATATATATATATATATATATATATATATATATATATATATATATATATATATATATATATATATATATATATATGTTTATGGACCAATAAGCAAGCGCTCGATGTATGTTGTGTACAATAGTACCTCGGCCACCTTCCCTTCTCAGATCAGCACCCAGCACCCAATGGATTCTGGGTCGACCTGGGAGCTCACGTCACTAGAAACAGAAAGTCCCTTCACAGCTTGGATTCGAACAGATGACCATAGAGTCAACAGGCAAACGTGCTAGCCAGTGCGCAACCACGTCGCCTTGCACTATAATTTACTGCTCTAAACATGTTTTCTTGGATTGATTCGTTTTATTTCCGATCTTTGAAAATCATGCAATGAAGATTATTTTCATAAGGGTTATTTACCTCCCGTTTGGGCACCAGCCATGGAATTATCTGGAAATAATAGAGTTGACACCTTCTGTAAAAACACCTATTGTAGAACTGCGTGTTCATTTAGCCACAGACGTGACAGATGTAAATAGCAAACTATAATTACGGCGCGGAGTTAACACGACGGGCGTGTTCCGTAGTATTCGACAGGTTTGGGCTACAGTGCTACGTGCCCGTGGTATTACTGCTCAGCCATGGGCTTCAGATGTGTGTGTGTGTGTAGTTTATTATCGTTATTATTGTTTATTTATTGTTCTCGCTCGCTTTGACCTCAAGCGTAGTCCATACACACTCTTTATAGTAGTCGTGGACTGAATTTTGCCTGTGGATTAGCTTTCCCTATTAACAGTGTCCCTCGCCATCAGGCGAACCCACTCCGACTTAGAGGTACTTGTAATTTACATCCCCAAGACAAGGACGACAGGTCAACATTTTAGTCCAGCTGTCCAGTGTTGGGGATGGACTTCTAATGTCAGCATCAGCACACCGGATGTTTAAGAACACGCGTTTTTATCCATTCGACCATGCGGACCTGCATTATTATTATTATTATTATTATTATTATTATTATTATTATTATTATTATTATTATTATTATTATTATTATGAAGTTACTTTAGAAATATCTAACCAGAACGGTAGCTGTGGTCCCGTAGCATATAATATCACTAGGGTGTGCAGTGTTAGATTATCACCTATTCTAAATCTCCGTGGGAGGCGGGAGGGAAGTGGGGATCAGATCAGAGAGGGGGTGGTTTCTCCGTGGCGAAGTAATTAAGCCGCTTGCCTCGCGCTCCCAAGGTTGTGAGTTCGTTCGATTTCAAACTCTGTCATTTGGCTGTGTACTTTTCTCGGAGACCCCAGGAGGTCGACCGCTGAAACCGGCTGTTCGTGCTTTATGCGACACTTTCCGCTAACTACTAACTCCACGCTCCCTCGGTCATATTGTAAATCTCGGCATAATGAGGTGGCTAGGCTAAGTCCTTTTCTTGTCACTTTTCCTTCTCAGGGAATTCCTGCGAGCTGTTTGAAGCGACGAGCGTTATATGCCAGTTGGCATCACCAATGCAGTTTTCATATGTTATCTACTGTGGTGTCAAACTCTCTTACATGCAAAATCACAAATATTTTCATGCTAGCAGAAATGACATAACTGACAACCGTATTCTTCTCATCTTCTTCTTCTATTGTATATACTCAATTGAAGCATAGGCCATCATCCAACCCACGCCAAATCGTCCTTCTCCTTTTATCTTTATAGTTTAGTGGAGTATAGAATGTGATCAACATATAACAATTAGTATAATGAGTCACATCACAAAGATTTTGCTACGAATTATCATGCAAAGAGTGAGGAAGAAATACAACCTGAAATAGGGGAAGAACAATGTGGGTTTGTAGAAGGAAAGGGTACAGTAAATGCTGTGTATATGCTGCGAACAGTTATTGAACGTGCTATAGAAGTAAACAAGGATATACACCTTTGCTTTATTGACTACACAAAGGATTTTGATAGAGTTAGACATGTCAACTTGGTGGATATGATTGCAGATCTACAAATTGATGGGATAGACACTAGACTTATAAAAAACATATATTAGAAACAACAAGCTGCCATAAGGATTGATAATGAAGTGGGACAATATCAGCCTATGAAGAGAAGTGTTAGGCAGGGATGTGTAATGTCTCCAGATCTTTTTTTTCCCTATACAGTTAAAAATATTTTCAGAAACGTAGAAGATACAAAGGAATCAGCATTGGAGGATGAAACATCAATAACATTAGATATGCAGATGATACAGTATTGATTGAAGACAATGCACAGGATCTGCAACAATTAGTAGATGCGGTTGTTGAACACCGTGAGCAGCTGGGGTTAGAATTAAATTGTAAAAAGACACAGGTTATTGTCGTCACTAGGAAGAACGAAGTACCACAATGTAATATACAAATAAATGGGAATATTCTTCAACAAGTGAATCGGTACAATTATCTCGGAACAGTCATAACATGTGATGAGAGATGCCTTGAAGAGATTAGAACAAGAATCGCCATGGCGAAAGTAGCCTTTAGCAAGATGAAACACATTCTGACCAATAAAAAGATGTCAATTGAAACGAGAAAAAGAGTGTTGAGGGGAAACTTGGACAATGAGCAGTCAAGTTGAAAAACATCTGATGACTGCAGAAATGGGGTTTCTGAGGAAAATGCAAAGAATACCAAGGACAGACAGAAACACCAATGACCAAGTACTACAGGAGACAAATGAAAATCGTAAATTGATTAGAGAAATTAGACGTAGACAGTCAAAATTTTTTTAACATGTCATGGGAAGAAATGGATTGGAGAACGTAGTGACAACTGGCAAGATCGAAGGGAACAGACCAAGAGTAAGACCGAGAAGAAAATACCTGGATGGCTTGGCCACATGGCATGGACGAGACAGGGACACTGAACTGATCCACGACTCTGGTGATCGAGTGAAACGGCGAGTCATGACCGCCCACGCTTTCCGGCATGGAACATGATTGATTGATTGATTGATTGATTGATTGATTGATTGATTGATTGATTGGAGTATACACCCACAACGAAGCACACCAAGCCCATGTAGGGCAATTCATGTTTGACTGATTTGTTCGCTGATTTTTTTTTTTAAATACTGTGTTAGGTGGCCAGCCTTATACAAATCAAATTTAGGAAGCATTTCGCCATTAATTTACAGAAGTCAACTTTGTGCAAACAAAAAGACATGATAGTCAGTTTAAAATTACCGTGGCAGACAATTCAAATTACTGTGTGAATATGTGTGTATATTTCAGCTTGAAAGATGTGTCTTATTACTTTAGTTTATGTAGTATGATTTCTGCAGTATGTTCCTGACGAGATACAGTGAAATATGCCAAGCAATGAATCACGCAATCTATTGTTTGTGTCTTCGCTATTCAAATTCACTATGTGGAAAAATAAAATTGTCGAACTCATCTGTAGTCGCCTTTAACGACATGCGCAGGAGGTTTACATTTTTACTGTTCTTTATTTCTCCGTTGGGACTCCGACAACACATAGGCGGATAAACCCGTCCTGTCCTTCACTATCCTTTTCAGCTCCTTTCAGATCATCCGGGTATCTAATACCATGGTTAAGATTGCTTACATGTTATTCCTTTGGTCTATCTCCCTGTAACTAATCCCGTAGTCAAGATTGTCAACATGTTATTCATTTTTGTCAAGATATAACAAGATTTCTAACATTTTATAACATTTAATAATGGTACTCCTTTGACCTCTTCCACAGGTTTCTCCGATGATCAAGCAGACAGCAAAGCCTCCACAGACACAGCTTTATCTCGCGCCAAGAGACAAAGCTACAACATGCTGAGGCTTGGTCGAGGGCTAAATATGCTGCGGCTGGGAAAGCGTAACGACGAATCGGCAGCACAAGACGAGGAGGACTTAGAAGATATGCTGGCTTGGCATGCGGGCTATTATGAACCTTATACTTTTGACTCCTATGAACATGCATACCCTGAAGATGACATAGAGGTGCCAGTCCACGGAAGGTTCAGACGATCTACGCCTAGTGCCAAGGCTGGTCAGTCCTCAGACGTGGCGCAATTGGAGTCATCACCAAAAGATTCTATTCCCGTTGATCTGAAACTTAATGCCGATGGGGACCAGTTCGAGAATTTCCCTGAGGATAACATCAACTTTTATGATGATTTTTCAGATGGAATTATCCAACCGACAGAAGAAGGAGAAGAGCAAGATAAGAGATCTTTGGGGATGTTGAGGCTTGGAAAACGACAGCTGTCCATGTTGAGATTAGGAAAGCGCTCTCTGGGAATGCTGAGACTGGGCAAGCGGGAACCTGAAGATGACGAAGGCAAGAGATCACTTGGAATGCTCAGACTTGGAAAGCGTCAATTGTCCATGCTCAGGCTAGGAAAACGATCATTGGGCATGCTTAGATTGGGCAAACGAGAAGATGAAAACTTCGACGATGTAGACAGTGAAGATGATAAAAGAGCAATGAGCATGCTGCGTCTAGGCAAACGACCAATGAGCATGCTTCGTTTAGGAAAACGCCCAATGAGCATGTTGCGTCTAGGAAAACGACCAATGAGCATGCTTCGTCTTGGCAAACGACCAATGAGCATGCTAAGGTTAGGGAAACGAGAAGATGACGAGAAGAGATCTTTAGGTATGCTGAGACTTGGCAAGCGCTCAACACGATGAGCAGGCAATCTTTAACACATCATAATACATACTGACATTTTAAAACGGGGTACACATGACTCTGACATTGTTTTAGTTTATTAAATCCTTGTTGCTCAAAGATTAAGGTTTATCAGGCGAGAAGACTGTAAATTGCTTTATCATGTTTTTGTTATATCTGAAAATCTGATCGTTCACGGACAATTTTGGAAACAACAAGTTAACAATTATAGGTGAATTTTGAAGATAATAAAAGAGAAAATATCCCAAACAGTTATACATGTTGGTTTCATTTATTGTTTTCGCTAATGTCAAGTCAGATTTCTAGGAGAGAAACTACACTTGGATTTTTGTTAACTTGAATAACGAATGCACAAACAATAGATTGCACGATTTATTGCCTGGCAAAATATGTCGCTGCATCTCGTCAGGTACATACTGCAGAATTCACACATAAAGTAAAGTTACTAGATAAATCCTTCGAGCTGATATATAAAAATATTCGCACAGTAATGTCAGTTGTCTACCACGGTAATTTTAAGATGCAGTCTATTGTTTGTGTCTTCGTTATTAAGATTCTGTACCGGAAAACATTGTTTTGATTTTGTTAACTTGTTGAGTATCTGGCATGACAGTAATGTGTGCGAAAGTATAGAAACATATACTTCTTCTTCTACTGCTGCTGCTGCTGCTGCTACTACTACTGCTGCTGCTGCTACTACTACTACTACTACTACTACTACTACTACTACTACTACTATTACTTTTACTACTACTACTACTTCTACTGCTACTGCTACTACTACAACTACTACAACAACAACAACTACTACTACTACTACTACTACTACTACTACTACTACTACTACTACTACTACTACTACTACTACTACTACTACTACTTCTGCTATGTGTTTTAGTGCTTCACCATCTATCAGTGTCCTGTACTCAGAATTTCAAACAAGCCCAAGAGATCACGCCATCAAGTTGTATAGACCTGGGAGCAAGGAGGAATAGATGGCCAATCTTTCCCTCACTTTGGCAAGCGAGAAGTCCAGACATTGAACCCATGTCCTTTCGTGTTAATCACATTACTAGCGTACTTCGCTATCAACTTCACTGGCGCGGCCGACAATGTTCAGTTTGGACAATGTTAATTCTGTTGATATGAATTTGTAGAAAGTAATCGGACGTATTACACGCCTTGGGGTGTTCTTGGCATGTAAATAAGCAAACTACAGAACCCTTTACACAAAGAGTAGTGGGCATATGATAAGTGAATGACGTCCTTTACACGCTTTGAGGTGTACTTGGCAAATTATAAATAAATAACGTACCCTTTACAAGCATTGAGGTGTAGTGAAATTAAACAGCGATTATCAATCGCTCTTCAACGACTAAAACAGCTGAATAAATTATGGAGTGGGACAGACAGAACTACAAAAATTAGATTTTTAAGAGCATGCATCTTTCCCATTGCAACATACGCCTGTGAGACATGGACACTTACTCAACAAGCTGAACAGCGCATAAACGCCTTTGAATATAAATGTTATAGACGAGTTATAAGAATATCTTGGGTAAAGAAAAGAACAAATGCATCCGTACTTCAAGAGTTGAATATTGAAGAAGGTTGGCTATTAAAGACGATAAAACAAAGAAAATTGAAATATTTCGGTCACTTGAAACGTCACGGAAGTTTGGAGAGAACAATAATGGAAGGGTATATGCCTGGGAAGAGAGGAAGAGGAAGGCCAAAGAGAAGATGGGTGCAGGATGGGGCGGATGATCTCCAGATGGGTGTATCAGACGCGGGACATCTTGCTTATGATAGAGAGGTTTTCCGGAAGGCTGTTATGGGAGCGAGGTTCTGCAAAGGACATGCTACTGAATGAATTACACGCCTTGAGGTAGCATTGGCAAATATCCCCTAGTAAATAAGCAAATAACTCTTTACTCCTCTTGACCCCTTGAGGTGTACTCAGCATATATCAACTAGTAAATAAGCAAATAACCCTTTACACCACTTGAGGTGTACTCGGCATATATCAACTAGTAAATAAGCAAATAACTCTTTACTCCTCTTGACCCCTTGAGGTGTACTCAGCATATATCAACTAGTAAATAAGCAAATAACCCTTTACACCACTTGAGGTGTACTCGGCATATATCAACTAGTAAATAAGCAAATAACTCTTTACTCCTCTTGACCTCTTGAGGTGTACTCAGCATATATCAACTAGTAAATAAGCAAATAACCCTTTACACCACTTGAGGTGTACTCGACGTATATCCCCTAGTAAATGGGCAAATAACCCTATATACAAGTTGAGGTGTACTTGACTTATATCCCCTAGTAAATGGGCAAATAACCCTATATACAAGTTGAGGTGTACTCGACGTATATCCCCTAGTAAATGGGCAAAGAACCCTAAACACAAGTTGAGGTGTACTCGACGTATATCCCCTAGTAATTGGGCAAATAACCCTATATACAAGTTGAGGTGTACTCGACGTATATCCCCTAGTAAATGGGCAAATAACCCTATACACAAGTTGAGGTGTACTCGACGTATATCCCCTAGTAAATGGGCAAATAACCCTATATACAAGTTGAGGTGTACTCGACGTATATCCCCTAGTAAATGGGCAAATAACCCTATATACAAGTTGAGGTGTACACGACGTATATCCCCTAGTAAATGGGCAAAGAACCCTAAACACAAGTTGAGGTGTACTCGACGTATATCCCCTAGTAATTGGGCAAATAACCCTATATACAAGTTGAGGTGTACTCGACGTATATCCCCTAGTAAATGGGCAAATAACCCTATACACAAGTTGAGGTGTACTCGACGTATATCCCCTAGTAAATGGGCAAATAACCCTATATACAAGTTGATTTGTACTCGACGTATATCCCCTAGTAAATGGGCAAATAACCCTATATACAAGTTGAGGTGTACTCGACGTATATCCCCTAGTAAATGGGCAAAGAACCCTAAACACAAGTTGAGGTGTACTCGACGTATATCCCCTAGTAATTGGGCAAATAACCCTATATACAAGTTGAGGTGTACTCGACGTATATCCCCTAGTAAATGGGCAAATAACCCTATATACAAGTTGAGGTGTACTCGACGTATATCCCCTAGTAAATGGGCAAATAACCCTATATACAAGTTGAGGTGTACTCGACGTATATCCCCTAGTAAATGGGCAAATAACCCTATACACAAGTTGAGGTGTACTTGACGTATATCCCCTAGTAAATGGGCAAATAACCCTATATACAAGTTGAGGTGTACTCGACGTATATCCCCTAGTAAATGGGCAAATAACCCTATATACAAGTTGAGGTGTACTCGACGTATATCCCCTAGTAAATGGGCAAATAACCCTATATACAAGTTGAGGTGTACTCAACGTATATCCCCTAGTAAATGGGCAAATAACCCTATATACAAGTTGAGGTGTACTCGACGTATATCCCCTAGTAAATGGGCAAATAACCCTATATACAAGTTGAGGTGTACTCGACGTATATCCCCTAGTAAATGGGCAAATAACCCTATATACAAGTTGAGGTGTACTCGACGTATATCCCCTAGTAAATGGGCAAATAACCCTATATACAAGTTGAGGTGTACTCGACGTATATCCCCTAGTAAATGGGCAAATAACCCTATATACAAGTTGAGGTGTACTCGACGTATATCCCCTAGTAAATGGGCAAATAACCCTATATACAAGTTGAGGTGTACTCGACGTATATCCCCTAGTAAATGGGCAAATAACCCTATACACAAGTTGATTTGTACTCGACGTATATCCCCTAGTAAATGGGCAAATAACCCTATATACAAGTTGAGGTGTACTCGACGTATATCCCCTGACTGACTGGCACATTGTCGTCTTGACAGACTATAGTTTGTAAAGTGTAGTTATACCTCTCCATAACACAAAGCCTGGGCTGGATTTAGAGACCATGTATTGCCCATGCAGCATGATCCCTCTCTCTCTGCCTGCCTAGTTCACTCCAGAGAAAAGGTCACACCAATACATCTGGAACACGACAAGCTGCAGAAGCTGCCGGATCAGCAAAGCAATGCTCAGTCCACCTGTCGGAGCTTCGATCCTAGACCAATTACCAACTAAGGCTTAGGGCCTGGTCTGCCCTGCCATGACATTCAGTCTTTAGGTTGCATTTCCTCGCACTAGGATAAGGCTTGTACCCTCCCAATTGCGCTCCTCCGCCCGAAGCCGTTGGCACAATGTGGGGTGTCCGGTTTGGATAGCGCCGCCCAACGTTCGGCGCTAACAGAAAGCAGGATGTACCGTCTACAGTAGCTCAGTTATATCTGACTAAGACCTGACATATCCACTAGTAAATAAGCTTGAAGTGTACTCGGCGTATATCCACTAGTAAATAATCAAATAACCCTTTACACGCCTTAAAACATAACGGCATATAATAATTCTAGTTCCCTATTTATGTTACAGATCAGTCGAAACTCGAGAGTAATGTTGTCAATCTCCCTCCGCCCTCCTTTACTTCCCAAGGTATTTTCTAGTACATATTTTAAGATGTGAAGAACTGGAGGCCCAAGCCATCTTTACAAATCCTCTTCGATCGTTTTCGAACCCATGATTACAGAGGAACAGGCAAGCGCGCTTATCACTCAGCTACCACTGCAGGCTGTTTGACCAGGAAGAATGATGGGTGATATGAAAATAAGCCATTATATAAAACACACAAATTCTTGTTACAGAAACAAGAAACAAATAGTTAATATGGCACAGAGGGAATTACTCACAAATATAAAAATTTGACATTTAATAACACACAGAGAGAACTCGTCCCAGATGTAAGAAACAAATAGTCCTTAAGAAATAGGAGAATTTGTCACTGGAAAAAGTAAATAGTTAGTGAGACACAAAGGGGATTAGTCATAGAAATAAGAAACAGGAACTCGCCATAAATATGTGAAGCAAACAGTCAGTAAGACATGGAGGATCTCGTCACAGATATAGTTGGTTAGTTAGTCCACAGATCATCCTCATTGCACATCGAACCATTCAGTCTATAACTGCTCGGATCCCCTCCTCAGCAAATCCCGCAGCGCGTAGCGACTCACTACACCAGTTCTGTGTTGGTTTAATACTCTTCTTTGGGTTCCTGCGCAGTGTTCTTGTTTGGCCACACCTCTTTTAACTTGCTGTTCTCGTAGCCTGACCATGGTTGCAGATTCGCAGTCATCGCTTGGTTCTCGTAAACGACTTACATACATCTCGTAGAGAATCCAGAATATCTGTCTGGTCCATGGCTTGTCCGCCTCTCACAGTAGCCCTACCTGCAAGCCTGTCAGCCCGCTCATTCCCTTGTGAACTTGCATGCCCTGGTACGAAGATGAAACTAATCTTTGCCAGCCGAGACCGCTCCAGAGACAGCAGCCATTTTCTTCGGACCCACCCCATCTATATCTTCCTGAGCATACTCATTGAGTCACCAAGGAAACATGCCCGATTGAATGTCTGTGTCTCGAGCCATGTTATTGCTTTACTTACTGCCATAGTCAGGCTGCTTGTGGTCAAAGCAAAAGCGCAAGACTATTCCTTCGGTGTACCGCAAAGGAACATGGACTAGCCAATACCTAAATTTTCAGAGCTTCACACCTGTCCTAGTATAAAATGGGCTTAATGTGGACCCTGTTTGACCGTGCTAGAAAGATATGCTCCCAGGACACACTGACAGAGAAATTTGAAACTCTGAAGAATGTCTTAAACCTGAACGGATACTCCACAGGATTTATAAAGCGTCACTGCCAACAGCCCAAACCAAAACCAGGCGTAACTACAGTACTTAAACGCAAGGTATTCATCCAGCTATCCTTTCGAGGGGATGACGTAATGCAACGTCTACAAGACTGGCTTGCAGTCGGGCGAATATTCTGTGCTGCAACTCCAGTCATTAGATACAGAACTATACCGATTCCCACACCAGCAGTCAAAGAGACTGTTCCTCTGTACGCCACAAACAATTGTATTTACCAATTCACATGTAGATGCCAGGCCTTCTACATCGGTAGAACAGCGAGACAGCTGAACAAAAGAGTGTCAGACCTCAATGGGTCGACAAGATACGACACACAGGCGATGCTAGCCTAGTGGGGCCGACACACTGGAAGCTCCCCGCGTCTTCAATCGTTAGGCACATTATCGAAAGCGGTCATGTAGTTGACAGAGACATTGCCTTTCGCGTGTTGTTTAAGACACAAAATACTCGCTTGTTAAAGTTTTCAGAAGCAATTATGATCAATCAACACAAGGCAGAATTGTGCAAACAGAAAGACATGTTAGTCAGCTTAAAATTACCGTGGTAGACAATTGACATTACTGTGCGAATATGTGTATATTTCAACTTGAAGAATTTATCTAGTTAATGTACTTTACGTTGTGTGATTTCTGCAGTATGTACCTGACGAGATGTAGCGAAATATGCCAGGCAATAAATCATGCAATCTATTATTTGTGTCTTCGTTATTCAAATTCACTACGGGAAAACATTGTTTTGAATCTTCCTTCACAGTTTTCCCTCCAGCTTGAGCCGTAAAGGCCCATAAACGTCTCACTCCTCTAACGACCGACCCATCCGTGTAAATGACAGCATCATCCTCTAACGAATTCTCGAAGATCAGAGCCTGTACTTCCGCCTCCACTGCAGCTGGATTTTCTTGTCTGCATTTCCTGTCTAGTTGGATGCACACTGTAAAGGATGTACAGAGCTCTGTTGGCACTTGTACCCACTCCTTGCCAGGTACTAAGTCCTCAGGTGAACACACCTGCTGAAGAATGTCTTCGCCTTGACCCACCCACGACTTTCCTCTTTTTAACCTGCTGCCCTTTACCTTTTTAATCTCACCATGCAGTGGATGTTGTGTGTTTGCGTTGATTCTGAAATAGGCACAGATATAAAAGCAAAAAGTCAATACGATCTAGGTGAACTCGTCACACATAAGATTCACGCTGTTAGTGGGACACTGTCCTGTTCTTCCCGAGAGGAGATTGGAATCAACAAGCACATCTTTAAACTTAGTATCTGTTGGGATTATTGACTGACTTTTGTCTACACTCCTCTCTTCTGTCTTCCATTCCATATATCTATTTCTTTCTCTCTCTCTCTCTCTCTATTATTCCCTCAACACATACTCCGACAACAGTTCCTTTCAACGATAATATAAAAGGTTTATTAATAAAAACTATGTCTGGTGTATGTATGGATATTGTCTATGGTGTTGGTATGTTCTTCTAGTGTGGTTGTCAGATATGAACTCTGAATGTCTATCAGCTATGTTGCTTCTCGTCCTTTCATTCTTCAAGATCACAGGACAACACATCAAACAGGACAGAGCTCACCCGGGATGATCCGTATGCTTGAATCTGATGGTAAATCCGTTATTGAATGAAACAAAAAACTGTTCACCACTGAGTCACGGTACCGTAATAAAAGTCCCGTAAGTTTATGAATGCTCCTGAATCTGTTTCATGACGGTAAGTATCCCACATCGGAAAACCACCACATCGTCACAGTTCTTCTTATAGTCTTTCCTTACTAATACTGTTTTAATTGTCTATTCTTTCTTCCTTATGCCTACACTACGTTGGTAGTTTTAAGTATCCCTGCTTGCCACAGGTTAACATCTTTTCCTTTTAAGTGTTTTCGTGGTATATTCATTTGATCATACAGTGTTCTGTATTTTAATTGATTTATTTATTTCTTCATCTTACAACCTGCTCATATTCTGTTTGGTCCCATGTAAGTATGTTATTTACTCAAGGGTATTCCTCTTCATCTCTTCTCTGCTTTCACTAGGAGAGTGGAACCTGGAAAAGTATAACAAATCCAGTGATAAGCGTCCGCTCCTTACTACTACTTATGCAAGTGTCCTTCTCCAGCCATAATGACAAGGCTTCCGAAGTGAACACCCGCATAAGACATATGAATTCATCAAAGTCTAAACTATCTACTAATAGAAAACAATGGTAAATGCTATTCCTTCACATCTATATTCCTATGCTAAACTATATCTAATATCTTTATACCTTATTTAGGCATCTATGTTCCTGGAATTGAAAAAACACTTAGCGAATAACACACTATTAACCCCTCTTTCCATCATTAGGGACGTGTATTTCTATTCCCACTCAAGAACATATCTCCTTCAGGTCAGTTTGGAACACACACTAAACTTACACAAAGAATCGACCCTCTTTATATCGGTCATTTTTGCCGCATAGTCCTTGACATTGCTGGACACCTCCCATCCAGACTGCATTATCATTGTTAGTGGAAAAATACAGCTCTGAACCGTTTCACATCCATACCGCAATATGCTGTCCAATCATCTCTCTGCTTTAGTCGCAAACAAATTTTTCCACTCGACATTTTACCTGTGCGGTTAGCCGTTTCTGTCTTGACCTATAAACACCTGTCTGGTCAACCCGTTGTTTGTTAACCCTTCTGCTTCGGTTGTTAACCCTTTTCCTACCTGGGTAGTCGATGTATACATTCGTCTATCTGGGAATCATTAACTCTCAGTATTTCACGACATAGGCCCCCTCTTAAGAGATTAGACCGCGTCGAATCTTTCTCACTGTAGGTTTGATTCCCATGATCCACAACCCTAGTCTTCTTCCTCCGGAGCTGGATGTCTGGATAAGAAATCTGCTCATACCTTCTCCTTACCAAGGATGTATTCCATTGTGAAGTCCAGTTGCCGCGACAACGTCCATCACATCCACCGTGCGTTGAGCTTCTGCGAAGTAGCTATTAACATCACGTGTTGATGATATGATTAGATCCTCACATGGCTCACTTCATTATCCAGTAGGCTCTCTAATTGACACCCTACTATACTACTAACGACTGAAACTAGTGTTGGCTCATCGCTCCTGTACGTTCAGTCGACCTCCTTTCCACTGGCGTAAGCGATGGCTCACAATACAGACGGATTGTCCCATCCTGATTGTAACACTGCTTCCATGTCCTCTTGGTTTCCCCCGGCTTTGCCTCTGGGGATGTTCCACCTCGTCCTCGATGGACCGAGTCGTTTTTCCCAAATCTCCTGGGCTTTTGCTTCCAGGACCATCTTGGGCGATATTGTATCTGGTCAGCCAATCTTCGGTTAGAGTCCTGGGTAATTCTCGCCTTTCCCGACGTTACCCACCCCTTCTGAACTTGGTTACCGGTGAAACTTTCACTCTTGTCCTTTCCCTGACTTGTGATTTCCCTCCTCCTGTCGTTGGGTAAATCTGACCTATCACGTACTGTCCCATAGGTCCTCCTATGTTGTACTGGCGATCTCTGGTCTTCGTCTGGACTGGTAACCTTTGTCCCAATGGCTGCCATCACCATAAAGTGCGAAGCGTTGCTCCCGGATCTCTCTTCATATTTCCTAATGAGATGTCTAGGGAGATTTTTCTTCTCTTCCCCGATCCGTATTTTGTAGATGTTCTTGGACACCACCTTTTCCACAGGATAAGGTCCTTTCCATCCTACTTGGAGTATATTGGTCACTGCTGGACTCCACACTTCCACTTTGTCTTCCACTTTAAGAGCTAGTTTCCTCTTAATTCGCTTGTTGGGTGGTGCTTTCTGGCACTCCGAACAAGACTTCACCCACCGGCGTACATCTCCGGTCATTCCTGGCCAGCAATAATGGCCGGATATTTGCTGCAAGGTCTCTCTGACACCCATATGTCGATTCTCGCCTATGATGTGTCCACTCTGAAGAATGTGAGGACGGTGGGTCTCTGGAACCACCCACTGCTCATGCAGTGGATCTCCCCTCCCAGCTCTCTGATAGAGTAGTTGATTCTTCAGAAAATACTGTCCCCGTTCTGGTGGCTCAGCACTTCTTTGCAGTTTCCTGTAGCAAGGATGCAACGTAGTATCCTTCCTCTGGGCAGTATGCAATTCTCCTATCCCTGAGTTGTCGCATAGTGTCTCTGCCTCTTTTTCCTTCCCTTGAGATCCACTGACTACTGTTCCCTTGTGGGTTGGCTGTTTGGGCATCCCCAAAAAGACATATTTCGTGCCAATGATCATTGGAAATAAGGAGTCAGATAATACAGCAGCTGGAATAATGCCCGTGACGTACCTGGATTTAATCTCCACCTTGGCGATTGGCAGCGTCATGGTAACAGCACTCCTCATTGCCGGCTGTATCTCTATGGTCTCCCCTGTAAGTTGGTCTGGGCTTACCAAGCTGGCGTCCACCACCGCTTCCCCATCCAAACCTGTATCGTAGAGACAAGCAACCTGTTGGCCATTAACTTCTATCAGTTCAACCACAGGTGGTCTCTCTTGGTCCTGAGTGTCTTTCATCTCCTTGACCGTTTCCTTGCCTTCCTCTTTTAATTCCTCGAGGTTGGTTATGCAATTGGCGTGTTTTGCCTTGCATCTGCAGTCCACAGTATTATGTGTTATCGACTGGCAGTGAGTGTACCCTGTTCCCTTCCTAGGTTTCCGTGTGTCCTTTTTGTTCCTTTCTCCTTCGCCGACCTCAGCCTTGTCTGTGATCACCGATGTAGGAATCACTTTGCATGCTGCGAAGTAAGAACTTTTAGGTTTCGATCTGCAGTCTTTGGTGTTGTGAGATGGCACTTTGCAAAATGAACACCACTTCTCAGACCACTGTCGTTTCGCTTGAGAATTCGAGGTGCTCTGGTTTCCTACCTTCACCTTCTCTGAACTCTCCTCTGTGTGCTTTATATAAGGTTCCCCTTTTTCTCCTTCCCAGTTTTTAGGTTTCTTTTTCTCTGGTTTCTCCTGACCTTTGGTTTGTGTACTTAGTTCCTCAGTTTCACCATGTACTTCCACGAATCGTTCCGCCAGCTTATTCACAACATCAATCCGTTCCGCCCCTTGTTCTCCTAAGAAGGTTCTGAGAGGTTTCGACATTTGCTTTCGCATCTGGTCGACCACCATCATCTCTTCGAGACTCTCATAATCCCTCTTGAATTCTGCCAAGTCCATCCATTTCTGTAGATAGGATTTCAGCCTCAGACTGTAGGCGGCGAATAGTTCTCCCGGCTCTCGTCTAGACGATCTAAACTTCTTCCTATACGTTTGTGCTGTGATGTCAAAATGTTTCATCAAAGCGGCTTTTAATTCCTGGTAATTATTTTCCTGTCCTGGTGGTAAGCGTGTGTACACGTCAAATCCCGAACCGATTAATCCCTGGGATAATTTAAGAGCCCACCTGCTCCTATCCAGTCCCATAGCGACTGACATTGCTTCGAAACGAGATGCGTACTGGTCAAAGCGTTCCTTAGACTGATCGTAGACAGCTAAGGGAAACTTCATGGCATGGTAACCATGTCCACTCATGTGGGTTGCACCAGGTGAAGATGAACTTCCTTCTGCTGCATCTATTTCACCCTTAGTTTGTGTCTTGAGTTCTAACTCTTTCAAGCGGTATTCATGTTCCATGTCTTGTCTCCTGGCAGTCTGTTCCATTTCCAGTTTCTTGGTCTCCTGGTCCATTTCCAGTTTCTTGGTCTCCTGGTCCATTTTCTTGGCCTCTTGTTCCATTTCTAGTTTCTTGGTCTCCACCTCTATTCTTCTCACTTCCAACTCGGTCTTTCGCTCTTCTCGTTCCGCTTGACGAATCTCTCGCTCTCTTTCTTGTATGTAATCAGTTAAGTCTGAACCAGCCAACCCAATTTCCTCTCCGTTTGCCCTCAGTTCGGCGGTAGTTAGTTTGGAAGTGGCCATAGTTAAAGCAGGTAAGTCAGCACGTTGAGTAAAGACACCTCAAGGCAGTAAAGAGTACTCACTATAAACAGATAATCTACCTAGGACCTATATCATTTTCTATGCCTATCTAATATTATTAATCTACAACACCACACAGTACATCACAACCACTCTCTCATCCACAAGAGGAGATATAGGATAAAGACTTATGTAGACGTGTGACCGTGTGACTAGGTATGTAATGTGTCTTACCACCTATCCACATTCACTCTGTCTGGAACTTTCTCACTGTAAAGTCACCAGCATTAATGAAATGTTTCTACCATAAATGTAATGGCACCATATATCCAATGGACGTCCTTCCATTAAAAGTCATCAATATATACTTCTTTTTCTTTTATTCCAATCAGTATGTCCCAACATGCAGGTACTCCGCTATGCCTGTGCCAATATGCAGGTACCCCTTTATGCATATGCCATGTTATGCTTTCAGGTCATATGGGTATTCTGTATGTACGTATCCCGCTCGCTCCACCAATTATGTCCTGTTCTTCCCGAGAGGAGATTGGAATCAACAAGCACATCTTTAAACTTAGTATCTGTTGGGATTATTGACTGACTTTTGTCTACACTCCTCTCTTCTGTCTTCCATTCCATATATCTATTTCTTTCTCTCTCTCTCTCTATTATTTCCTCAACACATACTCCGACAACAGTTCCTTTCAACGATAATATAAAAGGTTTATTAATAAAAACTATGTCTGGTGTATGTATGGATATTGTCTATGGTGTTGGTATGTTCTTCTAGTGTGGTTGTCAGATATGAGCTCTGAATGTCTATCAGCTATGTTGCTTCTCGTCCTTTCATTCTTCAAGATCACAGGACAACACATCAAACAGGACAGAGCTCACCCGGGATGATCCGTATGCTTGAATCTGATGGTAAATCCGTTATTGAATGAAACAAAAAACTGTTCACCACTGAGTCACGGTACCGTAATAAAAGTCCCGTAAGTTTATGAATGCTCCTGAATCTGTTTCATGACGGTAAGTATCCCACATCGGAAAACCACCACATCGTCACAGTTCTTCTTATAGTCTTTCCTTACTAATACTGTTTTAATTGTCTATTCTTTCTTCCTTATGCCTACACTACGTTGGTAGTTGTAAGTATCCCTGCTTGCCACAGGTTAACATCTTTTCCTTTTAAGTGTTTTCGTGGTATATTCATTTGATCATACAGTGTTCTGTATTTTAATTGATTTATTTATTTCTTCATCTTACAACCTGCTCATATTCTGTTTGGTCCCATGTAAGTATGTTATTTACTCAAGGGTATTCCTCTTCATCTCTTCTCTGCTTTCACTAGGAGAGTGGAACCTGGAAAAGTATAACAAATCCAGTGATAAGCGTCCGCTCCTTACTACTACTTATGCAAGTGTCCTTCTCCAGCCATAATGACAAGGCTTCCGAAGTGAACACCCGCATAAGACATATGAATTCATCAAAGTCTAAACTATCTACTAATAGAAAACAATGGTAAATGCTATTCCTTCACATCTATATTCCTATGCTAAACTATATCTAATATCTTTATACCTTATTTAGGCATCTATGTTCCTGGAATTGAAAAAACACTTAGCGAATAACACACTATTAACCCCTCTTTCCATCATTAGGGACGTGTATTTCTATTCCCACTCAAGAACATATCTCCTTCAGGTCAGTTTGGAACACACACTAAACTTACACAAAGAATCGACCCTCTTTATATCGGTCATTTTTGCCGCATAGTCCTTGACATTGCTGGACACCTCCCATCCAGACTGCATTATCATTGTTAGTGGAAAAATACAGCTCTGAACCGTTTCACATCCATACCGCAATATGCTGTCCAATCATCTCTCTGCTTTAGTCGCAAACAAATTTTTCCACTCGACATTTTACCTGTGCGGTTAGCCGTTTCTGTCTTGACCTATAAACACCTGTCTGGTCAACCCGTTGTTTGTTAACCCTTCTGCTTCGGTTGTTAACCCTTTTCCTACCTGGGTAGTCGATGTATACATTCGTCTATCTGGGAATCATTAACTCTCAGTATTTCACGACATAGGCCCCCTCTTAAGAGATTAGACCGCGTCGAATCTTTCTCACTGTAGGTTTGATTCCCATGATCCACAACCCTAGTCTTCTTCCTCCGGAGCTGGATGTCTGGATAAGAAATCTGCTCATACCTTCTCCTTACCAAGGATGTATTCCATTGTGAAGTCCAGTTGCCGCGACAACGTCCATCACATCCACCGTGCGTTGAGCTTCTGCGAAGTAGCTATTAACATCACGTGTTGATGATATGATTAGATCCTCACATGGCTCACTTCATTATCCAGTAGGCTCTCTAATTGACACCCTACTATACTACTAACGACTGAAACTAGTGTTGGCTCATCGCTCCTGTACGTTCAGTCGACCTCCTTTCCACTGGCGTAAGCGATGGCTCACAATACAGACGGATTGTCCCATCCTGATTGTAACACTGCTTCCATGTCCTCTTGGTTTCCCCCGGCTTTGCCTCTGGAGATGTTCCACCTCGTCCTCGATGGACCGAGTCGTTTTTCCCAAATCTCCTGGGCTTTTGCTTCCAGGACCATCTTGGGCGATATTGTATCTGGTCAGCCAATCTTCGGTTAGAGTCCTGGGTAATTCTCGCCTTTCCCGACGTTACCCACCCCTTCTGAACTTGGTTACCGGTGAAACTTTCACTCTTGTCCTTTCCCTGACTTGTGATTTCCCTCCTCCTGTCGTTGGGTAAATCTGACCTATCACGTACTGTCCCATAGGTCCTCCTATGTTGTACTGGCGATCTCTGGTCTTCGTGTGGACTGGTAACCTTTGTCCCAATGGCTGCCATCACCATAAAGTGCGAAGCGTTGCTCCCGGATCTCTCTTCATATTTCCTAATGAGATGTCTAGGGAGATTTTTCTTCTCTTCCCCGATCCGTATTTTGTAGATGTTCTTGGACACCACCTTTTCCACAGGATAAGGTCCTTTCCATCCTACTTGGAGTATATTGGTCACTGCTGGACTCCACACTTCCACTTTGTCTTCCACTTTAAGAGCTAGTTTCCTCTTAATTCGCTTGTTGGGTGGTGCTTTCTGGCACTCCGAACAAGACTTCACCCACCGGCGTACATCTCCGGTCATTCCTGGCCAGCAATAATGGCCGGATATTTGCTGCAAGGTCTCTCTGACACCCATATGTCGATTCTCGCCTATGATGTTTCCACTCTGAAGAATGTGAGGACGGTGGGTCTCTGGAACCACCCACTGCTCATGCAGTGGATCTCCCCTCCCAGCTCTCCGATAGAGTAGTTGATTCTTCAGAAAATACTGTCCCCGTTCTGGTGGCTCAGCACTTCTTTGCAGCTTCCTGTAGCAAGGATGCAATGTAGTATCCTTCCTCTGGGCAGTATGCAATTCTCCTATCCCTGAGTTGTCGCATAGTGTCTCTGCCTCTTTTTCCTTCCCTTGAGATCCACTGACTACTGTTCCCTTGTGGGTTGGCTGTTTGGGCATCCCCAAAAAGACATATTTCGTGCCAATGATCATTGGAAATAAGGAGTCAGATAATACAGCAGCTGGAATAATGCCCGTGACGTACCTGGATTTAATCTCCACCTTGGCGATTGGCAGCGTCATGGTAACAGCACTCCTCATTGCCGGCTGTATCTCTATGGTCTCCCCTGTAAGTTGGTCTGGGCTTACCAAGCTGGCGTCCACCACCGCTTCCCCATCCAAACCTGTATCGTAGAGACAAGCAACCTGTTGGCCATTAACTTCTATCAGTTCAACCACAGGTGGTCTCTCTTGGTCCTGAGTGTCTTTCATCTCCTTGACCGTTTCCTTGCCTTCCTCTTTTAATTCCTCGAGGTTGGTTATGCAATTGGCGTGTTTTGCCTTGCATCTGCAGTCCACAGTATTATGTGTTATCGACTGGCAGTGAGTGTACCCTGTTCCCTTCCTAGGTTTCCGTGTGTCCTTTTTGTTCCTTTCTCCTTCGCCGACCTCAGCCTTGTCTGTGATCACCGATGTAGGAATCACTTTGCATGCTGCGAAGTAAGAACTTTTAGGTTTCGATCTGCAGTCTTTGGTGTTGTGAGATGGCACTTTGCAAAATGAACACCACTTCTCAGACCACTGTCGTTTCGCTTGAGAATTCGAGGTGCTCTGGTTTCCTACCTTCACCTTCTCTGAACTCTCCTCTGTGTGCTTTATATAAGGTTCCCCTTTTTCTCCTTCCCAGTTTTTAGGTTTCTTTTTCTCTGGTTTCTCCTGACCTTTGGTTTGTGTACTTAGTTCCTCAGTTTCACCATGTACTTCCACGAATCGTTCCGCCAGCTTATTCACAACATCAATCCGTTCCGCCCCTTGTTCTCCTAAGAAGGTTCTGAGAGGTTTCGACATTTGCTTTCGCATCTGGTCGACCACCATCATCTCTTCGAGACTCTCATAATCCCTCTTGAATTCTGCCAAGTCCATCCATTTCTGTAGATAGGATTTCAGCCTCAGACTGTAGGCGGCGAATAGTTCTCCCGGCTCTCGTCTAGACGATCTAAACTTCTTCCTATACGTTTGTGCTGTGATGTCAAAATGTTTCATCAAAGCGGCTTTTAATTCCTGGTAATTATTTTCCTGTCCTGGTGGTAAGCGTGTGTACACGTCAAATCCCGAACCGATTAATCCCTGGGATAATTTAAGAGCCCACCTGCTCCTATCCAGTCCCATAGCGACTGACATTGCTTCGAAACGAGATGCGTACTGGTCAAAGCGTTCCTTAGACTGATCGTAGACAGCTAAGGGAAACTTCATGGCATGGTAACCATGTCCACTCATGTGGGTTGCACCAGGTGAAGATGAACTTCCTTCTGCTGCATCTATTTCACCCTTAGTTTGTGTCTTGAGTTCTAACTCTTTCAAGCGGTATTCATGTTCCATGTCTTGTCTCCTGGCAGTCTGTTCCATTTCCAGTTTCTTGGTCTCCTGGTCCATTTCCAGTTTCTTGGTCTCCTGGTCCATTTTCTTGGCCTCTTGTTCCATTTCTAGTTTCTTGGTCTCCACCTCTATTCTTCTCACTTCCAACTCGGTCTTTCGCTCTTCTCGTTCCGCTTGACGAATCTCTCGCTCTCTTTCTTGTATGTAATCAGTTAAGTCTGAACCAGCCAACCCAATTTCCTCTCCGTTTGCCCTCAGTTCGGCGGTAGTTAGTTTGGAAGTGGCCATAGTTAAAGCAGGTAAGTCAGCACGTTGAGTAAAGACACCTCAAGGCAGTAAAGAGTACTCACTATAAACAGATAATCTACCTAGGACCTATATCATTTTCTATGCCTATCTAATATTATTAATCTACAACACCACACAGTACATCACAACCACTCTCTCATCCACAAGAGGAGATATAGGATAAAGACTTATGTAGACGTGTGACCGTGTGACTAGGTATGTAATGTGTCTTACCACCTATCCACATTCACTCTGTCTGGAACTTTCTCACTGTAAAGTCACCAGCATTAATGAAATGTTTCTACCATAAATGTAATGGCACCATATATCCAATGGACGTCCTTCCATTAAAAGTCATCAATATATACTTCTTTTTCTTTTATTCCAATCAGTATGTCCCAACATGCAGGTACTCCGCTATGCCTGTGCCAATATGCAGGTACCCCTTTATGCATATGCCATGTTATGCTTTCAGGTCATATGGGTATTCTGTATGTACGTATCCCGCTCGCTCCACCAATTATGTCCTGTTCTTCCCGAGAGGAGATTGGAATCAACAAGCACATCTTTAAACTTAGTATCTGTTGGGATTATTGACTGACTTTTGTCTACACTCCTCTCTTCTGTCTTACATTCCATATATCTATTTCTTTCTCTCTCTCTCTCTATTATTCCCTCAACACATACTCCGACAACAGTTCCTTTCAACGATAATATAAAAGGTTTATTAATAAAAACTATGTCTGGTGTATGTATGGATATTGTCTATGGTGTTGGTATGTTCTTCTAGTGTGGTTGTCAGATATGAGCTCTGAATGTCTATCAGCTATGTTGCTTCTCGTCCTTTCATTCTTCAAGATCACAGGACAACACATCAAACAGGACAGAGCTCACCCGGGATGATCCGTATGCTTGAATCTGATGGTAAATCCGTTATTGAATGAAACAAAAAACTGTTCACCACTGAGTCACGGTACCGTAATAAAAGTCCCGTAAGTTTATGAATGCTCCTGAATCTGTTTCATGACGGTAAGTATCCCACATCGGAAAACCACCACATCGTCACAGTTCTTCTTATAGTCTTTCCTTACTAATACTGTTTTAATTGTCTATTCTTTCTTCCTTATGCCTACACTACGTTGGTAGTTGTAAGTATCCCTGCTTGCCACAGGTTAACATCTTTTCCTTTTAAGTGTTTTCGTGGTATATTCATTTGATCATACAGTGTTCTGTATTTTAATTGATTTATTTATTTCTTCATCTTACAACCTGCTCATATTCTGTTTGGTCCCATGTAAGTATGTTATTTACTCAAGGGTATTCCTCTTCATCTCTTCTCTGCTTTCACTAGGAGAGTGGAACCTGGAAAAGTATAACAAATCCAGTGATAAGCGTCCGCTCCTTACTACTACTTATGCAAGTGTCCTTCTCCAGCCATAATGACAAGGCTTCCGAAGTGAACACCCGCATAAGACATATGAATTCATCAAAGTCTAAACTATCTACTAATAGAAAACAATGGTAAATGCTATTCCTTCACATCTATATTCCTATGCTAAACTATATCTAATATCTTTATACCTTATTTAGGCATCTATGTTCCTGGAATTGAAAAAACACTTAGCGAATAACACACTATTAACCCCTCTTTCCATCATTAGGGACGTGTATTTCTATTCCCACTCAAGAACATATCTCCTTCAGGTCAGTTTGGAACACACACTAAACTTACACAAAGAATCGACCCTCTTTATATCGGTCATTTTTGCCGCATAGTCCTTGACATTGCTGGACACCTCCCATCCAGACTGCATTATCATTGTTAGTGGAAAAATACAGCTCTGAACCGTTTCACATCCATACCGCAATATGCTGTCCAATCATCTCTCTGCTTTAGTCGCAAACAAATTTTTCCACTCGACATTTTACCTGTGCGGTTAGCCGTTTCTGTCTTGACCTATAAACACCTGTCTGGTCAATCCGTTGTTTGTTAACCCTTCTGCTTCGGTTGTTAACCCTTTTCCTACCTGGGTAGTCGATGTATACATTCGTCTATCTGGGAATCATTAACTCTCAGTATTTCACGACAGACACGCTGAACTATATTTGAAGTAAACAGTCAATAATACTTAGGTAAATATAAGATGCAAGCAGTTAATTAGACATACATAATTTGTCACAAATAAAAGAAGAAATGAGATAATGAGACACGGGTAATATGTCACAAATATAAGATGTAATTAGTTAATGAAACATGGGCAACTTGACACAGATATAAGATGCAACCCGTTAATGAAACGCAAATTTTCACAGAAATAAGATGCAATCAGTTATTGAAACATGGGCAACATGTCACAGATATAAAATGCAAGCAACTAATGGGGCACGGGTAATGTGCCACAGATACGAGATGCAGTCAGTTAATGAAACATGGGCAACTTGTCACAGATATGCTTGCTTGCTTGTTTTCGCTGGCTGTGAAGTCCTGTATGTCGGATGAATACACCCTGTTGTCCAACATCAATGTGATGTCATACCGGACCTGAGGTTTGCTTGAAAAATGCAATCAGTTAATGAGTCATGGCAACTTATCACAGGTATAAGATGCAACCAGTTAATGAAACATGGGCAACTTATCACAGGTATAAGATGCACTTCATTGGCACCTTGCCGTCTTGACGGGCGATAGTTTGTGCTTTAAAAAGGCATAATAACTTTTACCTATGGCGGTAGCGAATGTGACTGATAAGGCCAATTCGCGCTGTAAATGTCCGTTCACAGTGGGTGCATGTGAACACGTGGTCATTTCCACCATCATGCACCATCTTACGTCTCACACGCTCGGTGTGTGACTTATCTGCAATAATTTTCTCCTTTGTCTTTATTCCATTTCTGATGTTTGCCCTCCATGCAACACGTTCACCGGCGACTTGCTCCCAATGTGCATTATCGATGCCTGTATCAATCATGTCCTGCTTACACACATCTTTGTATCGTAGTAGAGGCCAACCCTGAGATCTCCTACCCATCTGTAATTCACCAAAGAAGATGTCCTTTGGTATTCTACCATCATCCATCCTCCTAAGATGTCCTATCCATCTAAGTCTACGAAGACGAAGCATGGAATAAACCGTCACACAACCTGATCTTTCCAACACTTCAGTATTTGTGATTTTGTCTTGCCACTTAATACCAAGAATTCTTCGCAGACACCGTATATAAAAGCTGTTTTAACGTTTCTCTTGGTGTGAGTAAGTTGTCCAGGTTTCACTGCCATAAAGAAGAGTACTAAGGACACAGGCTTGATAGAAAAGGACTTTTGTTTTGGCAGTAAGCTTCCTGTTCTCCCAGACTCTTTGTCTTAACCTGTTCATTGTTGTTGCTGCCTTACCAATCCGGATGTTGATTTCCTGATCCAGGGATAATTTGCTATTTACCACCGATCCTAGATATGTAAAATGGTCTACCATCTCTAGTTCGGCGTCGTCAATAAAGATTGATGGTACCCCATGTGCACCTTGTGACATAATCTGTGTCTTCTTTTTGCTAATTGTTAAACCAAATTCAGAACAAGCATTGGAGAATGCAAATAGTAGATATTGCAATTCTTCCACAGAGTGGGTCGTAACTGCAGCATCATCTGCAAAAAGCAACTCTCTGATCAGTACCCTCCTAATTTTGGTCTTGGCCTTCAATCTCTGAGCATTGTAGAGGCCGCCATCTGAGCGTGAGTGAATGTATATACCACCATCCTGACCACAAAAGTCATATTTTAGTAGAAGTGAAAAGTAAATTCCAAAGAGGGTGGGAGCTAGTACACAACCTTGCTTAACTCCACTCTTGATTTCAAACTCTTCAGAAATTGCACCATCAAAGTTGATTATACCCTTCATGCCTGTGTGGAACGATTCCAAAATGGACAGAAGAGTTGATGGGCAGCCAATCTTCTTTAGTGCCTTGAACAGACTCTCACGACTGACAAAATCAAATGCCTTTGTGAGGTCGAAGAAGGCAATAAACAGTGGTTGATTCTGTTCACGGCATTTTTCTTGCATTTGTCGCAATGAGATGAGATAAGATGCAACCATTTAATGAAACATGGGCAACTTGTCACAGATATAAGATGCAATCGGTTAATGAGACAAAAGCACTATGTCACAGATATAAGATGTAATCAGTTTATGAAACATGGGCAACTTGTCACAGATATAAAATGCAATCAGTTATTGAAAAAACTGGCAACGTGTCACAGATGTAAGATGCAATCTGTTAATGAGACATATGCAATTTGTCAAAGATATAAGATGCAATCTGTTAATGAGACATGGGCAACTTCTCACAGATGCAAGATGCAAGCAGTTCATGAAACATAGGCAACTTTTCATAGATATAAGATGCAATATATTATTAGACGGGGGAAAATGTCATAGATATGCGCAGGAAACGGTAAATCGTCACGTTGTGACTGGTGAGCAACGGGAACATATTGTAACAATTGGTAATATTAACGGGACAAACAAGATGACGTCGTAGAGCCACGATAACGTATTAATGCGCCTCAACAAACGACGTTGACATAACATAACCAAAATGTATGATATGTGAATATGTGAATGTGAATATGTGAATGACATGCATGAAATGTGCATGATACACATTTTGGGATTCTCAGGTAAGCAGGAACACTTTTTTTCTCAAATTTTCATTTTCTCTCCATTGCTCTCATTTTTTCATCTTTTTGTTCTTCTCATCCCATCGTTATGCCTTAATGTAGTCACCGGAGGGTCTTCTCCGTGACTATATGTTTTTTGTGTGTGTATTTGGTTGCTGATGAAGGCTAGTCGCCGCAACGTCCTGTATGTGTCGTAATTCTGTTCTGTAAAGTTGCATTACCTTGTGTTATTTTATATTGTTTACATATGTCGGTAGCGTGATATACACATATGTCGGTAGTGTGATATACACAGATGTCGGTAGTGTGATATACACATATGTCGGTAGTGTGATATACATTTATGTCGGTAGTGTGATATACACAGATGTCGGTAGTGTGATATACACAGATGTCGGTAGTGTGATATACATTTATGTCGGTAGTGTGATATACACAGATGTCAGTAGTGTGATATACATTTATGTCGGTAGTGTGATATACACATACGTCGGTAGTGTGATATACACAGATGTCGGTAGTGTGATATACACAGATGTCGGTAGTGTGATATACATTTATGTCGGTAGTGTGATATACACATACGTCGGTAGTGTGATATACACAGATGTCGGTAGTGTGATATACACAGATGTCGGTAGTGTGATATACATTTATGTCGGTAGTGTGATATACACATATGTCGGTAGTGTGATATACATTTATGTCGGTAGTGTGATATACACAGATGTCAGTAGTGTGATATACACATATGTCGGTAGTGTGATATACACATATGTCGGTAGTGTGATATACACATATGTCGGTAGTGTGATATACATGTAACAGGAAAAATGAATATAAAGGATAGGAGGACATAAGTTTCCTATTCTTGGGTGCTCAAAGACAAAGAAGCGCAACACTGACTTTTAGTAGGCCAGAGAAGAAAAGATAATAAGAAGAAAGAGAAAAAGAGCACCTTATATATTCTCTCCAGTTAACAAAAGAAAGGGATAGAAAATTAGACAGAAGATTTCCAGGAGTTCTTTGAGCGGAGGGTATACTGTTGTATACCCCAGACAAAAGATCACACTATTGGACTGTAACAACATCAATGAATGGGACCGACAATGACCAACGTTACTGGGACAACAAAGACTAAACATAATACAACAGCAAAGACTAGATAAACAAGTTAAAACAATACGCATCAGTCTTTATTTTGTCCAATACTGTAGCACATATTCATAACTATGCGGATGAAAAAGTGTGGTTACTTATGGACAAGACAATCAACACTTTACATCACTGACATTCATATAGGCAGTCTGCCGCATATAGCCAGACCTCTGCCTGTTGTGGCCGAGCCTACAGAGTACTCCTAAGACTCTGCTACGATACCTATACACAGCCACACAAACTCTGCATCCCTGGGGAGATTGGGATGGATTCTCTGTGCATACTATCAACAACAACAAAATCGGCCCCTGACAAAAGGTAATCCATTTCCTATTGTTGGCGCTGGGAATTATTCAGTTTACATTCAGAATAAGCAAAAAAATCCTGACATCAAAATGAACACTCAGTTTCATGTTGGCAATACATAGTTAGATCAAAAATAAAAAGAATGTTCACAATGACAATCATCATTGTCAAAAATGGGAAAATATCTCCATTACAACCAACATAACCAGATTACCTTGGTGTGACGAAACGCGTTTATCTGTCTTGGGTCGTCAAGATCCCGCACTATTTTGGCGCGTCATCGGGGACTTTCCCAGCTAAAAATAGACTGAGGGAAGCCGGTGGAGGACTTATTATCTAGAATCTTCTCGAAACACCGAAATTCGAGTAACCCGTGATGCTGGGTATCGCTCTAAATTCCCGTGCAGAGAGATCTAGAAACTCTAGGCGGGGAATGACGTTTTCCCGAGAAAGTATCTTTTCTCAAGAAGCACTCGCTTCTAGTGCGCATTGAGTTGGCACGAAGCGGGAAATTGGCTAAACCAGTCATTCACTTACTTTTGTTCGAAGAGAACAGACGCAGGCCTGATGTGAGCCATCTTTGTGTCGCGTCTCACCTCAACCATGATTCGGCTGACTGTTATGGAAAGGAAGCTGAGAAGCCCTTGAACAGTTCAGAAGCTGACTGGAGAGCTGGTTTCACCATTCAGGTAGATAATTGTTTAAATCATTTAACTTTGTACGTGTGTTCCACACGCCATTGTTCTAACCTCATTACCTATGCGGATGCCCTTGCATACTAATTAGCAAACCGATCGATAACGCAGGTGACAATTAAGTGTGGGTTTGTTTACTGTGTGCTCGCGAATCAGCTGTTAGGAACGCCGTAATGTGATGTGGGCGATTTGGGTTCCAAAGATATGTACTATATATTGCCAATCGTTGCATCTATTAGGTTGCTGTGTTAGAATAAAACATAGTTACTTGTGCCGGATGGAAACTTAGATTATGTCAGTCAGTTGCTGAAGCCAGAAGAACGGTTAGAAAACCAGGTAAGTTGGTAGGTGGAGATTCAGACAAAATTGTGCTTAGTTACTAAGTAAAGGAAGAACTTAGTTCTGTGCCACCAGGAATGATGTAACTATTGTGTAATAACTTAATAGGGAATTCATTGTGTGGAACAGCGGATTTCTGTGGAAAGGTAAGTGGCTTTGGTGCTATATCTATATATATATATATGATGTGACATTGTGTGTATATATTAGATCATGGCATGTGATACTTCCTGGGCTAATTCCGAACGCCGAATAGATCGACGCGTGATAACACTGCGTGCCGTCGCGATGTAAATATGCGTTCTGAAATCTTGTCTGAGCTATCCTGTTTCTTTCATACTGGTGCTAGTGCGAGTGAATGCTAAGGTGCTGGAAGTATGGAAGGATGCAAGGAGGCTGTATGAGACTGGGGAAATATAGGATATGGGGGATGTGAAAGCAAGTTATGAAAGTATGTGTTGGTAGACCAAACCAACGATGAAGTTCAGTCCATGCCAAGGCTAAACCACTTGGGAGGACAGAACTGGAACAGTACCCTTGGAACATGTGGGGAACATGTATTCTTAAGAAGGCTTCTTGACTCTAAGGCAGAGTCTGATAAGAAGAGTTTGCTGTGGCGTGGGCAGGTGGTCCCACCAGCAAACAGGCTTGTGTACATATTGGATGTGATCATGTATTATTCCTATATCCCGAGGGATGGTATCTTGATCAAGATTATGTTTCTTAATGTACATTGATGATGTTAGGAACGAGTCTAGGGACTCTTTACCTATTTGTTTAGTTCGATTAAATTAGAACCATAACAGCCTTGTATCACTACTGACGTTAGCAACGACTGGTAGATGATTAGGGATAGGTGAGACCTATGATCAGACTCGTCATTCTGATTTCTTGCTCTGTTTGACGGGCTGTTCTGTTCCAGCTGACATTTGTGAACCCATGCTTTACTACTCTCCATATAGAGATAATGCTTTGGTTATATGAATAACTAACTAGCATGACTGAGGGTTGAGTAGTTATTGGTAGGATGCATGTGGACTAATGTTTGGGCCAGTATACTCTCACCGGTCGCTCTTCCTTTTCAGGAGTTTGCCTGTTGAGGAACCAGTCAACTATAATTGTTGTTGGCAGGAAACCACTTCGTGTGACAGAGCGAAGGGTTCAGTTCTTTACTTATCACGCCAGACTCAACCACACCAGGTACCCAATGTGATTCACCCTGCGTGAAGTTTGCTTCAAGACATACAACTGCCCTGAAGGTGCACGTATGGGAAGTGATGGTTTGTGATCGTTTTAAAATAGAAGATACTCTGTTTTTGCCAGGAACATTTCAGCATGTTGAGTAATCATGCTCACCGAAAGGAAACACCGGTCCGTCTATTATGACGGGGGTTCTGCCTAAACGCAGAAGTAACTGATCTTCAGACACTTGAATGGTTCTTTGGACAGCTCTAGGGGCAGGTCTTGAGAAGAACTACACCAGTTATTGACTTGGGGCAAGTGTAAACCGGTGGAAGGGACTATGGATTATAGTCCAACCTGAATTGTTTCCATGAAATAGATGTCTGATTCTATGAATGTACTGTCTCAGTATGAAGATATCAACTGTGTTCGAGTAGGACTCAGTAACATTTTTCAGTAGCCATATCTGATCCTACAAACCGTGGGACTGTAAGAGACCATTGAATTGGTCAGGGACATTTGTTCATTCATGTTCCGGTGATGTGATGAAGGGACCATTGAATTGGTCAATGACAGATCGGTTCTGCAGTGGGACTGTGCTAGGAGTGACAGACCATTCGATTGGTCAGTGACTATTTAGTTCATCGAAGTAACCAATACTTGGAGCCAAGTCCAGGAAGATTGTCTCCAACCCGGTAGTGTTCGAGAACTGTATTACCAGTGACTCTGTGGGAGTGCTATAGATGCAGTTGGTCCAGTGAAGTGTAGTCCAGCAGTGACTCTATTGTTGGGGATCCACGTTCGGGAGACGGAGTGGTCTCCAAGGTTCTAGTCATCTCACTGGAAGGAAGCCGGGTGAGTGGCGGACCGACTGGACGGGACATCTGCATCCACTCTACTTCTCAACTCGATGAAGACACCTACATCTCTGAGTCTGTCTCTACTCTATCTTCTATTTGTGTAAATAGATTCTTCTATCAGGATGTTCATTTCAGTTCTATATTCTCAAGGGTAGAATAAACTTTATGTAAGTTGACTTGCTCTTTGTATAATGATTGAGTGTGGTCTCGGACGATGCCTAAGTGTTCATTGTTCAACAGGTGTAGGTAGTTAGTGGGGGTCTAGAATCTGGAGGGGCGTGTAGACGTAACTAAATAACCTGAGATCAACCACAGAGTAAAAATGTGTATCTGCTCGTCCAACCCCTGGGGCTAGAATACACGGGAGTGCTAGAGACACCTCGGGTGTGGTTCACTCTCACTACCCAAGGTGAACCCGAAACACTCCGTTACACTTGGGTAATATGGGCATGACCGCCAGGAACATCTGAAATAAAAAGGCATATGGCCATATATGGATTCTACATTCTATGACTATGGAGATAAATCTGCAGCCTTTCTCTGCCCCAATGGTTCTTGTTCTTGGACAGACTGGTGTTCTTCCTTCTTGAGAAAAAGATATAATCATGTGCAACCGGTCACCTGCTTAGAATACAAAAAGGCAACAATAAGACAATGCTTTCAACTAATTACTAAATGTCAAGTCAGCAAGTTTATCCCTGCCTAAATAAACTTCCTCTCTGTCTCCTTCCTGAATGAAGAGAATTTCCTGATAACAAGGATAACACTGTCCATCGGTCACATCACAACGGCACTGTTAAAACATGTAAAGCAAGGGACACGTCCCTCTTGATTCGCCTGTCAATGTATGTATCTCTGGCACACTACATAAGCCATCCGTTATGTTGGAAGCAGAATGTACGTTGTTTCGCCGCAGGAGGGATACACTGGCGGGATGGATCTCTGATGTCTCCTTCTTTGGGGGAATGTGGGGGAAATATGTCTCTCGATGACCTGGGATGATGTCCCATGGGGAGTTGAATATGATTGTTCGATGCTCTGATGCTGGGGGGAATGAGCTGGTGGGATGGTGCTTTGGTGTCTCCTTCTTTGAGGGAACAGGGGAAAAGTACATCTATTGATGGCCCCAGAAGTTGGCACCGCTGAAATAAGTTGCACGAACAGTCCACAACTGTTCTCCCGAAGGAATCAGCAGCCTTTGTCTCCTTCTTTGGTGGAATGGGGGGATGTTTCTCAATGACTTGGGATGATGTCACCATGGGGAGTTGAATACATTCACAGACAGTCAATGCTGGTGGTGTGGAGGGTTTGTCCTGGCCTGGCGGTGTCACCGCCTACAGGCCAGCTGATTCCGATGAAGATACATTTGAATGCCCTGCCCAATCAGCTCCAGGGATTCTGGACTAGCCACATTCATTCCCTGACCACTCTTCAAAACTGTCCTCCTGTGATGAACAACTATATTTGTCCTTGGCCAAACACAGCCCTGGTCTCATTCAAACATGGGAGTGTTCTGCTCCCCTGCTATGTCACTTCCCGAAGTCGTCGAATTTCTTTGTAGCTTTTTGGGCAAAGCTTGGTGACTTCTGTAGAGGTATATGTGCATACCAGATAAGAAAAAAATCGATAAGTTCAGGTTCGAACGTGTACCGTCTGAGAAGTTATGGTTCTAATAAGTGAATAATAGGGTCACCTGTTGTTTCGACGACTTGCGATGACATGTTTGTAGTTGACCTGTGCTTTGTCTGGCATCTGGGCTCTCTTCAGTGCTGTGCTTTGGATATGGAGACATGGGGGAGAGTGTGCGGATAAGGGGGGATAGAAGGAATGAGGATGGGGTGGGAAAATGGGGAGGACGGAGTTGGGAAGATGGGGGTGGGCAGATGGGGGGATGGGGATGAAGATGGGATCTTGGAGAGGATGGGAAACAAACCTGGGTTCTTTCAAATATGACCCGTCGATCTTTCTACTTGACCATGAAGATCAGGGAAATATAAATAGATCTACCACCTAAAACAATCATCAAGGAATGGAACAGTTACCATCAGGGTGATCCAGAGGCCGCTTACATCCTGGCAGGCTCGCCATTTTGTAACAGGAAAAATGAATATAAAGGATAGGAGGACATAAGTTTCCTATTCTTGGGTGCTCAAAGACAAAGAAGCGCAACACTGACTTTTAGTAGGCCAGAGAAGAAAAGATAATAAGAAGAAAGAGAAAAAGAGCACCTTATATATTCTCTCCAGTTAACAAAAGAAAGGGATAGAAAATTAGACAGAAGATTTCCAGGAGTTCTTTGAGCGGAGGGTATACTGTTGTATACCCCAGACAAAAGATCACACTGTTGGACTGTAACAACATCAATGAATGGGACCGACAATGACCAACGTTACTGGGACAACAAAGACTAAACATAATACAACAGCAAAGACTAGTATAATATCATCAAATGGCAGATCAGAAGACGAGATCGAAAATAGGTGCAATAAGGCAAATCAACTCATTGGACAAATGGCACCAATACTAAAGAACAAACATGTATCAATAACTACTAAGAAAGCACTTTACAACACAATCTTCCTACCAACTCTGTGCTACCAATGCCAAACCTGGACAATGACAGAAAAAGAGAAAAGAAAAATCACAACAACAGAAATGAGGTTCCTGAGAAGAATACTCAACGTATCAAGAAGAGATAAGATCAGAAATGAAGAAATCAGGACTAAAGTGGGGGTTAAAGCTGCTCTAGATTTTATTAGAAAGCAGCAAGTCAAATGGTTTGGCCATGCAAGTAGGCTACCAGTCAACAGCATGCCACAACAGGCAATGACGTACAGACCAGATGGAAACAGAGGAAGAGGCCGACCACGTAAACGCTGGACGGAGGGAATAACAGAATCCATGGGAATGTCGATATACGAAGCCCATAACCGGGCACTCTCACGAAGTTTATACTTCACCTCGACACCGCAAGGTACAAGAGGAACATGATGAGATGAGATGAGAAAGACTAGATAAACAAGGTAAAACAATACGCATCAGTCTTTATTTTGTCCAATACTGTAGCACATATTCATAACTATGCGGATGACAAAGTGTGGTTACTTATGGACAAGACAATCAACACTTTGCATCACTGACATTCATATAGGCAGTCTGCCGCATATAGCCAGACCTCTGCCGGTTGTGGCCGAGCCTACAGAGTACTCCTAAGACTCTGCTACGATACCTATACAGCCGGCTGACCAGGACTGGACAACAGAGAGACCATTACTTGGGAAACAGAAAGTAACACAACTCTAAATCTGAGTATGAGCCTTACAGTGCGGAGACTCACCATCTTGAGACACACAACACAACACTATGGATCCCTGTAGTACACAGCGGAAAATCAATGGATTGAGCTCCAGATATTACCAAACCCCTGTGCCTCAGCCAAATCCAATATTGTGCCTAATGCCGCCAGTGAAAGTCTTGTCCCAAAACCGATTGGGACACATTACAATAACAAGACCACAACCTCAAAAATAGAAGTATAAACATGAGTGTGAAAGGTTGAACCAGGAACTACACCTTTAACCACGCAGTAACAAACTAAGGTATGGAAAGCTCGACTATGGGATCAGTTGGGAGGGGAGGTGGAAAATGTGAGGTAAGGGAAAATGGGGGGTAATTAAGGACCCAGGGTTGTTCCCTTCGACAGGAACCACATCCTGTAATCAAAGTAAACAACCAAAAACATATTTAACAACTGTTAAATATTACTACTATATTAACAACAACTTAAAAACTATAAAATAACTGCCTATGAATTAATAATATACCCATACTCTCATTCAGACACAGTCTGTCACATTATTCACACTGGCCAAGTTAAGCACTGCACCAGCAACATACATGGGGACAGTTGGACATCACATCTCAACATCAAGTGACACAACAACAACAACATCATGATGCATGTGACAGCCAGTCACATGCTGTATACATGGCCTCAATAAGACAACATTGTTTGAACTTACCCACAGTTTTTACATATAACATGACATGTCAATAGAATGATAGCAAATCAATAAATGGTCAGAATAACTAACAGTATATTATTTCTCATGGTGGCCAAACCCAACATTCAATATGTCAGAGAATACTCATGCAGCCTTATGATGAGAATACTGCACCAGCTACCAATTATTAAACTACATATATGTCCACATTTAGAGGCTATCTACACATAACACACCCTATTGATCTATAGTTACAGCTCAAAGGCACTTCCGAGGTTTATTTAGCAGCATAACACCTGATTTACCCCATTTTAAGTGAACTCAGCTGGCCATTAATAATTAAACTACACCAACACATATTCTTGTACCTATAGATGTTACTTACACCCAAAAGGAACTTCTAATTGTAGCTAAAACACTAATCTTGGCCTTTGTTTACATTCTCCGTTTTAGCTGCCTGCCAATGCCAGCAGTAAAAAACCAATGGGCGATCTATTAATAGGTATGGACTATTCGCTGTTTCCGTTTCGGGGGAGGTCTCATTTACATCCTTCACAAAGCCTTAACATTATTCTAACACCTATCTCTTAACTTCAACAACTATTCTAATTATCTGTTACTAAACCTTAGGCCATTAACACATGCGGGGCTAGTTATGACCCAAATTTCCTACATTCGTTAATAAAAGCAAGCAATTTGATTTGCAACATAACTCAACCATCGTGCACCAGTGTTCCAGCAGTAATGTTTCTGCGAGCCATATTCTGCGGGCTCTCTTCACTGTCTTATTTGTTTCACAGGTCTATGCACCTGAATTAATATATTTGGCAACACCTGGTTAGCGCTGGTCACACACACACGGTTTCCGACTGAAGATGGTGTGAGGGGGACGATCAAATTCCCCCTCTCTGCTTGATGTCAGTGCGGCCTTCGGCCGCTGAGGCCACTCCAGCACTGAATCCCCTGGGCAAAAACGCGCGCTCAATTTTTAACCATTCAAATTACCCATGATCCTCCAGCTGCATGGGAGGGGTTTCTTGTCGTTGCATCAGCCAAACATCCTGTGGAGCCGTATCGTGTCACGCGGCTTCATACACATATGTCGGTAGTGTGATATATACAGATGTCGGTAGTGCGATATACACAGATGTCGGTAGTGCGATATACACAGCAGATGTTAGTGTGACATACACAGGTGATGTTAGTGTGAAATACACAGATGACATTAATGTGACATGCACAGATGACGTTATTGTGACATACACAGATGACATTAGTGTGACATACACAGAAGATGTTAGTGTGACATACACAGATGACATTAATGTGACATGCACAGATGACGTTATTGTGACATACACTTATGATATTAGTGTGACATACACATATGATGTCAGTGTAACATACATATATGACATTAGTCTGACATACATATATGACGTTAGTGTGACATACACTTATGACGTTACTGTAACATACACTATTGTGGCACACGCATATGACGTTAGTGTGAGATACACAGAAGATGTTAGTGTGACATGCACAGAAGATGTTAGTGCGACATACACAGAAGATGTTAGTGCGACATACACAGATGATGTTAGTGTGGCATAAACATATGACTTTAGTCTGACATACACAGATGATGTTAGTGTGGCATAAACGTATGACATTAATGTGAAATACACATATGATCTTAGTGTGACATGCACAGATGACGTTACTGTGACATACACAGGTGATGTTAATGTTACACAAAGTTCATTATATTAGATGTTTTCGACAGCCTGTGGTTGACGAATGGCCCAATATACGGAAGTGAGTGAAAGCAGCCATGTGCAGGACGTGGCGATTCCTTGGATGAGCCCCGTACCAGAGAGCTATGTGTCGGATCTGCAATTATGGACGCTTTCTTGGATTTCGGGGAATGCCCATGGTCTGCCCCTGCCTTCCCTTGAGAGCTGACAGGGATGTCTTCACTTGTCCTAAATGGGCTAGCTGGAATGGAGATAACACCACAATAGTGAGAGTCGAACGTCCTACGAATCACATCGGAAGGTTAACCCGGTCAACAAATGTCTGAATAAGACGGATGTGAGAGCCGAAAGGTTTAAATTTCGCTTCTCTGCTATAAACAGACACAACCCAATTACATCTAAGACAACATTCCGGACGAACGCAGAAGATGAAGAAGAGAATGCTTTTGATCTTCTGAAAATTAGCTGTTGTTTGATCTATTCTGTTCATAATCTCGGTCATATATCTTCCATCTAATGTATGATTGCCCTAGATATTTGAACTGACTGACTTGAACTGATATGTATCTGGGGGAGGGAGAGAGAGAAAGAGGGGGAGGGAGAGGGAGGGAGAGGGAGAGAGAGAGAGAGGGGAGGGAGAGAGAGAGAGAGAGAGAGGGAGGGAGGGGGGGGGAGAGGGAGAGAGAGAGAGAGAGAGAGAGAGAGAGAGAGAGAGAGAGAGAGAGAGAGAGAGAGAGAGAGAGAGAAGCAGACACAGTTAGACATATCTGAAGGCTGCCACAAGTTCGTCTCTCACACAGATAAAACATACCGACAAGCAAGTCTGGGTATTGTATACACCACGATCTGCATTTAGACAGGACTGCCGTCCCATCCACGGCGACCTGGGCGTGATCCGTGCAGCTGTGTTCACCCCGGTGATGGTTCAACTTGAGACCACAGTTTTGTCAGGCAGGCCGGGAAAATGTGGGCAAGAAATATACTTTAATATTTTAACTCATTTTGTCCCAGGCAGTTGGTATTTTACAGTAACGTGTATATTTGAATGAGTTAAAGTAATGCCCATACTACTACTAATAGAATAATTATTCAGTTATTCACTTCATATGATATGTAACTCTTCAGTATAAAACCTGACGATATGCAGCGAAATATACCAGGCAATAAATCGTGCAACATAGTGTCTGTTGCTTCTGTGTTTAATGTCCTTCTGCTAGATGGTACAGATAATACCATTTCAGATCTTGTCGTATGGGTGTTACAGTACTACGCAGTTACATAATTCAGGTCGTGGACTCCTTTCTATTCAGATAATTCCCCAAAAATATTCCAACAATTTTCCGGTGCCTAATTTTATCAATCTGTGTAGACCTTGAGATATATTATGCTAGCCTCAAATGTTTAGACCAATTTACACTTCATGAGTGACGTGGCCAGTGTTATATCTGCTGCCTTTAATGTACAGGACATTACCTGGTTTGAGGCTGTGTTGATCTGAAAGCCCAAGTCAATGAAGAAATCGCCACGATTTGAATACATCACCTTATTATCCTCAGGCAAATAAGCCATTTTGCCATTACAAAATTAAGAACAATACACGTACAAGGACGTTGCAGCGACTAGCCTTCATCAGCAAACAAATACATATACAAAACTCAACATATAATCACGGAGACCCTCCAGTGTCTACTGTAAGGCATCAGAACTAGATGAGAAGAATAAAAATATTAAAAATTTAGAATAATGAAGAGAACATTAAAATTTGAAAAGAAATTGTACAAAACTATAACCAGAAACAAGGGATGTAATTAATACACACGTCATTGTCGCCGCATGGGATTTTATTCTAACCAAACCTGAAAAGGGTAATGTGTTAAATAACCACAAAAATAAGCAATCTGGCTTTCCTAAATTAGTTTATTTCTCCACAACCAGTAGTGCTGCTATCGGATGCACGTTAGTGGACATTTTACAGACTTCTATGTGTTACGAGGGGAAGTCAATAAGTAAGTCAGAAATGGCTGTCGAAAAATAACTAAATATGATAACAACTTGAAACCAGTTTATTTTTATACATACATTGTCCCTTTATTTCTTAACATAATTTCCACCAACATTGATGCACTTATCCCATCGTTTTATCAGTCCTGCCAAACCGGATGCATAGAACTGAATGCTCTGTTTTCTAAACCACAGTTTCACTTCACATTCAACTTCGGCGTCATTCGCGAAATGTCTCCCGCCAACGTGGGTTTTTCAGTGGACCAAAAAGGTGGAAATCGCTAGAGGCTAAGTCAGGGCTGTAAGGTGGATGTTTCAGAACTTCCCATCTTAGTTGGTTAATTTTCTCCTGAGTTAATCGAGCCGTGTGTGGTCTGGCATTGTCATGAAGAAGCAACACTCCTCTTGTCAGCAGTCCTGGACGCTTTCTTCGAATTGCATCATGAAGCATCGATAGAACTTCACAGTACGATTCAGAATTCACATTGTCACCTTTCTTTTTGAAATTGGTTAAAAGCACTTCTTGATAATCCCAGAACAGTCAGCATAACCTACCCTGCTGGTGGCGTAACCTTGAATTTTTGGTACAAGGCGAAGAAAGATATTTTCTACCCAGCTATGCGCCGCTTTACGGGACAAACATTTGTCAGCATAAACAGGAAGAATTTCCTTATAAATGTCCTTTGCAGGCAGTCCTTTTGCCCACACACAAAAATAAAAATAAAAAAATGCACAACAGCACGTTCCTCTTTGGTTGTACAGTAAGTACAGTCACCATTTTGTTTATGCTCTGTGCATGCGCATGAGACACCTAGCGCCACCTGACGAACAGGAAATATAAAGTTCGATGTTGCTGTCACAATTAATTCCAGTACAGCTCTAATGACAGCTGTAGAAAACACCAACTACATTTACCTGCCATCCCACAGAACTGTGTGACTTACTTATTGACTCGCCCTCGTATTTATTACTACTTTTAGTAAATGTATATACATAACGTGACTGCGGCTGGGTACAAATAGACCGATCATAATAACGTTATTGGTGTTAATGGTCAAAACTATGTAACTGGTCCACTGTGTATAGGAACAATTATGTGATCGTAAGACATTGAAAAACAGTCTCATTTTCCAGTTGGGTTCACTCTCCCCTCACGGCCTCAATGTCCAACACAGTTTCATTTAACGACATCGTGTAAGAAGAGGAAAGAAGATCCGCAGATCCACAGAGTCATCAAAAAGTTGTTTAAAAAAAAAAAAAAAAAAAACAGAAACAGACCCTTTAGCATGACTTGATGTGCATGTGAAATGGTGAAATCCCTATAATTTTATAGACCACTAGCTGACCCTGCCCGGCTTCGCCCAGACCCTGGTGGGGAGCATCTCATTTAATTCATATAAGTAGTCATATAAGTTCTCGTTCCCGTTACCGACTGTCTGTCTGTCTGTCTGTCTGTCTGACCCGGCCCGGCATCGCCCAGCACCTGGTGTGAAGCATCTCATTTAATTTATATAAGTAGTCATATAAGTTCCTGTTCCCGACTGTCTCTCTGTCTGTCTGTCTGTCTATCTGTCTGCCTGACCCTGTCCGGTTTCGCCCAGTCCCTGGTGGGGAGCATCTCATTTAATTCATATAAGTAGTCATATAAGTTCTCATTAAATTCATACAACAAAAAAAGTAACTTAAAAGAATGTCCTTCCACACACCATCCATTATTTTTAATGAAAACTCTTTCTAATCACCTGCATGACTACAGTAACTTCTTAAGCAAAAAAAGATGAGTTACAATGTTATGCATTGTGCATTATTTTTATGAAAACTTTGAAAATGCCTTACAGATTGTATCATTATTTATTATAACTCATATGCCGGTATATAACTATGGACAAAGAGTTTATAAATCTTTGAAAATGATGCCACAATATGACTATAAGTTATACAGAAAAGTTGTGCCCCTTGAAATAACTTTTACAGAGTTAGGTCCCCTGAGATATATGAAATTATGATGAAAAATGAAAAATGAAATAATACTGAGTAAGCAGGCGATTTCACACTAACAAAATATCACAGTTGGCAGCTCTGGATTGAAAGGAAGGCGTGTAGAAAATTTCATCTCAATCGGATGGGCCGTTCGCGAACGTATAAAGGACATACAGACATAAATACATACATACAGATGGACGGAGATCCTTTTTTATATATAAGATGATCTTAGTGTTTTGCTTGCCTATCAGGGTGGAAACAACGCCATCACCAATCCACAGTATGTTCATGTTGAATAAGAAAGAGTAACTTGAACTTTGGAGTTAATACAACAGCTTGAACTATAGGCGGAGTATTTGTGGGAGTAGCCGGGGGAAATTAATGCGGTACTTTATAAACCAATCACAGTGAGAGATCACTTTACAGATAAACAAAGTAAGGGAGACAAGTACAAACAACATGCGAAAGACAAGATGAAAAGGGGCACACGTACAACATAAGAAACACAGGATGGAAACTGGCACACATGGAGATAAGAAACAAAGAATGGAAAGGGACAGAGATACTACCATACGAAATGCGCGATGGAGAGGGGCATATACGTAACATAAACACATGGAGGAAAGGGGGTGGGGGAATAGCAGCTGGGTGGGGAGGGGGTGTTTAAAGGACATTGTACAACACAACGGAGACAAGAACATACATTGGTGCACCTAGAGATGTGATGGGCCTCATCACCATGTGCCATGCCGGTAAGCATAGGCGGCCGTGTTACGCCATCTCACCAGATTTCCAGTCGTGGATATGCTCCATGTTTTTGTCTCGACCATGCCACATGGCCAAGTCCTCTATATATTTACTTCTCTGCCTTCCGCCTTGTTCTGTTAACCCTCAATCTTGCCAGTTGTCACCAAGTTCTCTAGTTTATTTCTTCCCATAACGCGCCCAAAGAAATTGGACTGACTAAGTCTAATTTCTCTAATCAACTTGTGGTTTTCATTTGTCCATTTATTTTTCTGTCTACTTCATTCTTTGCATTTTCCGCAGAAACCACATTTCCACTACCATTATATGTTTTTCAGCCTGTCTGCTCATCATCCACGTTTCACATCCATACAAAAGTACAGGCTCTATGTAGCACTTCAACACTCTTTTTCTTGTTGCAATTAACTTCTTTTTATTAGTCACTATGTCTTCCATTTTGTAAAAGGCTACCTTCGCGATAGCGAATCTAGTTCTAATCTCTTCAAGGCACTTCCCATCAGATGTTGTGACTGTTTCAAGATAGTTGAACAATTCACTTGTTGTGATATTTCTTTCCATAATCTCTACCTTCTTACAGTTTAATACTAACGCTATATGTTCACTGTGTACAATATCCGTATCCACAAAATGTTGCAGATCCCGTTCTTTGTATGCAATCAATACTGTATCATCTGCATATCTAATGTTATTGATGTTATGTCCTCAATGGTGATTACTCTCATATCTTCTAAATTTCTTCAACTATTTTCACTGCATAGAGAAAAAAAGATCTGGAGACAATACATATTCCTGTCACACACCTCTCTTAATAGGCTGATATTGACCTACTTCATTATCAGTCTTTATGACAGTTTGTTGTTTCCAATATATGTTTTACAAGACTAAGGTCTTTTCCATCAATTTGTAGATCTGCAAGCATCTTCATTATGTTGACATGTCTTACTTTATCGAAAGCCTTTGTGTAGTCAATAAAGCAAAGATGTAGGTCTTTGTCTACTCTATCAAAGGCTCGATTAATGTTCTCAACAAGTATACAATAATACATCATTAGCTTTGCCCTTGCCTTCTATGAACTCACATTGTTCTTTCAACCTATTTCAGGTTGTATTTTCTTCCTAGCTCTTTGCGTGACTATTCTTAGCAATATCTTCGTGATGTGGCTCATTATACTAATTGTTCGATATTGATCACATTCCAAGGCTCCTGATTTCTTTGGGATTGCTATAGGGTGTATTTATATTGACTGTGGGGTTTTTGAATATATTGCCGTTCCAGGTTTTGTATTCATTCTCTGTGGAGTTCATGCAACATAAAAGGTAAATACAAAACTTGGAACGGCAATATTTTCAAAAACCCCAAGTCATTAAAAATACACCCAGTATAATGATGATCCTAGCACAGTGGTTCTCAACCTTTTTTTGGCCCATGCCCCCCTTTACACTATGTTCAGAACGTCATCCCTCCCCCCTTTCGAATTTCCTCCCTATAAATCCTCCCCACCCTTACACAGTATACATAAAAATGGAAGCTAAATTTAATAACACATATTAGAACAAGTCTATACATGTACATAAAACGTGATTTGCGGGTCTACTTACGTTATAAAACGAATTTCATTAGGGCGAGAAGTACAGAACCGTAAAATTTAGATGGAAAAACAATATCAAGTAACTAGTTCTTGTATTAATGCGATCTTGAAATAATCTTAATATCCCCCCCCCCCTGGAAACCCTAAAATTCCCCCCTGGGCGGGGGGGGGGGGGATTCCCCACCGGTTGAGAACCACTGTCCTAGCACTTCACATAATGAAAACGCAGACCAGCTGGTAATTAATTCACCAATACACAAGAGAAAAAAGCATGGACAGGGCTGATATAATCAATGCAGTACGGACTTGGTTGGGGGATACAGATGAGACTGGTGCTAGCCAATTACATGAACTAGAGGTGAAGGTGTGGGCCAGTGATATCAACTCCGCCTGTGACAGAGATACCACAACCAACTCCTTATGGCAACCGTGAGCAGGAATACTTTGGGATTGCTGCCGCATGCAAGGACTGAGCATGCATGGGAATGTCAAATGTGCAGTGACGTCGTTCAACATAACATGACATGACATGACATAACATACCATGACATAACATGACATGACATTCTTCATTAATTCAGTCAAAGAGTCATTTTTTTAAATGTTTTAAATATGTTTTTAGGTTCGCTGGCTTTGAACGCAAACATTGCCCGCACACGTTCTACTACTGCACTGGACGGATTGTTTTTCTGTGGATTAGCTTTTCCTCTTACCAGTGTCCCTCATCATCTGGCGAATGCACTCTGACTTCAGAGGTTCTTGTAATTTACATGCCAATTCAAGGACGAGAAGTCAACATTTTCATCCACTTGCATGAACCTATACTTTTGTATGGATGTGATGCGTGGACAATAAGCTGTCAAGCTGAAAGAGTTGAGCTGAGTTGAGTTAAGAACCGACATCACTGCACTCAGGACATTCCAATACGTGCTCAGTCCCCTCGTTCAACAGCCAGCATAGAGTCACACTACTAATCGTTGCCACCGCTATCTGATTAAAAGTTCTTCTAGCCTTCCCTCTCAGTTTTGAGATTCTTCCAGATCCCCCCGCAATCTCATTCATTCCACATATGGGTTCTCAATCTGTTCCTCCGCCTTCTCTACCTGGTCCCACAAGCGCACCCCTTGTCCATAGGCAAAATACCACCAAGAGATGCATTCCCTGCTAGCCTATCAGCCTGTTCATTCCACCGTACACCCGCATGGCCAGGGCAAAATATCCATACAATTCTCACAATCTGTGACCTCTGAAGCCACGAGAGCCATTCCACAAGAAACATTCCTTTCTCCACCTTACTCAGCATACTCTTTGAATCCGTAATGAACACAACGTGTGTTGCAGTAGTAGTCAAGCTGAAAAACAGCTGATGGCTTTGGAAATGTGGTTTCTGAGGAAAATGCAAAGAATACCATGGACAGACAGAAATACCAATGACCAAGTCCTTCAAGAAACAAATGAAGATCGTAAACTGATTTAGAGACATTAGACGTAGACAGTCAAAATTTTTTAGGCATGTTATGAAAAGAAATGAATTGGAGAACTTGATGACAACTGGCAAGATCGAAGGGAAGAGACCAAGGGGAAAACCAAGAAGTAAACACCTGGATGGCTTGACCTCATGGCATGGTCGAGACAGGAACAGGGATCTGATCCACGACTCTGGTGATCGAGTGAGATGGCAAAACATGACCGCCCACACTTATCAGCATGGCACATGATGGATGGATAGTTAATCATGGGATGTAAATGAACAAATTAGGAAGAGCTTGGAGGCAGTGGAGATGTGGTTCTTGAGATGAATGTTGTGAATGCATTGGATTGCCATCATTAACAATGATTGCCTGGAAGAGGCTAATGAAAGTAGAGCACTACACCCAATTATAAGAAAGAGACAAACAGTATTCTTGGTCATGTGATGAAAAAATAAGCAATGTCCTAACATCATGATGATTGAAGAGATCCGTGGGGAAATAGGTAGAGGCAGATCAAGAGAAATGATGCTGGGTGGATTGAGAATGTGGCATGAAGAATATCATCAGCAGAGTTGATTCAGAACACCAAGGACCGTGATCTGTGGAGAGACATGAACACTTACATCAGCTGACAGGGCACATGATGATGATTATGATGATAATTAGAAAGTAAATTGATACTTGCTTGAGTCCAAGCATCCCCTGATATTGGAACGTTATACCCTTTACTTCACAGGCCTATGTAGTTCTTTGTTTTGATTTTGTTTGTTCGCTCGCTTCAAACTCAAGCGTACTCCATGCACATGCAACTACTACTAGTGCACCGGACTGATTTTTGCATGTGGATTAGCTTTCTCTATTACCAGTGTCCCTTGCCATCAGGCGAACCCACCCCGGCTTCATTGGTACTTGTAATTTACATCCCCAAGTCAAGGACAAGAAATCAACATTTTACATTGACTAGTGTAGGAGTTAAACCTGCTACCTCAGCAAAAGCACAACAGACGTTTAAGAGCGTGTGCTCTTATCCATTCGGCCAGCTGGGAGCATCTACAATGTCTCAGGCCTGATAAAGATATTCTAGACGGCCAGGGTCACTCTGTTGTATCTGTCCACACATAAAACTTTCATCTACTATGTAATGATATCAAACAGCTGGGAGCATCTATGTCTCAGACCTGATAAAGATATTCTAGACGGCCAGGGTCACTCTGTGGTACCTGTCCACAAAAACAACTGTCATTTACTGTCAGCATAGTACCTTGTGGTGTAGGGCAGGGGGATCTTGAGCCTGAGGAATTAAGGCCGCCTGGCTAGTGCAGTTGCCACGAACTGTGCAGGTTAGGGTGTTCTTTTTGCCACAGACAGAAAAATATCCACACGTTACTGAGAATTCAAACACAGGTCTGACGAAGGAGAACCCGGCATTCCAGCCACTCAGCCAGCCGCTCCTCTCCATGATATCAACTTACCGAGATCAGATGTGGTGATTAAAATGACAGCTGTGCTGCTGCACCAATGCATACTTGAATAATTATAGTTGTTTCATGAGCCCTGAAACCTGCATATTTACTGAAGTTGAAAAAAGTATTTCAACAAATATTGTAAATAGTTTTCTTATTAAAAACAACAGAGAAATAAATTAATGTTTAGAAGTTTATTTTAATTGCTCTTCATTTCAGAGGTAGCAAAAGAGAGTACTTAAAAATGTTATACCATTCTCAAATGGTATTGATAGAGCTGTGATCTCATGCAAATATTAATCAGAATTAATTCCAGTACAAAACTGCTAACAATGTATATAGAACAAAAGAAATAAATATAAAGGAAAATGTACTTGTGAAATTACTGAGTTCTGAAAACAATAATCACCGCAAGTATATTTTTTAACATAACAATTAATTGAAAACTTTTGTTTGTTTGTTCGCTTATCCTGTTTACAGGACATCACTGTCAATATCAGCATCTTTCAGCTGATTGTTGATTTCTTGGCAAGATTACGCTCAGTAGTTTGCCATTGCTTTCTGAGCGACCGGCTCACATGCCCCGTAAGTTATCGACATGGAGAGAACTGCTACCAATTCTCACGCACGTGACGTTACTCACAAGAGTATACGGGATTACGGAGATAGTCGTGTAACCCCTAGACCAGCAATTGAAAACTACCCATGCGAATTATGAAAGCCAACCAGGCAACTGCCGGTCTCCGTGGCTAAGGGCTTACGGACATGATTCGTAAGCCTGCTTACCCACGTTCAAAACATGGCTGTGACCGATTTGGCAGCAGACCGCATTGTGCTGGGTTTTACCGTGTTGGTATGGGAGCCGGTCATTCAGAAAGCAATAGCAAACTACTGAACGTAAAACTTGTCAAGACATCAACAACAGCAGTAAAATGCTGATGTTAACAGCAAAATCCTGTAAATAGGATATGGAAAAAAAAACAGACAATGCTTCCTAAAGATTAAGTTAATGGAATGGTTTTGGTTTGGCACATTTTTACAATGTTAAATAAAAATTCCCGTTGAGTGAATATACAGACAACAATGGTAAAAACAATATGAAATACCAACCTAAATTTTTTTTTTTTATTGTTTAATACTGCAAAGATTAAAAATAATCTGTTAACACAAAAGATTATGTGTTATCATATTGGTCATGGAAGTGCAATGGGTAGGGCATTGACTTACAAACCAAACACAGTGATCTAGGCTCAACACCTATCAGTGTTAAAGATTTGATTAGGTCAGTAATGTTGGGGTCGACACAACCAAGTAAAATGGGTAGAAATGGTATTTCTGGGTAAGTAAAGGTGATTGTCACGGTCCTGATCACATCATTTATCAAGTGTTGTTGCTGCTCCCCCTTTCCTTCTGCTGATTCTTAATCTTATTCTTCATCATCATCGTCATAATCTTCATCTTCCTCTTCTAGTGGAGCTGATACTGCTGCTGGTTCTTCGTCTTGCTCATGTTTTTCTTCTTCCTCTAATTCTACCTCCTCTTCTTGTTCTTCTCATTTCCACTGTCCCTGCTATGCCCTTCAGTATGTTACGTAGAGTTTTCTATACAACCCTGCTATGCCCTTCAGTATGTTAGGTAGAGTTTTCTATACAACCCTGCTATGCCCTTCAGTATGTTAGGTAGAGTTTTCTAGACAACCCTGCTATGCCCTTCAGTATGTTAGGTAGAGTTTTCTAGACAACCCTGCTATGCCCTTCAGTATGTTAGGTAGAGTTTTCTAGACAACCCTGCTATGCCCTTCAGTATGTTAGGTAGAGTTTTCTAGACAACCCTGCTATGCCCTTCAGTATGTTAGGTACAGTTTTCTAGACAACCCTGCTATGCCCTTCAGTATGTTAGGTAGAGTTTTCTAGACAACCCTGCTATGCCCTTCAGTATGTTAGGTAAAGTTTTCTAGACAACCCTGCTATGCCCTTCAGTATGTTAGGTAGAGTTTTCTAGACAACCCTGCTATGCCCTTCAGTATGTTAGGTAGAGTTTTCTAGACAACCCTGCTATGCCCTTCAGTATGTTAGGTAGAGTTTTCTAGACAACCCTGCTATGCCCTTCAGTATGTGAGGTAGAGTTTTCTAGACAACCCTGCTATGCCCTTCAGTATGTTAGGTAGAGTTTTCTAGACAACCCTGCTATGCCCTTCAGTATGTGAGGTAGAGTTTTCTAGACAACCCTGCTATGCCCTTCAGTATGTTAGGTAAAGTTTTCTAGACAACCCTGCTATGCCCTTCAGTATGTTAGGTAAAGTTTTCTAGACAACCCTGCTATGCCCTTCAGTATGTTAGGTAAAGTTTTCTATACAACCCTGCGTAGACTGCACACAAGGTGGTGCTCACTTCCACTCTAGCATCGCTTGCTGGGCCTGCCTCCTCTAGCTTGTAGAAACATTTATACATATTTACATATTTTTACATATTTATATGTTCTGCTCATTTACAAGTGAAATTAGCATTGCTGTGATTTCTGTGTTCACCTGTCCTATATCTTTCTGAGATACTTCTTCTCTGCACACCTTCAAACAACAACCTGAATATATTTACTTTCCTAAATGCAAAATACCCTGTGAGATAGTTCTTCTCTGCACACCTTCAAACAACAACCTGAATATATTTACTTTCCTAAATGCAAAATACCCTGTGAGATAGTTCTTCTCTGCACACCTTCAAACAACAACCTGAATATATTTACTTTCCTAAATGCAAAATACCCTATGAGATACTTCTTCTCTGCACACCTTCAAACAACAACCTGGGTATATTTACTTTTTTAAATGCAAAATACCCTATGAGATACTTCTTCTCTGCACACCTTCAAACAACAACCTGGATATATTTACTTTTTTAAATGCAAAGTACCCTGTGCCTCACATTAAAATATCTAGCCAGATTTCTTCAGCATATTCTGACCAAACATAAGACATGTAACAACATACAATGCATTTCTTGACACCTACAGACATCAACAGACCACACATGGTGCACTGCTGTGGTTCAGAAGAAGCTAATTTAGACAAACGTATGAGGTGTATTGCATACTGCTGCCTTCTGTGTGAATTAACAAACCAAACAATGCTACTATATAAGGTGACTGAGATAACAATGTTCACATAACTATTTGATAGAACCATGAAAACATAACTTTGTGATAACCGGTAAACTGGATGGGAAAAGAGCAAGAGGAAGACAAAGAGATAAATATGTACATGTTCAATTGGAGCAATTCGCTATGGCACATGATGATGGTGATAATTTAACAAAGTGAAAACATGCCACGTCATTTAGAAGTTATTACATTCTACCTGAAATTAGCATAACTAATCTAATGATAAACACCTTTTGAAAGTTACTCCAATGGAGCAACAAAACTTATCCAACGGAATAACATAGCTGAAAGTTATCTCACTAGAGTAACAACACTGAAAGTTATCTCAGTGAGTAACAAAACTGAAAGTTATCTCAGTGAATAATAAGATTGAAAGTTATCTCAGTGAGTAACAAAACTGAAAGTTATCTCAGTAATTAATAAAACTGAAAGTTATCTCAGTAAGTAACAAAACTGAAAGTTATCTCAAATAGTAACAAAACTGAAGCTTATATCAGTGAGTAACAAAACTGTGAATTATCTAAATAATAAAAAAGTCGCTTAAAAGTCGACAGGGTCGACTTCATTGCACCGGATTTTATCCCATATGGCTCGGTCTCTTTCCGCAGCACGGAAAGCGCCGCACAAAGCACGAACTCCGTAGCTTTTAGCGACGACCCACAGGAGTCTCCGAAACATTTAACTCGTAAACCGAAGGACGCGGCCCGGAATCGAACCCACAACATTCGGAGCACGAGTCAAACGGCTTGACCACTTCGCCACAGAGACTCCCAACAAAACTGTAAATTTTCTCAGTGATTAATAAAATTGAAAGTTATCTCAGTGAGTAACAAAACTGAAAGTTATCTCAAAGAGTAACAAAACTGAAAGTTATCTCAGTGAGTAACTAAACTGAGTTATCTCAGTGAGTAACTAAACTGAGAGTTATCTCAGTAAAAAAAAAGACTGAAAATTATCTCAGTGAGTAACACAACTGAAAGTTATCTCAGTGAGTAACTAAACTGAGAGTTATCTCAGTAAAAAAAAAGACTGAAAATTATCTCAGTAAGTAACAGAACTGAAAGTTATCTCAGTGAGTAACAAAACTGCAAGTCATTCAATGGAGTAATAAACATTTTAAGAATTACTCCAATGAAATAACACAACAGACAGTTATCCCAATAGAATAACACAACAAACAGTTATCCTAGTGAAGTAAAACAACTGAAAGCTATCATCTGGAGTGACAAAAGTGAGGATACTTGGTATAGAGGTACTAGCCCTATGTCTGTCAAATGCATATGCTCTGCGATGTTGTGGCTTTATTGATAATTTTCACCATGTCCAATAAAATACCAGAAACACATGGGCAATGAAGCCGATGAGTCCATGTAAATAAATATGTTGCATGAGTTACTGTAAACATATGTTATATAATTCCATGTAGATATATGTTGCATGAGTTACTGTAAACATATGTTACATGGGTCTATGTAAATATATGTTATATAATTCCATGTAGATATATGTTGCATGAGTTACTGTAAACATATGTTACATGGGTCTATGTAAATATATGTTATATAATTCCATGTAAATATATGTTGCATGAGTTACTGTAAACATATGTTACATGAGTCTATGTAAATATATGTTATATAATTCCATGTAAATATACGTTGCATGAGTTACTGTAAACATATGTTACATGAGTCTATGTAAATATATGTTATATAATTCCATGTAAATATATGTTGCACGAGTCTATGTAAATATATGTTATATATTTCCTGTAAATATATGTTGCCTGAGTTACTGTAAACATATGTTACATGAGTCTATGTAAATATGTTTTCTGAAAGTATAATGAATAAGCCACAATCTGTGGTGGAGGGCTAGTGAATGCGATTCGTAATCTTACATACCATGTTCAAAACACAACTGTAGGGGATTTGGAAGCAAACCGCCTTGCATTGGTTTTGATACAATGGTATGAGTGCCGGTCATTCAGAAAGCAATGGCAAACTACTGAACGTAAACTTGCCAAGAAGTAACAAACAGCAAAAATCCTGAAGTTGACTGCCATATCCTGTAAAGAATATGCAGCTAACTTAATCATGAATAAGGAATCAAATGGTACATATTTGAAGGTTATTTTAACATTATAAGAGAGCTGTCCAAAAGAAAAACCCTACTTTATAACAGTGTCACAAGTTAGGAGGGGTTAAGGGGGGGGGGGGGGGGGGGAAGGGGGGGTCAATCAGCTAGCTAATACACATCTACCAGCAACATTTACCTGTAGTCTAATATTAGCAGAATCACAGCCTGACTGTTAGTCATTGATGTACTTCTGGTAAAGTGAAGGTATGTGTAATGCACTTAGCGATTTAAATGTGCATGAAGTTCTGTTTCAAATTAGACAAAACTTTTACTGAAACTTTCCGAAATGCTTCACCTGGTCTATGAGGACAGCCGTTTGTGTTATAGGCAGTGTCACACAAGGTACCAGTGTTTCAAACTTAGAAGAACTTCCACCGCAGACAATCACACATCAGGACGACCTTACACAACAATGGATATCGATCACATTGAGAAAGTGAGTACAGTGATTTGTGCAAAATCAACGCCCGAGTGTTCGTGAAATGTCTGAGAGTGTAGAAATCTGTACAAGTTTGCGTCATATGATTTACAATTAAAAATTCAGCATGTTTTATGTGGTTGCAATATTTGTGCTACGTCTGCTGACAGATAAAGAAAAGGGGATCTTATTCACAGACAGTCAGGAGCTGTTAGATCACCAAGTGCACTAGACTTCACTTGACTAGAAATGCATCAACAACTAACCATCGGATCACAATCTCAATATTATTACACTAAAGATATCTCACTATTATTACAATTAAGATATCTCACCATTATTACACTAAAGATATCTCACTATTATTACACTAAAGATATCTCACTATCATTACACTAAAGATATCTCACTATCATTACACTAAAGATATCTCACTATCATTACACTAAAGATATCTCACTATTATTACACTAAAGATATCTCACTATCATTACACTAAAGATATCTCACTATTATTACACTAAAGATATCTCACTATTATTACACTAAAGATATCTCACTATCATTACACTAAAGATATCTCACTATTATTACACTAAAGATATATCACTATTATTACACTAAAGATATCTCACTATTATTACACTAAAAATATCTCACTATTATTACACTAAAGATATCTCACTATTATTACACTAAAGATATCTCATTATTATTACAATTAAGATATCTCATTATTATTACACTAAAGATATCTCACCATTATTACACTAAAGATATCTCACTATTATTACACTAAAGATATCTCAATATCATTACACTAAAGATATCTCACTATTATTACACTAAAGATATCTCACTATTATTACACTAAAGATATCTCACCATTATTACACTAAAGATATCTCACTATTATTACACTAAAGATATCTCACTATTATTACACTAAAGATATCTCACTATTATTACAATTAAGATATCTCACTATTATTACACTAAAGATATCTCACCATTATTACACTAAAGATATCTCACTATTATTACACTAAAGATATCTCTCTATTATTACACTAACGATATCTCACTATTATTACACTAAAGATATCTCACTATTATTACACTAAAGATATCTCACTATTATTACACTAAAGATATCTCACTATTATTACACTAAAGATAACACACTATTACTACACTAAAGATATCTCACTATTATTACACTAAAGATATCTCACTATTATTACACTAAAGATATCTCACTATTATTACACTAAAGATATCTCACTATTATTACACTAAAGATATCTCACTATTATTACACTAAAGATATCTCAATATTATTACACTAAAGATATCTCACTATTATTACACTAAAGATATCTCACTATTATTACACTAAATATATCTCAATATTATTACACTAAAGATATCTCACTATTATTACACTAAAGATATCTCATTATTATTACAATTAAGATATCTCACTATTATTACACTAAAGATATCTCACTATTATTACACTAAAGATATCTCATTATTATTACACTAAAGATATCTCATTATTATTACACTAAAGATATCTCACTATTATTACACTAAAGATATCTCATTATTATTACAATTAAGATATCTCACTATTATTACACTAAAGATATCTCATTATTATTACACTAAAGATATCTCATTATTATTACACTAAAGATATCTCACTATTATTACACTAAAGATATCTCATTATTATTACAATTAAGATATCTCACTATTATTACACTAAAGATATCTCACTATTATTACACTAAAGATATCTCACTATTGTTACACTAAAGATATCTCACTATCATTACACTAAAGATATCTCACTATTATTACACTAAAGATATCTCACTATTATTACACTAAAGATATCTCACTATTATTACACTAAAGATATCTCACTATTATTACACTAAAGATATCTCACTATTATTACACTAAAGATATCTCACTATTATTACACTAAAGATATCTCACTATTATTACACTAAAGATATCTCACTATTATTACACTAAAGATATCTCACTATTATTACACTAAAGATATCTCACTATTATTACACTAAAGATATCTCACTATTATTCCATTGGCACCTTGCCGTCTTGACAGACGATAGTTTGTGCTTTAAAAAGGCATAATAACTTTTAACTATGGCGGTAGCGAGTGTGACTGATAAGGCCAATTTGCGCTGTAAATGTCCGTTCACAGTGGGTGCATGTGAACACGTGGTCATTTCCACCATCATGCACCATCTTACGTCTCAAACGCTTGGTGTGTGACTTTTCTGCAATAATTTTCTCCTTTGACTTTATTCCATTTCTGATATTTGCCCTCCATGCAACACGTTCAGCGGCGACTTGCTCCCAATGTGCATTATCAATGCCTGTATCAATCATGTCCCGCTTACACACATCTTTGTATCTTAGTAGAGGCCGACCCTGAGATCTCTTACCCATCTGTAATTCACCAAAAAAGATATCCTTTGGTATTCTACCATCATCCATCCTCCTAAGATGTCCTATCCATCTAAGTCTACGAAGACTGAGCATGGAATAAACTGTCACACAACCTGATCTTTCCAATACTTCAGTATTTGTGATTTTGTCTTGCCACTTAATACCAAGAATTCTTCGCAGACACCGCATATGAAAGCTGTTTAAATTGTTCTCTTGGTGTGAGTAAGTTGTCCAGGTTTCACTGCCATAGAGAAGAGTACTAAGGACACAGGCTTGATAGACAAGGACTTTTGTTTTGGCAGTAAGCTTCCTGTTCTCCCAGACTCTTTTTCTTAACCTGTTCATTGTTGTTGCTGCCTTACCAATCCGGATGTTGATTTCCTGATCTAGGGATAATTTGCTATTTACCACTGATCCTAGATATGTAAAATGGTCTACTATCTCTAGTTCGGCGTCGTCAATAAAGATTGATGGTACCCCATGTGCACCCTGTGACATAATCTGTGTCTTCTTTTTGCTAATTGTTAAACCAAATTCAGAACAAGCATTGGAGAATGCAGATAGTAGACATTGCAATTCTTCCTCAGAGTGGGTCGTAACTGCAGCATCATCTGCAAAAAGCAACTCTCTGACCAGTACCCTCCTAATTTTGGTCTTAGCCTTCAATCTCTGAGCATTGTAGAGGCCGCCATCTGAGCGTGAGTGAATGTATATACCACCATCCTGATCACGAAATGCATATTTCAGTAGAAGTGAAAAGTATATTCCAAAGAGGGTGGGAGCTAGTACACAACCTTGCTTAACTCCATTCTTGATTTCAAATTCTTCAGAAGTTGCACCATCAAACTTGATTATACCCTTCATGCCTGTGTGGAACGATTCCACAATGGACAGAAGAGTTGGTGGGCAGCCAATCTTCTTTAGTGCCTTGAACAAACCCTCACGACTGACCAAATCAAATGCCTTTGTGAGGTCGATGAAGGCAATAAACAGTGGTTGATTCTGTTCACGGCATTTTTCTTGCATTTGTCGCAATGAGAATATCATATCAGTGGTAGACCGGTTCTGTCGAAAGCCACACTGTGATTCGGGGTAGACTTGATCTCCTAGGACTTGAAGTCTGCGCAGAACAATTCTGGCAAATACTTTTCCAACAATACACAGAAGTGAGATACCCCTATAGTTGTTGCAGTCGCTCCGATCGCCCTTGTTCTTGTACAGTGTTATGATGCTTGAATCTTTGAAATCCTGTGGGACTTGTCCTTCACGCCAGCATAGCTCTATTAGCTGGTGGATCTGTATAGTGAGTGTGTCTTGCCCACTCCTGATAACCTCTATTGGAATCCCATCCTTACCTGGAGCCTTGCCAGATGCAAGTTCATTTATAGCACACTTAACTTCTGTTATGGTGGGAAGTGTGTCCAGGTGGTCAAGAGTTGGTAGAGCCTCTATGGCGTTGAGGGCATTATCCGCTAGTTTGGTCTCACTTGAGTAAAGCTCCAAATAGTGCTCTACCCATCTGTCCATCTGCTGTTTCTTATCAGTGATGACTTCTCCAGTCAAGGTTTTCAATGGTGCACTTCTTTTGATCACTGGACCACAGGCTTTCTTTATTCCTTCATACATGCTTCTTATGTCTCCCTTATCACTTGCGATTTGAATGGACTCACATAACTTGATCCAATAATCATTTGCACACTGCCTGGCAGCCTTTTGCACATCCTTCCTAGCTTGCCTTAGCTCACTCAGAGTGTTACGCGTTGGTCTTTCCTTGTTTCTTAAGAGAGCTTTCTTCTTCTTATCAATCAAGGGCTGCAGAGTCTCGCTGTTGGCCGCAAACCAGTCCTGCCTCTTATGATCCACAGTGCCGTAAACCTTTACGGCAGTTTTACAAAGAGTTTCCTTAAGTTTATTCCATTTATCATTTACTGTACAATTTTCTGGTGTATCAGTGAAAGCGTCTTCAAGTTGCTGTTGAAACTGAAAGCACTTTTCAGGATCATGAGTGTTAATAATATTAATCCTGGGGCTAGATTTGTGTTTAGCTGTGTAGATTCTCTTTGGTCTCAGTCTAACCCTTGCAACAACCAAAGAATGATCCGTATCACAGTCAGCACTGTGGTAACTACGAGTACAAAGCCTGGGCTAAAATATAGAGATCATGTGTTGCCCATGCAGCATGATCCCTCTCTCGGCCTGCCTAGTTCACTCCAGAGGAAAGGTAACACCCCTACATCTGGAACAAGACAAGCTGCAGAAGCTGCCGGATCAGCAAAGCAATGCTCTAACTGTCCGCCTGTCGGAGCTTCGATCCTAGACCAGTCGCCAACCAAAGCTTAGGGCTTGGTCTGCCCTGCCATGACAATTTTGTCTTTAGCTTGCATTTCCTCGCACCAGGGTAAGGCTTGTACCCTCCCAATTGCGCTCTTCCGCCCGAAGCCGTTGGCACAATGTGGGGTGTCGGGTTTGGTAAGCGCCGCCCAACGTTCGGCGCTAACAGAAACCAGGTAGTACCGTCTACTGTTATACGGTAGCTCAGTCATATCTGACTAAGACCTGACTGATCTCACTATCTCACTATTATTACACTAAAGATATCTCACTATTATTACACTAAAGATATCTCATCATTGTTACACTAAAGATATCTCACTATTATTACACTAAAGATAAGAGATCAGCTTGGCCGAATGGATAACAGCGTTCGTTCTTAAACTTCCGGTGTGCTGATGCTGAGGTAGCAGGTTCAACCCCTACACCGGTCGGTTGAAATAAAATATTGACTTCCTGACATGGGGATGTAAATTACAAGTACCTCTGAAGTCAAGAGTGGGTTCACCTGATGGCGAGGGACACTAGTAATTGGGAAAGCTAATTCACGCTCCAAAAATAAATCCGTCCAGTGTACTTGAAGTAGTAGCACGTGTATGGACTATGCTTAAGTTCAAAGTGAGCAATGGAAAAAGAATACTAAAGATAAATGTAGCTAGTTTAGTTTAGTTTAGTTTAGTTTAGTCGACGGATAAACATCACGGCACACGGGTGTAACCCATAAGTGCTCTGTTCTACTCCTAACTCAAGCCTGAATCCATAGAATCTGAGCTCAGTGCACAAACTCTGTAGCACCAGCAAGGATTCTGAAATACTTTGGGTAGATTTTTAACTCGAAAGTTTGCCCTCTTTTTTTATTTCCAACTGCCAAGGAATTGTTTACGTGCACAACAATACACACGGGCATCCGATCTCACTACCCAGAGACCAGGGGAAATTTTCTTGCTAGAAGTCCACGTGAAAAAATCCCGGCTCTCACCGGGGCTTGAACCCGGGACCTCCAGCACTCAAGGCAGACACCATACCTCGAGACCACTCAGCCCCCTAAATGTAGCTAGTATAGTACATATATGTACTGTAAATATCTCACTGACTCACATATTTGTGATATTATTTTTAAAATCATATTTTTTTGTACAGCCCTCACATATGGTGATGCGTCATTACATCAATGGCCACTAACTACTTTAGTGACCAGAATCACACACCAGTTATGTTTATGACATGCAACATTAGATCCAGAGATGGATTTGTCCTCCTCATTACTGCATACACTTCCAAGGAGGTCAGATGTGTTAGGCCCTCCAAAATAATAGGTCACAGCTTCATGCTCTTGTGGAATATGAGGTGTAGCAGCCAGTGCCCTTCTTTCACCAAAACAAAAACTATTCAGAAAAGTTTAAACATTCCCGGAACTCACTGATGATCCTCTAAGCCACATTACTGTGTACTTGAACACACATTTGTAACGTTTAGTGTGCATATTTTTAGTCAAGATCGGCAGCAGATAATTTATGAGATAGTAAATTGTCTAATGTAGGTTTGTTGATAACTTTAATTATAGCAACTCACAAAGTAGAACTTTTGATAACAACAGGTTACAGTTCAGACAGAGCATAGGTGTCCATTTTACAGAACTGAGTTGATCTCAGATACCATCTAGTCAGAAAAACATCAAATCAAGTTTGAAAGACGAGTGCAGTATCCACTATATTACAAATACTCCACATCAATATTATCTATGTCCAGTATTTGCAACTTGGTAATGTATCATTTTAGCCATTTTACATTATTAAAAAAAATTATTTAAAAGAGCATAGATATAATTGTACTGAGAAATAATGATGTATTTATAGAACAAAATTATTCTCCCCGAGGTTAAATATGATCATCACAGTCATAAAAAGGAAGCTTATCAAAACTTTTAGATAACCATTACTTCCCAACAATTGGCGATGAAGGATTGGTATGACAGTTTGCACCTGAGCACAGTGACAGGTCAGCCAAATCTTTGCTCAGTTGGGTGAGAATATCTGGCGAGGCAGTCTTGGCAATGTTCACCAGCTCGTACGGATCATTAACCATGTCATAGACTTCCACAAAGTTCTGTGAATTAGAAACAGCAAGAATGTGATAACACAGATTATGTTGTTCATCCACAAAGTTCTGTGAATTAGAAACAGCAAGAATGTGATAACACAGATTATGTCATTCCTCCACAAAGTTCTGTGAATTAGAAACAGCAAGAATGTGATAACACAGATTATGTCATTCCTCCACAAAGTTCTGTGAATTAGAAACAGCAAGAATGTGATAACACAGATTATGTCATTCCTCCACAAAGTTCTGTGAATTAGAAACAGCAAGAATGTGATAACATTGATTATGTCACACAGTTCTAGAAATAAAACGTAGATTATGTGGTTAGTTTCCTAATTAATTGTTGTCCCTGTGTGTTAATTACTTTTTTTTAAAAACATTACTGATATATATAGTGTTTATGTGTGTATGTTTGTGTGTGCAGGTGTGTAGGTGTTCCTGTGTGTGCATGTTAACATTGGTGTGTTGTATGTGTGTGCCTGCATATGTGTGTGTATGCGAGTGGGACACACAGAGAGAGAGAGAGAGAGAGAGAGGGAGAGAGAGAGGGAGAGAGAGGGGGAGAGAGAGAGAGAGAGAGAGAGAGAGAGAGAGAGAGAGAGAGAGAGAGAGAGAGAGAGAGAGAGAGAGAGATATGGGGAGGGGTTTTGAAAGAGAATACATATGTATGTGTCGGTGTTTAAACATTTTATAGGCAATGTTTGCTTCACCCGTGTATTGCTGAGGCTCTTCTACATCTGACCTCTTGTGAACAGCTCCTCATTCTTGCTGATTACTGAACTACATATTCAAAGTTGATCTCACTTTCAATTTCTTCATTGCTGATTATAATGTTTAACTGGCATATAGCTTTGTTCATGAACATTACTTTTTTTAGATTCAGAAATCCTGCATGATTTTGTTTGTTACATTCTAGAAATAGAAACAGAATAATAACCGGGAAGGTTAACCCGGTCAACAAATGCCCGCAGAAGTCGGATGTGTCGGCCTAACGGCGCAAGAAGGCAGCTCTGCTGTAAACAGGCACAACGCAATCACATCCGAAAAAAATCTCCGGATGAACGAAGAAGAAGAAGAAGAAACAGAATAAAGTTAAAGTAACATTTACTCTGTTATATATTTCATGAAGGTATACAAAACAGAACAATAAAATGATAACATAATTTGTTGAGTCAATAACTTCATCAAGGTTCATACCAGGCAACCTGTTTCTCTGCCAGTTTGGTATGCTGGGAATAAGTAAGTAAAAGTAAGAGAAGGACCCTTTTGATTGTCTTACGAAATGGATTATTGCTTGGCAAGCGAATCCATTATGCAGAAAGTCTGAATCGAAAGCTCAATGTGTTGATGTCATCTGCAGACTGCATTCTTCTGGTTTCCGGAGGAACAGCCTGTGGTGAATGGAAAGCCCAATATACGGAAGTGAGGCCAAGCAGCCATGTGCAGGACGTGACGATTCCTTGGGTGAGCCCAGTACCAGAGCACTATGTGTCGACTCTGTAATTATGGAAGCCTCCTGTGATGGCGGGGAATGCCCATGGTCTGCCCCTGCCTTTCCTTGAGGGCTGATCAGGATGTCTTCGGCTGTTCTAAATGGGCTAGCTGGGCTGGTGATAACACCACAACAGTGAGAGGCAAACATCTTATGAAACACCCGTGAAGGTTAACCCAGTCAACAATTGCCTGAAGAAGTCTGATGTGTCGGTCGGCAGGCATAAATATTGCAATTCTGCTGTAAACAGGCTCAACGCAATTACGTCCAAAACAAACATTTCAGACGAACAAAGAAGAGGAAGACATGTCTTAAGAATCTTAGCCAGACTTACATCATTATCCTGAAAGGCACAATATTTGTAGCTCTCCTGGGCGGTCTTGGTGCGAATACAGGCATATGTGTTATTCCAGACATCCTGACAGACACAGTGGTTATTGCAGAGCTGGGAAATAGGAAAGAAACCTCTTGACATCATATGACAGTTGCAATGGTTAGTTTAGTTTCTAAAGGACCACTGTCACTGCACATGGATATCTTCATAAGTGCATCAGTCTCCTGTCACAGATCACACAAGGAGAATCTCAGCACAGCGAACTAACTCACAGATGTTATAAATGTTCTGTGAGTTAAAACAAAAGTTAGCTGCATATCAGGATGTTGCAGTCAACCCCAGCATTTGTTAGTTGTTTGTAATTTCTTGACAAGTTTACATTCAGTAGCTTGCAATTGCTTTCTGAACGACCAGCACTCATACCGCTGTATGAAAACCAATGCATGGTGGTCTGCTTCCAAGCTGCCCACAGCTGTATTTTGAACACGGCATGTGGGATTGCAAATTGTGTTCATAACCCCTTAGCCACAGCACAGGCATCCTGTGAGTAGCTTTCCTAATTTAGACATGTTGCCTGGGCAGTGGCTTACTCAGCCTACTTGTTTCAAACTCCAACCGCTGCAGGATGTCTAACATGTGGAGCATGCACACGGTCCACTGATTTTTTCGAACTTGTCTGAGAAGGCCAGTTATCTGATCCAATACCCCAAGATCAAAGGTGTCTATACCATCCTTTTTTCTTATGTTGCAAAAATCCAAACAGCCAACACCTTGAGGTGAACTTGGTCTGGTTGACCAGAGATGAATGTCACAACCTCCAATCTACCTCCCCCCCCCCTCCCACCTCCCCCCATAGTTACTGTTACTATAATTCACCCAAAAAAATGAGAGGTAGATGGTAAGGTAAGCCTACTTGAATACGATCATAAGTAATATATATGTAGTTGTGTAATTACTATAGTACTGTAACAACACTCTCATGGCTAGGTCAAACCCTAAGTAATATGTAGTTGTATAGTTTCTATATTACTGTAACTGGACTGTTTACCGGTGACACGCTAGGAAATTAAACCACTTCCACACAGTCTGACTTAGGAAGCTACTGAAGATTAAATGGCAAGACAAGATCCCAGACACTGAAGTCCTAGAAAGAGCATCCAAGCCCAGTATCCATACTCTACTAATGAAGAATCAGATTCGCTGGGCTGGTCATTTAACTCGCATGCCAGATCACAGGCTCCCTAAACAAATTTTCTATGGTGAACTGCATTGTGGTAAACGCTCCCAAGGCGGTCAGAGGAAATGCTTTAAAGACACTCTGAAGATCTCACTAAAAGCTTTAGCAATTCATCAGACACTTGGGAGACTGCTGCTAAAGACCGAAATTCATGGCGTACATCACTGCACAAGGGTGCAGTCACTTATGAAGCAAACAGGACTGCAAGAGCTATGAAAAAAAGATTGGACAGAAAAACCACTGCACGAGATCCTCCTCCTGGAACGTCAAGCATTCTTTGCCCACATTGTCAAAGAACATTTCAAGCCAAAATAGGCCTTACAAGCCATCTTAGAACTCACAGCTCCATACTTTTAACCCCATTGGATGAAATGAATGGTCATCATCATTCTTGATGGACAAACAACATAGTACTGTAACAACACTCTCATGGCATGAAGAAACTATGAAACCATGAAAGTGAGTGCTGGAAGGCACAATACTGGGAACAAGAGAAAGGGGTAGACCAAGTACAACACTGACCAACAGGCATGCACAGATCTATCAATATATCATACACAGAGAGCAACATGACACAGACAATTCTGGAATTAAATTATCAAGAAGCTTAATAAATCTGCCCATGGACAGAAGTACTTGATGATTAATGACACTCAAAGAAGACTGATAGAACAGATGGGCAAAAGGAACAACTTCAGGGAGTCTCCATGGCAAAGTGGTCAAGCAGCCTGCCTCATGAACCCATGTTGTGGGTTCGATTACAGGCTACGTCCTTCAGTTCACAAGTGCATTTTTCTCTAAAGCTCCTGGGGGTCGACACTGGAGCTACAGAGTTTGTGCTATGTGCAATGCTTTCGGGAGGTCTTTCGTGCGGAAAGAGACTGAGCCATATGAGATAAAACTCACGGCAATGAAGTTGATCCTCTCGACTTTTAAGACTTTAAGACTTTTTAGGAACAACTACTACAGCTATAAATGTGTTTGAACTTTCCCCCCAGGACATGCTGGTGTGGTGGGAAACTAGCAGTCGGACAGATTGGCTGCGTCTGCACTCCTTGGTGGGGTATTGGTGCAAGATAAGGCAGATGTTGTTGGGGTCTTTTGGAATCGTGTATATAGTGCAGAAGAATGGGCAGATCATTATGGCTTGAAGAGAATGGTTCAGCAGAAAGTGGTGACCAGAGGATCTGGCCGACACTCAAAACTTAGAGGAAAGGCCAGACAGACATATAATCAGACTGCTACTGGTACTATTAGCATTGGGACTCTTCACTTGCTGTTGCAGATGATAGACTTGCAGTTTTTACATTATATAAATACTAGTTGTCACTTTCTACTCACGGTCATCCCTTGGTTCCTAAACTGAGGACAGCCTGGGATAAAATCTTCATGCTCTCCGTGATACTCCACCAGCACCTTGTCCCGGAATGAATGCGCCTGATTAGCAAAGATTGGTGTCAAGCTCAAGCCATCAAAAGAAGCAGGCGCTTTCAGCCCTGCCAGATCCAAAAAGGTAGGGGCCAAATCTATGCTCATCACACTCTCCTGGTGAAATATTCAAAAACCATAATTAGTGACATTATAATTCTTATATGGCATATGTCTATCAATGGAGAAATACATGGAATTAAAGAGAGAGGTAAGTGACAGGCAACTAGGGAATAGAATGATACAGAAGAATCATGACCAGCTGAATGGCTAAAATACTGGTTATATAGCTTATCTGACCCAAATCAGAAGAGACACATTCATATTTAACTGGTCAGGTACCTACTGCAGAAATCACACAACATAAAGTAAAGTAACTAGATAAATCCTTCAAGATGAAATATACACATGTTCACACAGTAATTTCAAATGTCTACCACAGTAATTTCAAACTGACTATCATGTCTTTCTGTTTGCACAAAACAGGCCTATGAAGATTAATCATGATGGCTGCTGCGAACTTTAACAAGCGACTATTTTGAGTGTTAAACAATGTACAATGTAAACAATTGACGAGATGCAGCAAAATCTGCCAGGCAACAAATCGTGAAATCTATTGTTTGTGTCTTCATTATTTAACTTCACTGAGAGAAAACATTGTTTTGAAATTCATATCTGTCATTTCATTTGTTTTTTTAAAGCTATAATTTGTATACATTATGTTCTTAGACAGAGGTCGACTCAGACTAAAATGGGTTTTAAAAAAATGTCTTGAGAAGCAAAGAGAGCAAGATTGATATTGACCACATCGCCCCATGAGTGCTGATTTATTGATAAAATAGTACGGGGTTAGTACCACATGCTCAATGTGCCTCAAGGCATGAAAAATGTGTTCTTTACTTCACTTTGTAAGAATGTTTACTTTGTTACTTTACTTACTGTGTTCTTAGATCAAGTAAAGTCAGGTTTTAGTCAGATATAACTGAGCTACTATATGACAGTAGACAGTACTACCTGCTTTCTGCTTGTGCTTAATGTCGGGTGGCACTCACCAAACCCGACATCTCACTTTGTGCCAACGGCTTTGGTTGGAGGAGTGCAATTGGGAACGTACACGCCTTATCCTAGTGCGAGGAAATGCAACCTAAAGACTAAATATCTATAAAAGGGCAGACCAGGCCCTAAGCTATGGTCAGCATCAGCAACTGGTCTAGGATGGAAGCTCCGACAGGCGGACAATTTGATCATTGCTGTGCTGATTTGGCAGTTTCTGCATCTTGCCTTGTTCCAGACGATAATGTTGGTGGTGGTGATGATGATGGTGGTGGTGGTGATAATGGTGGTGGTGGTTATGGTGAGTGCAGCAAACATGATCTACATACCTCATTTGTAGAGTTGGCCTTGATACCTGGTCCTCTCACATACAAAGGTACTCTGATATCGAAATCATACAACTGCCTCTTGTCCACTGGTAATGAAAACTGCCCTGTACAAAAACAATGAAATATTATTTTTATTTTTTTGCTTACGCCTTCAGATTTCATCACAGTTGCTTTTCACAAAAGTACTATAAGGTGACACAAAATGGTATGCCAAGATCCTGTGGAGAAACAACAAGCACAAACGCATATACAAGGTATATACAAGAATGTTAAACCATGTGAACATAAATCAGCAGCAAAATTAATAAATGTCTTTTGTTTTTACATTCATTCGCTTTAAACTCAAGCGTGCACCACACAAGTGCTACTACTTCTATTTGCACTGGAGTAATTTGTGCATAGTAATTAGCTGTCCTTATTACCAGTGTCCTTCACCATCAGGAGAGCACACTCCGAGGCACACATCTGAGGCAATTATAATTTACTTTCCGAAGTCACGGATGAGAAGTCAACATTTTAGTCAAACTGACCAGTGTACGGGTTGAACCTGCTACCTCGGTATCAGCACACTGGAAGTTTAAGCACAAGCGATCTTATCCATTTAGCCAACTACCTCCTAAACGAATAAGTAATATAACATTCTAATGTCTATATCTAATGTCTATATCTAATGTCTATATCATGTAGCAGGTCCTTTACAGAACATAGCTCTCATCACAGCCCACTGAAGCTTCTTGAGCTCTGGCCAGTTCTCCCACCTCAAGCACAGTCATGCCCAAGGTCTCTGCTATGTCCCATTTCCATCTTCGTGCTGGTAAACCCCTGGCTCTTCTATCAGGAACTGCACCCTCCATCTCTGTGTTTTTCCAAGTTACTGTTACATTTAATATGGCCAAAGTATTTTAGTTTCTGAGACCTGATATTGTTTATAAGCCAGGTTTCTTCAATGTTTAGAATATCAGTATTTTCTTTTTTTTTTAATTTATTTTTAGGTCCATGCTACTCTAAGAATTTTTGTGTAACATTTGAGCTTAAAAACTCCATTTGCTTCTTTAATAATTGTCAAATGTTCCATAACTCACATCCATATGTTGCCTCCGGCAAGATGCACATTCTCAACAATGTTAATGTAACTTTTACATAAACTTTAATTTGCTGGAGTTGTGCTATTGGTTCTTAATATTGTTTAACAGATTCAGTGCCAAACAAAAATTAGGTTTAGATCAACAAAAGTGGATGTCAAAAAATGGTAAGTAAGGGTGTGTCAGTTATGACATAAAAGTTGTTAATATGGTAGCAGACATGTTGTATTATAACACAATGACAACATTTAGGCGAACTATAAGCCCATGGCAGATAAAAAAAAGTCACTTAAGGCAATTAATAATCCCATGGCACTCAATTAGTGAATCTCTGTGATGGCCAGCTGGTATTTGATTTATTTTGGACAGCTCCATTGTCATTGATTCAGAGCCAAGATATTCAAACTTTGTAACATTTTCAATTTCTTCATTTTTGATTGTGATTTTTGGATGGTATGTAGTTTTGTCTATTGACAATATTTTTGTTTTGCTTAAGTTAAGAAAATGATGTGGATTTTCATTGTGTCTCTTAACAGACAGGATCAATTCTAATTTTTTAGCATTGTTTGAGAGAAGAAATGAGCCATTTGCTTATCTAACTTCTGGAACTGAATTTCTACTGATTATCAGTGGATCAAAGTTGTCTCCTGTCTCATCATTTTTGACATTTCTTATTACATTTCCTGCATATATGTTGAGCAGATATGGAGAGAGAAAGCAGCCTATCTTACTCCCTTTTACACCTTAAACCAGTCTGATGTTTCACCAGCTACTCTGACAGCTGCCTGTTGACCTAATTACAATGATTCAATTAGGTCGTTGAAATGTCCCGGTAACCCCATATCACACTGTGATCTCTTTTAGTAGGTACAACCCAGTTTTAGATGCCTGATTTCACAGTAACTGTGTGATTACCACAGGGATAACATTGCTGCACATTTAAACAATACTGGTCACAGACATTATCTGTGTTCTGTGTTTCAGCCAACATATGATTCATCTATTTATGTCATATCTTTTACAATTCTGCAGTATGCACCTGATGAAATGCAGAAAAATGTGCCAGGCAATAAATCATGCAACCCATTCTTTGTGCCTTCTGTATTTACATTCACCTTATCCTAGTGCAAGGAAATGCAACCTGAAGACTAAATGTCATGGCAGGGCTAACCAGGCCTTAAGCCTTGGTCAGCAACTGGTCTAGAATCGAAGCTCCAATGGGAGGACAGTTTGGGTGTTTTTTTGCTGATCAAGCAGCTTCTGCAGCTGGTCTTCTTTTAGATGTATTGGTATTACCTTTCCTCTGGAGTAAAACTAACATACAGTCTCTACAGTTTAGCCCAGGCTTTGTGCTATGGAGAGGTATAACCCCATCCCTGCTCCCCACCATGGGTTGTAGTTATTATGCCTTTGAAGCACAATTTAAGAAACTATTGTCTGTCAAGACAGCTAGGTGCCAGCAGCAGTAATTTAAATTCACGATGGGAATACACTGTTTTGAACATCTAGATACGGACACATGTAAAGACATTGTCTGGTTTCGATGGCAAGAGTGATCACATCCAACTACGTGAACAAATAAAAGTAAGATTGAACAAAGAAAAACATGACAGGTTAAGAATATAAGACTCATCAAAGATATTCTCAGATCTGATAATGAAATTCAAGAACTATACAGAGTGGTGAGAGAAACAGATACAAAGCTATACCTGAAATACAAAGCATTCATGAATAATGAAAATGCAAAAAACAAAACTCCATTCATCAAACAAGCAAAGAGATATTGCCATAAAGAACACAAAAGGCTAAGAAGAAATACATACCTAAAGAAATCTTACAGTTGATGGACAAACGAAAACAAACCGTTTTTTTTTTTTTTTACAAAAATTGGAATATGATCAGATAAACAAAGAAATAAATTTGAATAGCGATGACAAAAACAATAGATTGCATTATTTTTTGCCTGGCATATTTTGCTGCAACTCGTCAGGTGCATACTGCAGAAATCACACAGCATAAAATAAAGTGACTAGATAAATCCTTCAAGCTGAAATATACACATTTTCACACAGTAATTTCAATTATCTACCATGGCAATTTTAAAATGACTATCATGTCTTTCTCTTTGCACAAGAATGGCTTCTGCTGATTAATGGTGACTGTTTCAGCGACCTTTAACAAGCGACCATTTTGTGTGTTAAACAACATGCAAAACGCATTGTCCCTATCAATCACATGATTGGTTTTCAAAATGTGCTGTCCTAAGAAATAAGTGATAAGTTCATAAAGGCAAAAGGATGGCAAGGGATACTGGTAATAGGAAAAGCTAATCCATGCGCAAAAATCAGTCCAGTGCACTAGAAGTAGTAGCACATCTATGGACTATGCTTGAGCTCAAAGCGTGCAAATGCAAAACAAAAAAGCAACAGGAAAATCTTTTAAATAAGCAGTGCACAAAAACTGCATTAAATTCTACTAAAGATGTGTTTTAATGTACACAGAGAATCCATTAATTATGTGATGAATAGAAGAAGCATAAGATTAAACACAGGATGGTTGAAATCAAAAACAGGGACGGTAGTATTAAAAGAAGATGCTGTTACAAAGAGATGGAATAAATACATAAGAAAGTTATATGATGGAGAAAGAGCAGAATTAACAAAGAAAATAACTTAAAAGATCCATTTCCAAACAAAGAAGCCACTGATGCTACATAAGAAAAAAGGGGAAAATAGCTGGATCAGATGAAATCACATCAGAGAAATTAGAAGTTTAAAAAATGTGAAAAGTCAAAGGTCAACATAATAGCCCAGGTTAACTTTAAAAAATCAGCCATTAACGAGGATTCCGATCACATGACCACCATGCTGGCCAGCAAGCATGATAACCATAGCAGCTGAGAGAATTCTGAATAGAAATATGTACAAAACTACTAAATCATATTTACAATGCCTACATCACTTGGCAAGACATACGATGGTGATGATGATGATGATGATGATCTGCTCTCTGTATTCCTCTTGCACGTTTGCTGCTAAATTTAACAACTAGCTCCATCTAATTTTTCTAATCAATTGACAGTTTTCATCTGCTCCTTGAAGGACTGCTTCATTCATTTTTTTTTTCTGTCCATGGTATTTGGGCATTTTTCTGTCTGTCCACAGCATTCTGTGAATTTTTGTCTCTGGCAGTAGTATTCTGTGCATTTTTCTGTCTGTCCATGGTATTCTATGCATGTCTGCCCATGGTATTACGTGCATTTTTCTGACTGTCCGTGATTTTGTTCATTTTCCTCAGAAATACAATTTCTGCCGTCATAAGATGTTTCTCAGCTAGCCTACTTTTTGTCCAGACAACAGCATACTTGAAGTCTTATAACACTGAAATATAAATTGTTTACGTCTGGTGAATGTTTACAGCAGAAGACAGAGAATGGTTGTCACTAGAAAGAAAGAAATACCACAATGTAATATATGCGTAAATGAGAATATTCTTAAACTAGTGAACTGGTACAACTATCTTGGAACAGTCTTAACATCTGATGGGAGATGCCTTGAAGAGATTAGAACAAAAATTGCTATGGCAAAGGTAGCCTTTTGCAAGATGAAAAACATACTGACCAATAAAAATATGTCAACTGCAACGAGAAAAAGAGTGTTGAAGTGCTACATGCAACCTGAACTTTTGTATGAATGTGAGCTGTGGACAATTAGCAGACAAGCTGAAAAACATCTAATGGCAGTAGAAATGTGGTTTCTGATGAAAATGCAAAGAATACCATGGAGAGATAGAAAAACCACTGAGCAAGTCCAAAAAGAATTATATGAAAACCATAATTTATTTAGAGAAATTAGGCGTATAAAGTATATATTTTGGACATATTATGAGAAGAAGTAAACTAGAGAACTAAGTGACAACTGGCAAGATTGAGGGAAAAAGAACAATGGTAAGGCAGACTAGTAAATATCTGGATGGCTTGGTCATGTGGAATGGTCGAGACAAGAACATGGAGCTGATCCATGACTCTGATGATGGTGTCAGATAGCGAAACATGACATCCCACACTTATCGACATGGCATGTGATCATGATTATTATCTTTACGGTAATCATTTTATATTTTTTTTAAAATGATGTAACATTCATGATAGATAACTAGTGTGTGAAAGATGAGTGGTTAAATGGAAGGGACGAATGTAAGACAGGCCTGCGTGCATGACCGTGCGGCGCTTTGTTGGTTCGGTCGACCTCACAAGCATTTAACAGTATGGGCTCAGCATAATACTCTTCCTCACTGTAATTGACAGCTTTTTATCTGTACATGTTTTCCATCTTGCATTAGGCAACTTCTGAAATTGAAATTCTTGTCCTAATCTCTACAATGCATCTTCCATCTGATGTTAGAGCTTTTCCTAAATAGTTTCAACAATTCACCGCTTTCTTTTTTGGCACTCGCTCGCTTTGAACTCAAGCGTAGTCCATACGCACTACTTCTAGTAGCACTAGACTGAATTTTGCGTGTGGATTAGCTTTCCCTATTACCGGTTAGTTAGTTAGTTAGTTAGTCGACAGATCATCCTCATTGCACATCGAACCATTCAGTCCATAAGTGCTCGGATCCCCTCCTCAGCAAATCCCGCAACGTGTAGCGGCTAACGACGCCAGTTCTGTGTTGGTTTATCAATCTCCTTTGGCTTCCAGCGTAGTGTTCTTGTTTGGCCACCCCTCTTTTAATTTGCTGCTCTCGCAGTCTGGCCATTGTTGTAGATTCACAGTCATCACTTGGTTCTCGCAAAAGTCTTACTTCTCGTAGAGCATTCAGAATGTCGGCCTGGTCCATGGCGCGTCCGCCCTCCACAGTAGCCTCACCTGCGAGCTTGTCAGCCCGCTCATTTCCTTGTACTCCCGCATGCCCTGGCATGAAGATGAAACTAATCTTTGCCAGTCGAGACAGCTCCAGAGGCAGCAACCACTCTCTTCGAATCGACCCCTCCTCTATCCTCTTGATCATGTTCATTGAGTCGCTAAGGAAACAAGCCCTAGTGAATGTCTGTGTCTCGAGCCATGTTATTGCTTTACTTACTGCCATGACTTCCATGGTCAGGCTACTTGTGGTTTCAGTGAAAGCACCAGAGTCCTCCTTCACAATTCTCCCTCCGGCCCGAGCTGTAAAGGGCCATGAGCTTCTCACATGTCGGACGACCGACCCACCTGTGTAGATGACCGCGTCACCGTCTAGCGAATTCTCGAAAATCAACGCTTGTACTTCAGCCTCAACAGCAGCCGGATTTTCTTGTCTGCATTTTCTATCTAGTTGGATGCAAACTGAAAAGGATGTGCAGAAGTCTGTTGGCACTTGCACCCACTCCTCGCCAGGTTCTAAGTCCTCAAGTGAACACACCTGTTGAAGAATGTCTTCGGCTTGACCCATCCACGACTGTCCTCTTTTTAACCTGCTGCCCTTCACCTTCCTAATTTCACTATGCAGTGGATGTTGTGTGTTTGCGTTAATTCTGAGGTAGGCGTGTGCCCTGCAACCTTGTATTCTCTCTTCAATGGTTGGAAAACCAAGAAGGTAGTGCATCGCCCTGCATGCTGTATCTCTTGTACATCCAAGAATAATGCGCATAGCTTCATTCTGTATCCTTTCCATCCTTTCTATCTGCTTATGGCTGAGAGTCAGGATTGCCATTGCATACTCCAAAACAGCATAATATTATTATACTATTACCGGTGTCCCTCGCCATCAGACAAACCCACTCAGACTTCAGAGGTACTTGTAATGTACATCTCTATAGTCAAGGACGACAAGTCAACATTTTAGTCCAACTGCCCAGTGTAGGCGGTTGAACCCCTTACCTCAGCACCAGCACATCGAATGTTTAAGAACACACGTTCTTATCCATTTGGTTATGCTGACCTGATTCACCAGCTGAAGAGCCCCATTTACTTGTATGTTGCATTATGCTATTTCTTTATTCTTGAAGATGGTCATAATTTCTGTTTACTTAGTTAACCAGCCACCCCACCACATTATTCCCTGACCTAGTATATGTGAACGGCTAACACTTCACACCCCTAAAGCAGAATCTACTATGAGATTAATTATCCTGTTTCTGAGCACCATACAACACAGCAGACAACCAGAGATGATCCAACCAACAAATCTGAATGAAAGTCTTTGTCTGAGGAGAAGCATCAGCACACCAGAAGTTTAAGAGTGAAGGCTCTTATGTACTCGGCTATGCTGACCTATATATATACATGGAGAGAGAGGTCAGCATAGCTGAATAAATAAGAGCACATGCTCAATGATGACACAGATTTTTAATTTTATCTGAGCAACATCCAATACAGCGGAGGTCAACCTGGGTGAATGGATAAGAATGCATGTTCTTAAACATAAGGTGTGCTTATGCTGAGATAAGGGGTTCAACCCCTACACCAGACAGTTGGACTAAAATGATGACCTCTTGTTCTCGTCTTTGACTTGGGGATGTAAATTACAAGTACCTGTGAAGTCATAGTGGGTTCGCCTGATGGCGAGAGACGCTGTAAATAGTGAAAGCTAATCCACAAGAAAAATTCAGTCCAACACTACTAAAAGTAGTGTGTATGGACTACGCTTGAGTTCAAAGCAAGGGAGCACAAAAATCAAAAACAAAAAACAAAAACCAAAAGCAAAAACAAAAACCAAAAACATAAAACAAAAACAGAAATACAACAAGCAGTCAAACAGATGACACAGTTAACATACCTAAATGAAAGCCATTGTCTGAGGAGAAGAAAATATATGTGTTGTCAAGCTGGCCTATGGCCTTCAGTGTATTGACAACATCCTCGACCATGTCATCTACTGACAGGAGCGTTCGCCATCTTGTAACAAAACAAAGTTATAACTCGGTAAAATTGTAAAACAATAGAGGGGCATGAGTTCTACACCAGGTTAGGCAAGGGCTTTGTATCTATCGGAGCATCCAGGTCTGTGTTCTGCATGGCCAAGCATCCTTTCATCTTCATCAAAATTTAAATAGAGCAGGCCGAATACGACACTGCCCAAACTAAATATCAAAATTCAAAAACCATATATACCAAATATGATTGTCATTATCATCATCATGTGCCATGCTAGCTGGCACTGGTGTTCATGTCTGGAGATGTGTGGGTGGGGGAATGTTTGTGTGCCTGGGGTGTGTGTGGGTGGGTGGGGGTTATTGGTGTGGGGGATGTGTGGTGGGTGGGAGATGTGTGGGTGGGGAGATGTGTAGGTAGGGGGATGTGTATGGGTGTGCGGATGTGGGGGATGTGTGGGGGAATGTATGTGTGCCTGGAGTGTGTGTGGTTGGGGGGGGGGGTGTGGGTGGATGGGGGATGTGTGTGTGGGTGGGGGGTGTGTCTCATAACATGGTAATATGCATTGTTTATGTTCACAACTTTCATTTGACAATGTTTTTTTTTCCTATGTGAATTTATAATGCATTACTGATGAACGAAAGATGAGTGATTGGAAGGACCGAATGTAAGACGGGCCTGAGTGCCCAGTTTGTTGTTGTTCTTCTTCAGCATTCCGAGCCATTGAGGTTCTTTGCTGCAGATACAAGCCATCTCCATTCGTCTCTCTGGTTGACCTTCTCTTGCCAGTCGCTGATTCCAAGTGCTTGTAGGTCTGTATGTATATTATATCTCCACCATCTTCTTGGTTTACCTCAGGGTCTACGGTCAATTTGTTACCCTTTGAAAACAAAGTCCATTCATTCATTCATTTGTTTTCCATAGATGTCAGTCTTTACTGTTCTGGATCAGCTCCGTTCACTGACTCTGATATGTGTATAGTCATAAATTCTTGGGAAGATAATGTGGTGGTTTTCTCTAGACTTCCACATCCACATGTGGGTCTTTTAACTCTGCCATTTCTGTCTGTCAGGACAAGTGAGTGCCCTGCTCTGCTCAGCTGCAGAGTTGTCCACTTATTGCGGTGGATACTCGGTCCCCACGGCTGCACTTGCCACACCGTGGTGTGTTTCTCATCCTCTACCACTGGGAGGTGCAGTTGGGATTTTCCCTTCCTAGAGTTATGGGCCATGGTGGCAAAAACTCTCCAGTACTTTTAGCGAACTATGTGATTTTGGGAATCAAATATTTGGGTTCTCACAGATGCTATGGGGCCCATGCACTGTGTTGTGGGTCTCCTTGTCTGAAGGGGGATACTGGAGCACTTATGGAAGTAATACAAATCATAAAGAATTCTACTAGTTCATAATAATTTCAGGTAGAGCTAGTTCCCTTCCCCACTGCCATTTCTTCCTAGAGAAAGCTGTTATTACTGCCCTTTCTTCCTAGAGAAACCTCTGTTACCCATTTTGACATTTTTTTGTGTTTTTTAACTTTTATTCCATACAATACAGTGTGTATGTACAAGGTGTATTGTGTGTTTTCCTGTACATTTGCGAATACAACAAATACATTCATCATTTTAAGATGATGGGGAGACATCAACATCATCTTCATTAGTACTAGCCAGAATGAGTCACCCATGTGTTGCTGGGGACCATAAGGGAAGAAGAGAAAAGTAGCACTGTAAACTACTGTGGTAAGAGCTGGCTGAAAATGGTTTGGCATGACATTGGCTACCTCACCCCAACACTGTAACTTGCTGTTGTAAGAGTTGACTAAGCAGGGTTGGCATAACACTGGCTACCTCATCCCAACACTGTAACTTACTGATGTAAGAGTTGACTAACAAAGGGTTGACATAACACTGGCTACCTCATCCCAACACTGTAACTTACTGATGTAAGAGTTGACTAAGCAGGGTTGACATAACACTGGCTACCTCATCCCAACACTGTAACTTACTGATGTAAGAGTTGACTAAGCAGGGTTGGCATAACACTGGCTACCTCACCCCAACACTGTAACTTGCTGTTGTAAGAGTTGACTAAGCAGGGTTGGCATAACACTGGCTACCTCATCCCAACATTGTAACTTACTGTTGTAAGAGTTGACTAACAAAGGGTTGACATAACACTGGCTACCTCATCCCAACACTGTAACTTACTGATGTAAGAGTTGACTAACAAAGGGTTGACATAACACTGGCTACCTCATCCCAACACTGTAACTTACTGATGTAAGAGTTGACTAACAAAGGGTTGACATAACACTGGCTACCTCATCCCAACACTGTAACTTACTGATGTAAGAGTTGACTAAGCAGGGTTGACATAACACTGGCTACCTCATCCCAACACTGTAACTTACTGATGTAAGAGTTGACTAAGCAGGGTTGGCATAACACTGGCTACCTCATCCCAACACTATAACTTACTGTTGTAAGCGTTGACTTATCAGGGTTGGCATAACACTGGCTACCTCATCCCAACACTATAACTTACTGTTGTAAGCGTTGACTTATCAGGGTTGGCACAACACTGGCTACCTCATCCCAACACTGGAACTTACTGTTGTAAGCGTTGACTTATCAGGGTTGGCATAACACTGGCTACCTCATCCCAACACTATAACTTACTGTTGTAAGCGTTGACTTATCAGGGTTGGCATAACACTGGCTACCTCATCCCAACACTGTAACTTACTGTTGTAAGAGTTGACTTATCAGGGTTGGCATAACACTGGCTACCTCATCCCAACACTGTTCCTTACTGTTGTAAGAGTTGACTAACAAAGGGTTGACATAACACTGGCTACCTCATCCCAACACTAGAACTTACTGATGTAAGAGTTGACTAAGCAGGATTGACATAACACTGGCTACCTAATCCCAGGTTGAGGGCCTAACCTCCAGTGGGAGGCGAAAGGTCGTAGAAGAATGGCAAATTTTGACCAAAAGTTGTCTGCCATCCTCAAGGGGACAGATCATAAATCGGAATCACTTGGACAAGTTAGTTAGTTGCATATCCTTTACAGGACGTCACAGTCAACCTACCATTTTGTGGCTAGATTTCTAGGCTAGTTTACATTCAGTAGTCTGCTACTGTTTTCTGAATGACGCACTCATTCAATTGTATGAAAACGAGTGCATGGCAGTCTGCTTCCAAATTGCCCTCAGCTGTGTTTCGAACATGGTATGCAGGATAGCATATTGCATTCATAACTCAACTATCTTGAGCACGTACATGCATGTGTGAGTGCGTGTGCGCATGCGTGCATGCGTGGGTGCATGTGAGCGTGCGTGTGTGTGTTTCTCTCTCTCTCCCTCTCCAAACTAGGGCAAAAGAGTTAATTAAACAACCATCTGGAACACAAAGAATACAGTTTCTAGAAGACAACATAATGAAGGAAATGGGAACAATGAAATAAACTCTACCTATTTCTGAAATTGTTGTCTATATTAGTAATGGAATCTTGTGGCATCGGAGTAATGGCTTGTTCAACCAACCAGTGCTTGTCCTGAAATAAATGGTTTATAGATAATCACTGCTGCAAAAACAAGGCTGACTTTAAAGACAAAGAAAAATACTGATATGCTATTTCCAGTCAGTAATGTCATGTGATGTGGTCAATGTCATTCTAGTGACCTTCACCTCCCAAGGCATTTCCTGATACCCTTTTTTAGATTGGGTTGACCTAGAAACCCAAAAGCGAACTTGATGGGGATTTTACACATGACCACTGGGTCAGCAGGCAATCCTGCAAGCCACTGTACTATTCATGCTAGCCACTGTCCTACACATGCTAGCCACTGTCCTACACATGCTAGCCACTGTATTACCCATGCCAGCCACTGTCCTACACATGCTAGCCACTGTCCTACACATGCTAGTCACTGTATTACCCATGCTAGCCACTGTCCTACACATGCTAGCCACTGTATTACACATGCTAGCCACGTCCTACACATGCTAGCCACTGTATTACCCATGCTAGCCACTGTATTACTCATGCTAGCCACTGTATTACCCATGCTAGCCACTGTCCTACCCATGCTAGCCACTGTCCTACACATGCTAGCCACTGTCCTACACATGCTAGCCACTGTCCTACACATGCTAGCCACTGTCCTACACATGCTAGCCACTGTCCTACACATGCTAGCCAGTCCTACACATGCTAGCCACTGTCCTACACATGCTAGCCACTGTATTACCCATGCTAGCCACTGTCCTACACATGCTAGCCACTGTCCTACACATGCTAGCCACTGTCCTACACATGCTAGCCACTGTCCTACACATGCTAGCCACTGTCCTACACATGCTAGCCACTGTCCTACACATGCTAGCCACTGTATTACTCATGCTAGCCAGTCCTACACATGCTAGCCACTGCCCTACACATGCTAGCCACTGTCCTACACATGCTAGCCACTGTCCTACACATGCTAGCCACTGTCCTACGCATGCTAGCCACTGTCCTACGCATGCTAGCCACTGTCCTACACATGCTAGCCACTGTCCTACACATGCTAGCCACTGTCCTACACATGCTAGCCACTGTCCTACACATGCTAGCCACTGTCCTACACATGCTAGCCACTGTCCTACACATGATAGCCACTGTCCTACACATGCTAGCCACTGTCCTACACATGCTAGCCACTGTATTACCCATGCTAGCCACTGTCCTACCCATGCTAGCCACTGTCCTACACATGCTAGCCACTGTCCTACACATGCTAGCCACTGTCCTACACATGCTAGCCACTGTCCTACACATGCTAGCCACTGTATTACCCATGCTAGCCACTGTCCTACACATGCTAGCCACGTCCTACACATGCTAGCCACTGTATTACCCATGCTAGCCACTGTATTACTCATGCTAGCCACTGTATTACCCATGCTAGCCACTGTCCTACACATACTAGCCACTGTATTACCCATGCTAGCCACTGTATTACCCATGCTAGCCACTGTCCTACATATACTAGCCACTGTATTCCCCATGCTAGCCACTGTATTACCCATGCTAGCCACTGTATTACCCATGCTAGCCACTGTATTACCCATGCTAGCCACTGTCCTACACACCCTAGCCACTGTATTACCCATGCTAGCCACTGTATTACCCATGCTAGCCACTGTATTACCCATGCTAGCCACTGTATTACCCATGCTAGCCACTATTACCCATGCTAGCCGCTGTATTACTCATGCTAGCCACTGTATTACCCATGCTAGCCACTGTATTACCCATGCTAGCCACTGTCCTACCCATGCTAGTCACTGTCCTACACACGCTAGCCACTGTATTACCCATGCTAGACACTGTCCTACTCATGCTATCCACTGTATTACTCATGCTAGCCACTGTATTACACATGCTAGCCACTGTATTACCCATGCTAGACACTGTCCTACTCATGCTAGCCACTGTATTACCCATGCTAGACACTGTCCTACTCATGCTAGCCACTGTATTACACATGCTAGCCACTGTATTACCCAAGCTAGCCACTGTATTACTCATGCTAGCCACTGTATTACTCATGCTAGCCACTGTCCTAAACATGCTAGCCACTATTACTCATGCTAGCCACTGTCCTACTCATGCTAGCTACTGTATTACCCATGCTAGCCACTGCATTACTCATGCTAGCCACTGTACTACACATGCTAGCCACTGTACTACTCATTCTGGCCACTGTCCTACTCATGCTAGCAACTGTCCTACTCATGAGAGCCACTGTCCAACTCATTCTGGCCACTGTCCTACTCATGCTAGCCACTGTCCTACTCATTCTGGCCACTGTCCTACTCATGCTAGCCACTGTCCTACTCATTCTGGCAACTGTCCTACTCATGCTAGCCACTGTCCTACTCATTCTGGCCAATGTACTACACATTCTAGCCACTGTCCTACTCATGCTAGCCACTGTCCTACTCATGCTAGCCACTGTCCTACTCATGCTAGCCACTGTACTACTCATGCTAGCTACTGTCCTACTCATGCTAGCCACTGTCCTACTCATGCTAACCACTGTCCTACTCATGCTAGCCACTGTCCTACTCATGCTAGCCACTGTACTACTCATGCTAGCCAATAGTCACTGTACTACACATTCTAGCCACTGTCCTACTCATGCTAGCCACTGTCCTACTCATGCTAGCTACTGTCCTACTGATGCTAGCTACTGTCCTACTCATGCTAGCCACTGTCCTACTCATGCTAGCCACTGTCCAACTCATGCTAGCCACTTTCCTATTCATGCTAGCCAATAGTCACTGTACTACTCATGCTAGCCAATAGTCACTGTACTACTCATGCTAGCCAATAGCTACTGTACTACTCATACTATAGCCACTGCCCTACTCATGCTAGCCACTGTACTACTCATGCCTCCTTTAGTAGTTCTAATTTTTATAAACACTTTGACTATGGCTACAATGTTGTCTCCTGGATTAACTGGGTAGCTTTTTGTAGGTTGTCTTGATTGGAGCCACACTGAAGCATTCATGTGGTTTTTAATAGACATATAAGCTCTCTTTAATGTATCCCAGCTGATTTGAAAAGCTGTCAAACACCTGAAGAATAGGAAAGCAACTTGTCCAGATGTATCCTGGCAGAAGCTATTTAAGCCAATATTAACACTTCAGCTGAATTACTACACAAATTATTTAGCAAAGTCTGAGAGACTGGAGACATACTAACAGACTCGTGAGAATGATATCAGCTGAAGTGAGAATCTGCACAAGCGCACAAATCATTTTGAAATGAAATAATGTTAATGTGAGTTTCTGTAAAAACATTCAGCAGGATCATTCTAGAGAGATTAAGAGATGCCACTGATAAACAAATAAGGAATGAATAGGCAGGCTTCTGACCAAGCTGATTCAGCACTGACCAGATAGCCTCATTACACATAATAATAAAGCATTGACATAAATATGATTGTCTGTGAGTTCTCATAGTGCCTTATTAATTTCCAAAGAAATTTCCTATCAAAGACCTTTTCATAGTCCACAAATTCAACATGAAGAGACTGAATCATACAGCTATTTAGGTAGCAAAGGAAACAAAAATTGGGTTACAGATAGCAATGTTAAAGGGAGAATACAGAAGAAGCTTTTTAACACTAGGAAATTTGTGCATTTCAATAGAAATTGAACCTAGGAGCAAACTAAGAGTAAAAATAAAAATGGCTTGTCCTTTGTAGGAGGTGGCGATCAAACCCTGACTAAAAGGATGAGAGTGCATGTGCTTAAACTTCCTGCGTGCTGGTGGCACGGTAGGAGCTTCATTTCCTACAATGGTCAGTTGGACTTTAACAATGAATTTTCATTATGAAAGCAATGGCAAACTACTGAATGTAAAATTACCTAGAAAATCAACTTGGGGTTGGGGCTGATTGCAACATCGCGCACAGGACATGCAACATCATGCACAGGACATGCAACATCGTGCACTGAACATGTAACATTGTGCACAGGACATGCAACATCATGCACAGGACATGCAACATTGTGCACAGGACATGCAACATCATGCACAGGACATGCAACATCATGCACAGGACATGCAACATCATGCACAGGACATGCAACATCGTGCACAGGACATGCAACATTTGTTAGTTTGCCATTGCTTCCTGAATGAGGCGTCAATGCTTAAGTCCTACTGTCTGATGTATTTAACCTAAATTATTATTACTGTATGGATCAGAAAGTAAAACAATTACTGGCACACTTTTGAATAGCGGTCCCAAATTATTTATTGTAAAAGGTATCCCTTACAGGGCCCCATTAGGTGATTATGCTCGTTCCGGGGCGATATGCTGATTCAGGGCCGGTATGTACAGTTATTGAGTCTGTTGGGCTGCTAGACCGACCGATGAATCAAATACGTTTTTGGGCCCAGAGGGCATCACTGTCGTCGGAGTGTATATCTATATCTTGTACATACCTATTTCCACATATAACTTATATAGGTATACACTCCGACGACAGTGAGCGCCCTCCAGGTCCAGAAACATTTATTGCATCCACCGATTGGTCCAGCAGTCCACTACACACTCAATAACTGTACATAATAAATAATGGTACCAAATTATTTATTGTACGTAAGTATTTCCACATATAACTGTCAAATATTATTGGTACGTATTGTGATTTTCTCAGTTCTATATTTTAAGTCGTAGTGTTTAATATTGTTTTTATATCACCCAATGAGGCCCTGTAAGGGATACTTTTGACAAGAAATAATTTGGGACTTGTTATTCGGAAGAGTGCCCAATTACTACCATACTACAATCATTCATTACCTGATGTCTGTGTACAATAGAAGGACCACAATGACATGCTAGAATCACTCATGTGGAACTTATGGAGAGAACTCAACCATTTCAAAAGTCAAGAGATGAGGGAAAAAATGCCAGCTATGGTTAGGACATACGCTGAGCAAACCTGTTAGTAGTGCAAATAGCAAGTTCTTTCTCTGGAACCCGCAGGGCAGAAAAAAACAGAGGAAGACATAAAATCATACAGAAAGAAAATTGTAGACAGAGATGAATAATATGGGGAGGAGCACCCAAACTTCATTCTGAAAGTGTCACATGGAGGGAGTTGCAGGAGATCGCAAAAGTAGGTGTGTTTAGCAAGAGTCTGTTGAGACCCTGATCTCCAAGAGTGGTATAAAAGTAGGAGTGCTTAGCATGAGTTTGTTGAGAAATAAATGAAATACAGTGTATTATGTAATCTCTATTTTGATGGTTGTTGATATTTATTGGCTAAATAGAGGTGGGTTGGAGGGCAAGTGGTAGAATTATTGAGACGTACAGGCATTAAAACCATGACTTGCTCCAAAACTATCATCAGCACTACTAGTACTGCTCTCACCCGCTTTCTTAGCTAGATCTTCATAGAGTGACTTTGCTTTCTCTTGGATAGCCATCTTGCTCGCAGGCATATTCTGTTGGTTCTGGTCTTCAATCCAGACGGCCAATAGTGCTTCCATGTTCTCCATAAGAGTATTTCTGGTACGAGTGATCTTGGAAGCACTCAAAGGGGTTACGTTTTTAACACCCTCTTTGATTTTGTCAGCACTTGCATGAATTGTCCTTACCGTGGTTGGAGGTAAACCATGGACTTTACCAATATCATCAGCCAGATAGCCAGCCTAAAAACAACGTAACACATCTAAGTTCACCTCAAGAGTAACACTTTTCCTGGTTCTCTTACAACCAGACACACTATCAGCACTTATTGTAGCAGTGCGCAAAGTGTAAAATGGCGACGTTAATGCAGCATAGCAAAACAGATGACAATGGTATAGCGGAACGTAGTGACGTAAAGTGAAGTTATGTCCCATTGTGAGAACGACGTTATAGCAGGGCCTTCCTGCACTTATTAAAATATATGAAATTCCAAAAGCAAATTACTATTTTCTATTATCTATGCAGTAGAAAACAAACATAATAAACAATATGAGACCTTTCCATGGATATTGAACTGCTTTGTTCTAGGTGCCTCCAGATTGGTGAAGTTCTTCTCGTACTGAGGAGCTGAAGTGAAGGGAGCATGGCAGGCTGGAGTTGAGAGCATCACAAAGAATGGTCTTGTGGCATTCACCTGTTTCAGCAAGAAATCCATCCCCTTTCGGTGCTGTGAAGAAATTAAGAAACGAACCATACAGTAATTGTTGATAAAATAACTTACACAAGGATGCCATAAACAATATATTGCACGATTTATTGCCTGGCATATTTCATGGCATCTCATCAGGTGCACACTGCAGAGTTATATAACATAAGAAGTGAACAAATACTAAATGCATAATCATTGATATTGTTTGAATATGGAGAACATTATCCCAATGGAAGTCAAAGATTTAACCTGACAAGACACAGCAAAGGGTCTTGAAGGTGTGGACTGCGCCTGGCCCTGCAACCTGTAGGTCAGGATTGCCTAACCTCTCTCAGGAAGGGTGAAAAGTGAAAATTAGTAGCCTGCCAATAAGCTGCAGACTACACAAGTCAACCTCACCTCCCCATGCTGTAGACCGGGCTATATCAACCGTGAGGTTACGGACCAATGGGGCTGTGATTTGCCAGGGGGATGTACTCTCTTTGCTCTTCTGACCGCAGGGTAGTGGATTCCTTCCAAACACCAGTCAGCTGGACTTAAATGTTTTCTTGTCCTTGACTTGAGGACAAAAATTACTATTAACTGAAGCAGAGAGAGTTCGTCTGATTATGAATGACACTGGTAACAGGGAAAGCTAACCCTCATGCACACACATAAAAACATCAGTCCGGTGCATTCACCAATAGTATCTACTAATCTACTACTTGTAGTAGTAACACGTGTGGCTTATGTGACCGAACACCCCCCCCCCCCCCCCCCCCCCCCAAAAAAAAAATGCACTAGAGTTAAATATTGAAAGTTTGGTGCTAAGTTTTAACTGATTTTCACTTTTCCATAAATTTCTGTGTACTTTAAAAGCTCCTATTGCCTTTTGTATCCTTATTTTAACATATCTGTTTGTTTCTCCTTCTTTGTCTACACACACACGACCAATGATACCTGCATATTATGGCTGGGTATCTAATGGTTTCTTCTGGGCACAAAGGTGCAGTTATAAGCAACAAATAACAAACTGCTTAACATAACTAATCTAATGACTTTGTTATACAATTAAGATATCATGTTATTTTTAATCATTCAGTCTTTCCTCTTCTCCCCTGTGGTGTAGAGGTTGCTTGTAGTCATTCATTAATATTCTTTCTTCTTCTGTCTTATGGTGCGTAGGCTACTTGTATTCATCCATTCCTCTTCTACCCTGTGATGTAGAGGTTGCTTGTAGTCATTCATTAATATTCTTTCTTCTTCTGTCTTATGGTGTGTAGGCTACTTGTAATCATTCATTCCTCTTCTACCCTGTGATGTAGATGTTGCTTGTAGTCATTCATTAATATTCTTTCTTCTTCTGTCTTATGGTGCGTAGGCTACTTGTAATCATTCATTCCTCTTCTACCCTGTGGCGTAGAGGTTGCTTGTAGTCATTCATTAATATTCTTTCTTCTTCTGTCTTATAGGGTATGTAGGCTACTTGTAATCATCCATTCCTCTTCTACCCTGTGATGTAGAGGTTGCTTGTAGTCATTCATTAATATTCTTTCTTCTTCTGTCTTATGGTGCGTAGGCTACTTGTAATCATTCATTCCTCTTCTACCCTGTGATGTAGAGGTTGCTTGTAGTCATTCATTAATATTCTTTCTTCTTCTGTCTTATGGTGCGTAGGCTACTTGTAATCATTCATTCCTCTTCTACCCTGTGATGTAGAGGTTACTTGTAGTCATTCATTAATATTCTTTCTTCTTCTGTCTTATGGTGCGTAGGCTACTTGTAATCATCCATTCCTCTTCTACCCTGTGGTGTAGAGGTTGCTTGTAGTCATTCATTAATATTCTTTCTTCTTCTGTCTTATAGGGTGTGTAGGCTACTTGTAATCATCCATTCCTCTTCTACCCTGTGATGTAGAGGTTGCTTGTAGTCATTCATTAATATTCTTTCTTCTTCTGTCTTATGGTGCGTAGGCTACTTGTAATCATTCATTCCTCTTCAACCCTGTGATGTAGAGGTTGCTTGTAGTCATTCATTAATATTCTTTCTTCTTCTGTCTTATGGTGCGTAGGCTACTTGTAATCATTCATTCCTCTTCTACCCTGTGATGTAGAGGTTACTTGTAGTCATTCATTAATATTCTTTCTTCTTCTGTCTTATGGTGCGTAGGCTACTTGTAATCATCCATTCCTCTTCTACCCTGTGGTGTAGAGGTTGCTTGTAGTCATTCATTAATATTCTTTCTTCTTCTGTCTTATAGGGTGCGTAGGCTACTTGTAATCATCCATTCCTCTTCTACCCTGTGATGTAGAGGTTGCTTGTAGTCATTCATTAATATTCTTTCTTCTTCTGTCTTATGGTGCGTAGGCTACTTGTAATCATCCATTCCTCTTCTACCCTGTGGTGTAGAGGTTGCTTGTAGTCATTCATTAATATTCTTTCTTCTTCTGTCTTATAGGGTGCGTAGGCTACTTGTAATCATCCATTCCTCTTCTACCCTGTGATGTAGAGGTTGCTTGTAGTCATTCATTAATATTCTTTCTTCTTCTGTCTTATGGTGCGTAGGCTACTTGTAATCATTCATTCCTCTTCTACCCTGTGATGTAGAGGTTGCTTGTAGTCATTCATTAATATTCTTTCTTCTTCTGTCTTATGGTGCGTAGGCTACTTGTAATCATCCATTCCTCTTCTACCCTGTGATGTAGAGGTTGCTTGTAGTCATTCATTAATATTCTTTCTTCTTCTGTCTTATGGTGCGTAGGCTACTTGTAATCATTCATTCCTCTTCTACCCTGTGATGTAGAGGTTGCTTGTAGTCATTCATTAATATTCTTTCTTCTTCTGTCTTATGGTGCGTTGGCTACTTGTAATCATCCATTCCTCTTCTACCCTGTGGCGTAGAGGTTGCTTGTAGTCATTCATTAATATTCTTTCTTCTTCTGTCTTATGGTGCGTAGGCTACTTGTAATCATTCATTCCTCTTCTACCCTGTGATGTAGAGGTTGCTTGTAGTCATTCATTAATATTCTTTCTTCTTCTGTCTTATGGGGTGCGTAGGCTACTTGTAATCATCCATTCCTCTTCTACCCTGTGATGTAGAGGTTACTTGTAGTCATTCATTAATATTCTTTCTTCTTCTGTCTTATGGTGCGTAGGCTACTTGTAATCATCCATTCCTCTTCTACCCTGTGATGTAGAGGTTGCTTGTAGTCATTCATTAATATTCTTTCTTCTTCTGTCTTATGGTGCGTAGGCTACTTGTAATCATTCATTCCTCTTCTATCCTGTGATGTAGAGGTTGCTTGTAGTCATTCATTAATATTCTTTCTTCTTCTGTCTTATGGTGCGTTGGCTACTTGTAATCATCCATTCCTCTTCTACCCTGTGGCGTAGAGGTTGCTTGTAGTCATTCATTAATATTCTTTCTTCTTCTGTCTTATGGTGCGTAGGCTACTTGTAATCATTCATTCCTCTTCTACCCTGTGATGTAGAGGTTGCTTGTAGTCATTCATTAATATTCTTTCTTCTTCTGTCTTATGGGGTGCGTAGGCTACTTGTAATCATCCATTCCTCTTCTACCCTGTGATGTAGAGGTTGCTTGTAGTCATTCATTAATATTCTTTCTTCTTCTGTCTTATGGGGTGCGTAGGCTACTTGTAATCATTCATTCCTCTTCTCCCTTGGCATGTACAGGTGACTTGAAATCATTCAGTTATTCATTTTCTTTCCTTTTCTACCTTTTGATGAACAGGTTACTTTTAATCATTAATATTCCTTCTCATCTACCCTGAGTTGTACAGGAGACTTGCATCATACAAAAGAATTTTCCTCCTTTACCCTGGGGTGTACAGATTACTTGTAATCATCCATTCATTGATATTGATCCTCTTCTACCCTTTCATGCACAGGTTAAGTAAAATCATTCATTCATTCATATTCTTTCCTCTTCTACCCTGGGGTGTACAGATTACTTGTAATCATCCATTCATTGATATTGATCCTCTTCTACCCTTTCATGCACAGGTTACACAAAATTATTTGTTCATTTATATTCTTTCCTCTTCGACGCTGGGGTGTACAGGTTATTTGAAATCGTTGATTCATTCTTATTCTTCCATTCTCTATCCTGATGTTAGAGTTTACTGTAATCATTCAATTTTCCTCTTTCACGTAATTCTTACGCTTGGACATAAAAGTTACTTTAATCAACAGCCTACAAAAACTGTTTTTATACAAAGGAATTAATGCCTAAAATCAATTTAAAAACTTAACTTAGAACTTTAAGAACCGTATCCCAAAACTTCAGCACTCTTAATGCTTTTCAGATTTATTTTAAATTTAACATGAACTAATCACAATTTTTAGCCAAAACAATTACAATTGCTGGCAAAAATATTTCAACCAAATTCTAACGGCACATGTCTATTGTATATACTCAAAAAACAATCAAATCTCACTATAACATCTGTCAAGTAGTCTTGAGAATAATTATGTCCATGTGTTTCCTCAATGCCATTTGCTGACAGGGAATAGTTGTAGTACACAGAGTTGCCAACCTGCAGAACAAGAAATCATGTTTATATTCTCTTGTATGTAGTGACACTGACCATAAGCAAAGCTAAATGTATACAAATCCACCCATGTCTTACCAGGCCCCATACACAAAGCAAAGCATAGTAAAGCTTTAACCTACCATGCACATCTTAAGAAACAAATAAAGTAGGTTGATATGAGATAGGTTTTCCCATCCCATAGAAAGTTTTGGCTGCAAAATCCAACCTGTCATGAACAAGTCTAAAGAACAGGAAAGTAAAAGAACTCAGCAAATCAAAATGAAAGGAGGCTCTTCTCCTAGAAAAAGTATGATGTGATACGGAGAAAGGTGGACTGAATCTGGAGTGACTTACCTCATTTCACCTAGAAAAACCTCCAGAATTTATACCTGGAATGCTAGAAATATGCGAGCAGGCAAAAAAAGCTTCTAACAGGTGAAATGGTGTTGTTCACAGGCCATACACAGGAAATTTTCCCCAGAGTGGCAAGGCAGAGAAAGCACTAATAGACTGGGAAGCAGTGAATTCTAGAATAACAACTGCAACATTTAGAACCACAAACAAGAGAGTAAACATGACTGTTATCCAGTGTTGCACACCAACAAATAAAAAAGATGAATCAATTAATTAGAAATGTTACATCACTCATTGGCACCTTGCCGTCTTGACAGACGATAGTTTGTGCTTCAAGAAGGCATAATAACTACAACCCATGGCGGTAGCGAATGTGGCTGATAAGGCCAATTCATGCTTTAAATGTTCGTCCACAGTGGATGCATGTGAACACATGGTCATTTCCACCATCATGCACCATCTTACGTCTCACGCTCGGTGTGTGACTTATCTGCAATCATTTTCTCCTTTGTCTTTATTCCATTTCTGACATTTGCCCTCCATGCAACACATTCGGCAGCTACTTGCTCCCAATGTGCATTATCAATGCCTGTATCAATCATGTCCCGCTTACACACATCTTTGTATCGTAGTAGAGGCCGACCCTGAGATCTCCTACCCGTCTGTAATTCACCAAAAAAGATGTCCTTTGGTATTCTACCATCATCCATCCTCCTAACGTGTCCTATCCATCTAAGTCTACGAAGGCTGAGCATGGAATAAATGTGACACAACCTGATCTTTCCAATCTTCAGTATTTGTGATTTTGTCTTGCCACTTAATACCAAGTATTCTTCACAGACACCGCATATGAAAGCTGTTTAGATGTTTCTCTTGGTGTGAGTAAGTTGTCCAGGCTTCACTGCCATAAAGAAGAGTACTAAGGACACAGGCTTGATAGACAAGGACTTTTGTTTTGGCAGTAAGCTTTCCGTTCTCTCAGACTCTTTTTCTTAACCTGTTCATTGTTGTTGCTGCCTTACCAATCCTGATGTTGATTTCCTGATTTCTTGATCTAGGGATAATTTGCTATTTACCTCTGATCCTAGATATGTAAAATGGTCTACTATCTCCAGTTTGGCGTCGTCATTACAGATTGATGGTACCCCATGTGCACCTTGTGACATAATCTGTGTTTTCTTTTTGCTAATTGTTAAACCAAATTCAGAACAAGCATTGGAGAATGCAGATAGTAGACGTTGTAATTCTTCCTCAGAGTGGGCCGTAACTGCAGCATCATCTGCAAAAAGCAACTCTCTGATCAGTACCCTCCTAATTTTGGATTTGGCCTTCAATCTCTGAGCATTGTAGAGGCCGCCATCTGAGCGTGAGTGAATGTATATATCACCATACTGATCACAAAAGGCATACTTCAATAGAAGTGAAAAGTATATTCCAAAGAGGGTGGGAGCTAGTACACAACCTTGCTTAACTCCACTATTGATTTCAAACTCTTCTGAAGTTGCACCATCAAACTTGATTATACCCTTCATCCCTGTGTGGAACGATTCCACAATGGACAGAAGAGTTGGTGGGCAGCCAATCTTCTTTAGTGCCTTGAACAGACCCTCACGACTAACCAAATCAAATGAGAAATGTTATATAGAACTTTAAATACTATAGGTAAACAAAACAATGGCAATATCAACATCTGGAAGAACAACCTGAATGCCAAGATAGGATCAGATCAAGGAGAAACATGGACTTGGGTTGTTCAATGAAAATGGAAAATTATTTGCCACTTTGTGCACAGTTAATCAATATTTCTTAGGAGGAATTATTTTTCCACATAGAAGAATACAAAGAGCAGTGTGAGTATCAACAGACCACAATACAGAAAATCGAACTGATCATAATTGAATAAGAAGAAATTTAGATCATCTCAACCTGATTATCTCTACAGACAAAGGTTCAATATATAATGAAGTACCACATTAATTAATCCTTTCATCTAAAATAAACAAAACACGTTTTAAAATATTTAAATGTCACCACCGTAGTTTTAAAGAGATCATCACGTCATTTTCTGATATAATTGTGGTTTACTCCAGTGAATATCAGATGCCACAGCATATCTTAGTAATGTTTGGTTATTTGAAGTGAAGTGCACGCCAAAATTCTCTTTATCTGCAACATGTCCAGAATCTATTAAATGGCGTGTTATTGAAGATGACTCCTTCTGTTGGTTGCTAGGGGCAGGTGGATTGCCAGAATTTTCCACTGTCAGCATCCTAATTCATTTATGGATATGCTGTGCTATTCTACTTTATGTCATTCTGTGCTGTCTATGTAAATCATCTCTACAGAAACAAGTTCAATATATAATGAAGTACCACAATTAATCAGCTCTGTGGCGAAGGGGTTACAGACAAAGTTCGTAATCCCACATACAGTGTTCGAAACACAGCTGCGGGCAATTTGGCAGCAGACAGCCTTGCAATGGCTTTTTATGAAATGGTATGGGTGCCGGTTGTTCAGATGGCAATGGCAAGCTACTGAATTTAAACTTGCCCACGAACAGCCAAAATATGCTGTGGTTGACTTATACGTCCTGTAAAGGATATGCAACTAATCTATGTAAATAGATTGGCATTTACATCTAAATTGATATATGCAGTTGGATTTGGCATACAGACGTACAGTTTCTTTTACTAATGGGGATTGGTATAGGAGTGGTTTTGCACCTCAAAACTGGAACTGTGGTATAGTAATTCATCAACTGTTGTTCTCAGTCTGCCGTGTATATGTTGCATTACATTTTATATACAATTTTATCCAGAAGCATTAGAAATAATGTGAGCACATGTTGTATGTTCTACTCCTTTCCACATTTGTCTTTGAAGATGATATTAGCCATATTGTGTCTGTAGTGTGTCCTGCTAAATGATACAGGTGTTGTTCATGTATCTCTACAAGTCTTGGCCCATGGTGTTCTAAATTAATTCTATTGGTGACATTTCTCCGATATTGTGTCTGTAGTGTGTCCTGCTAAATGATACAGGTGTTGTTCATGTATCTCTACAAGTCTTGGCCCTTGGTGTTCTAAATTAATTCTATTGGTGACATTTCTCCGATATTGTGTCTGTAGTGTGTCCTGCTAAATGATACAGGTGTTGTTCATGTATTCTACAAGTCTTGGCCCTTGGTGTTCTAAATTAATTCTATTGGTGACATTTCTCAGATATTGTGTCTGTAGTGTGTCCTGCTAAATGATACAGGTGTTGTTCATGTATCTCTACAAGTCTTGGCCCATGGTGTTCTAAATTAATTCTATTGGTGACATTTCTCCAATATTGTGTCTGTAGTGTGTCCTGCTAAATGATACAGGTGTTGTTCATGTATCTCTACAAGTCTTGGCCCTTGGTGTTCTACATTAATTCTATTAGTGACATTTCTCCGATATTGTGTCTGTAGTGTGTCCTGCTAAATGATACAGGTGTTGTTCATGTATTCTACAAGTCTTGGCCCTTGGTGTTCTAAATTAATTCTATTGGTGACATTTCTCAGATATTGTGTCTGTAGTGTGTCCTGCTAAATGATACAGGTGTTGTTCATGTATCTCTACAAGTCTTAACCCATGGTGTTCTAAATTAATTCTATTAGTGACATTTCTCCGATATTGTGTCTGTAGTGTGTCCTGCTAAATGATACAGGTGTTGTTCATGTATCTCTACAAGTCTTGGCCCTTGGTGTTCTAAATTAATTCTATTGGTGACATTTCTCCGATATTGTGTCTGTAGTGTGTACTGCTAAATGATACAGGTGTTGTTCATGTATCTCTACAAGTCTTGGCCCTTGGTGTTCTAAATTAATTCTATTGGTGACATTTCTCCGATATTGTGTCTGTAGTGTGTCCTGCTAAATGATAAGGTGTTGTTCATGTATCTCTACAAGTCTTGGCCCATGGTGTTCTAAATTAATTCTATTGGTGACATTTCTCAGATATTGTGTCTGTAGTGTGTCCTGCTAAATGATACAGGTGTTGTTCATGTATCTCTACAAGTCTTGGCCCTTGGTGTTCTAAATTAATTCTATTGGTGACATTTCTCAGATATTGTGTCTGTAGTGTGTCCTGCTAAATGATACAGGTGTTGTTCATGTATCTCTACAAGTCTTGGCCCTTGGTGTTCTAAATTAATTCTATTGGTGACATTTCTCAGATATTGTGTCTGTAGTGTGTCCTGCTAAATGATACAGGTGTTGTTCATGTATCTCTACAAGTCTTGGCCCTTGGTGTTCTAAATTAATTCTATTGGTGACATTTCTCAGATATTGTGTCTGTAGTGTGTCCTGCTAAATGATACAGGTGTTGTTCATGTATCTCTACAAGTCTTGGCCCTTGGTGTTCTAAATTAATTCTATTGGTGACATTTCTCAGATATTGTGTCTGTAGTGTGTCCTGCTAAATGATACAGGTGTTGTTCATGTATCTCTACAAGTCTTGGCCCATGGTGTTCTAAATTAATTCTATTGGTGACATTTCTCCGATATTGTGTCTGTAGTGTGTCCTGCTAAATGATACAGGTGTTGTTCATGTATCTCTACAAGTCTTGGCCCATGGTGTTCTAAATTAATTCTATTGGTGACATTTCTCAGATATTGTGTCTGTAGTGTGTCCTGCTAAATGATACAGGTGTTGTTCATGTATCTCTACAAGTCTTGGCCCATGGTGTTCTAAATTAATTCTATTGGTGACATTTCTCCGATATTGTGTCTGTAGTGTGTCCTGCTAAATGATACAGGTGTTGTTCATGTATATCTTCAAGTCTTGGCCCATGGTGTTCTAAATTAATTCTATTAGTGACATTTCTCAGATATTGTGTCTGTAGTGTGTCCTGCTACAGGTGTTGTTCATGTATCTCTACAAGTCTTGGCCCTTGGTGTTCTAAATTAATTCTATTGGTGACATTTCTCCGATATTGTGTCTATAGTGTGTCCTACTAAATGATACAGGTGTTGTTCATGTATCTCTACAAGTCTTGGCCCTTGGTGTTCTAAATTAATTCTATTAGTGACATTTCTCCGATATTGTGTCTATAGTGTGTCCTGCTAAATGATACAGGTGTTGTTCATGTATCTCTACAAGTCTTGGCCCTTGGTGTTCTAAATTAATTCTATTAGTGACATTTCTCCGATATTGTGTCTGTAGTGTGACCTGCTAAATGATACAGGTGTTGTTCATGTATCTCTACAAGTCTTGGCCCATGGTGTTCTAAATTAATTCTATTGGTGACATTTCTCAGATATTGTGTCTGTAGTGTGTCCTGCTAAATGATACAGGTGTTGTTCATGTATCTCTACAAGTCTTGGCCCTTGGTGTTCTAAATTAATTCTATTGGTGACATTTCTCCGATATTGTGTCTGTAGTGTGTCCTGCTAAATGATACAGGTGTTGTTCATGTATCTCTACAAGTCTTGGCCCTTGGTGTTCTAAATTAATTCTATTGGTGACATTTCTCAGATATTGTGTCTGTAGTGTGCCCTGCTAAATGATACAGGTGTTGTTCATGTATCTCTACAAGTCTTGGCCCTTGGTGTTCTAAATTAATTCTATTGGTGACATTTCTCAGATATTGTGTCTGTAGTGTGTCCTGCTAAATGATACAGGTGTTGTTCATGTATCTCTACAAGTCTTGGCCCTTGGTGTTCTAAATTAATTCTATTGGTGACATTTCTCAGATATTGTGTCTGTAGTGTGTCCTGCTAAATGATACAGGTGTTGTTCATGTATCTCTACAAGTCTTGGCCCATGGTGTTCTAAATTAATTCTATTGGTGACATTTCTCCGATATTGTGTCTGTAGTGTGTCCTGCTAAATGATACAGGTGTTGTTCATGTATCTCTACAAGTCTTGGCCCATGGTGTTCTAAATTAATTCTATTGGTGACATTTCTCCGATATTCTGTCTGTAGTGTGTCCTGCTAAATGATACAGGTGTTGTTCATGTATCTCTACAAGTCTTGGCCCTTGGTGTTCTAAATTAATTCTATTGGTGACATTTCTCAGATATTGTGTCTGTAGTGTGTCCTGCTAAATGATACAGGTGTTGTTCATGTATATCTACAAGTCTTGGCCCATGGTGTTCTAAATTAATTCTATTAGTGACATTTCTCAGATATTGTGTCTGTAGTGTGTCCTGCTACAGGTGTTGTTCATGTATCTCTACAAGTCTTGGCCCTTGGTGTTCTAAATTAATTCTATTGGTGACATTTCTCCGATATTGTGTCTATAGTGTGTCCTGCTAAATGATACAGGTGTTGTTCATGTATCTCTACATGTCTTGGCCCTTGGTGTTCTAAATTAATTCTATTAGTGACATTTCTCCGATATTGTGTCTATAGTGTGTCCTGCTAAATGATACAGGTGTTGTTCATGTATCTCTACAAGTCTTGGCCCTTGGTGTTCTAAATTAATTCTATTAGTGACATTTCTCCGATATTGTGTCTGTAGTGTGTCCTGCTAAATGATACAGGTGTTGTTCATGTATCTCTACAAGTCTTGGCCCATGGTGTTCTAAATTAATTCTATTAGTGACATTTCTCCGATATTGTGTCTGTAGTGTGTCCTGCTAAATGATACAGGTGTTGTTCATGTATCTCTACAAGTCTTGGCCCTTGGTGTTCTAAATTAATTCTATTGGTGACATTTCTCCGATATTGTGTCTGTAGTGTGTCCTGCTAAATGATACAGGTGTTGTTCATGTATCTCTACAAGTCTTGGCCCATGGTGTTCTAAATTAATTCTATTGGTGACATTTCTCAGATATTGTGTCTGTAGTGTGTCCTGCTAAATGATACAGGTGTTGTTCATGTATCTCTACAAGTCTTGGCCCTTGGTGTTCTAAATTAATTCTATTGGTGACATTTCTCAGATATTGTGTCTGTAGTGTGTCCTGCTAAATGATACAGGTGTTGTTCATGTATCTCTACAAGTCTTGGCCCTTGGTGTTCTAAATTAATTCTATTGGTGACATTTCTCAGATATTGTGTCTGTAGTGTGTCCTGCTAAATGATACAGGTGTTGTTCATGTATCTCTACAAGTCTTGGCCCTTGGTGTTCTAAATTAATTCTATTGGTGACATTTCTCAGATATTGTGTCTGTAGTGTGTCCTGCTAAATGATACAGGTGTTGTTCATGTATCTCTACAAGTCTTGGCCCTTGGTGTTCTAAATTAATTCTATTGGTGACATTTCTCAGATATTGTGTCTGTAGTGTGTCCTGCTAAATGATACAGGTGTTGTTCATGTATCTCTACAAGTCTTGGCCCATGGTGTTCTAAATTAATTCTATTGGTGACATTTCTCAGATATTGTGTCTGTAGTGTGTCCTGCTAAATGATACAGGTGTTGTTCATGTATCTCTACAAGTCTTGGCCCTTGGTGTTCTAAATTAATTCTATTGGTGACATTTCTCAGATATTGTGTCTGTAGTGTGTCCTGCTAAATGATACAGGTGTTGTTCATGTATCTCTACAAGTCTTGGCCCTTGGTGTTCTAAATTAATTCTATTGGTGACATTTCTCAGATATTGTGTCTGTAGTGTGTCCTGCTAAATGATACAGGTGTTGTTCATGTATCTCTACAAGTCTTGGCCCATGGTGTTCTAAATTAATTCTATTGGTGACATTTCTCAGATATTGTGTCTGTAGTGTGTCCTGCTAAATGATACAGGTGTTGTTCATGTATCTCTACAAGTCTTGGCCCTTGGTGTTCTAAATTAATTCTGTTGGTGACATTTCTCCGATATTGTGTCTGTAGTGTGTCCTGCTAAATGATACAGGTGTTGTTCATGTATATCTTCAAGTCTTGGCCCATGGTGTTCTAAATTAATTCTATTAGTGACATTTCTCAGATATTGTGTCTGTAGTGTGTCCTGCTACAGGTGTTGTTCATGTATCTCTACAAGTCTTGGCCCTTGGTGTTCTAAATTAATTCTATTGGTGACATTTCTCCGATATTGTGTCTATAGTGTGTCCTGCTAAATGATACAGGTGTTGTTCATGTATCTCTACAAGTCTTGGCCCTTGGTGTTCTAAATTAATTCTATTAGTGACATTTCTCCGATATTGTGTCTATAGTGTGTCCTGCTAAATGATACAGGTGTTGTTCATGTATCTCTACAAGTCTTGGCCCTTGGTGTTCTAAATTAATTCTATTAGTGACATTTCTCCGATATTGTGTCTGTAGTGTGTCCTGCTAAATGATACAGGTGTTGTTCATGTATCTCTACAAGTCTTGGCCCATGGTGTTCTAAATTAATTCTATTAGTGACATTTCTCCGATATTGTGTCTGTAGTGTGTCCTGCTAAATGATACAGGTGTTGTTCATGTATCTCTACAAGTCTTGGCCCATGGTGTTCTAAATTAATTCTATTGGTGACATTTCTCAGATATTGTGTCTGTAGTGTGTCCTGCTAAATGATACAGGTGTTGTTCATGTATCTCTACAAGTCTTGGCCCTTGGTGTTCTAAATTAATTCTATTGGTGACATTTCTCAGATATTGTGTCTGTAGTGTGTCCTGCTAAATGATACAGGTGTTGTTCATGTATCTCTACAAGTCTTGGCCCTTGGTGTTCTAAATTAATTCTATTGGTGACATTTCTCAGATATTGTGTCTGTAGTGTGTCCTGCTAAATGATACAGGTGTTGTTCATGTATCTCTACAAGTCTTGGCCCTTGGTGTTCTAAATTAATTCTATTGGTGACATTTCTCAGATATTGTGTCTGTAGTGTGTCCTGCTAAATGATACAGGTGTTGTTCATGTATCTCTACAAGTCTTGGCCCTTGGTGTTCTAAATTAATTCTATTGGTGACATTTCTCAGATATTGTGTCTGTAGTGTGTCCTGCTAAATGATACAGGTGTTGTTCATGTATCTCTACAAGTCTTGGCCCATGGTGTTCTAAATTAATTCTATTGGTGACATTTCTCCGATATTGTGTCTGTAGTGTGTCCTGCTAAATGATACAGGTGTTGTTCATGTATCTCTACAAGTCTTGGCCCATGGTGTTCTAAATTAATTCTATTGGTGACATTTCTCCGATATTGTGTCTGTAGTGTGTCCTGCTAAATGATACAGGTGTTGTTCATGTATCTCTACAAGTCTTGGCCCTTGGTGTTCTAAATTAATTCTATTGGTGACATTTCTCAGATATTGTGTCTGTAGTGTGTCCTGCTAAATGATACAGGTGTTGTTCATGTATATCTACAAGTCTTGGCCCATGGTGTTCTAAATTAATTCTATTAGTGACATTTCTCAGATATTGTGTCTGTAGTGTGTCCTGCTACAGGTGTTGTTCATGTATCTCTACAAGTCTTGGCCCTTGGTGTTCTAAATTAATTCTATTGGTGACATTTCTCCGATATTGTGTCTATAGTGTGTCCTGCTAAATAATACAGGTGTTGTTCATGTATCTCTACATGTCTTGGCCCTTGGTGTTCTAAATTAATTCTATTAGTGACATTTCTCCGATATTGTGTCTATAGTGTGTCCTGCTAAATGATACAGGTGTTGTTCATGTATCTCTACAAGTCTTGGCCCTTGGTGTTCTAAATTAATTCTATTAGTGACATTTCTCCGATATTGTGTCTGTAGTGTGTCCTGCTAAATGATACAGGTGTTGTTCATGTATCTCTACAAGTCTTGGCCCATGGTGTTCTAAATTAATTCTATTAGTGACATTTCTCCGATATTGTGTCTGTAGTGTGTCCTGCTAAATGATACAGGTGTTGTTCATGTATCTCTACAAGTCTTGGCCCTTGGTGTTCTAAATTAATTCTATTGGTGACATTTCTCAGATATTGTGTCTGTAGTGTGTCCTGCTAAATGATACAGGTGTTGTTCATGTATCTCTACAAGTCTTGGCCCTTGGTGTTCTAAATTAATTCTATTGGTGACATTTCTCCGATATTGTGTCTGTAGTGTGTCCTGCTAAATGATACAGGTGTTGTTCATGTATCTCTACAAGTCTTGGCCCATGGTGTTCTAAATTAATTCTATTGGTGACATTTCTCAGATATTGTGTCTGTAGTGTGTCCTGCTAAATGATACAGGTGTTGTTCATGTATCTCTACAAGTCTTGGCCCTTGGTGTTCTAAATTAATTCTATTGGTGACATTTCTCAGATATTGTGTCTGTAGTGTGTCCTGCTAAATGATACAGGTGTTGTTCATGTATCTCTACAAGTCTTGGCCCATGGTGTTCTAAATTAATTCTATTGGTGACATTTCTCAGATATTGTGTCTGTAGTGTGTCCTGCTAAATGATACAGGTGTTGTTCATGTATCTCTACAAGTCTTGGCCCTTGGTGTTCTAAATTAATTCTATTAGTGACATTTCTCCGATATTGTGTCTGTAGTGTGTCCTGCTAAATGATACAGGTGTTGTTCATGTATCTCTACAAGTCTTGGCCCATGGTGTTCTAAATTAATTCTATTAGTGACATTTCTCCGATATTGTGTCTGTAGTGTGTCCTGCTAAATGATACAGGTGTTGTTCATGTATCTCTACAAGTCTTGGCCCTTGGTGTTCTAAATTAATTCTATTGGTGACATTTCTCCGATATTGTGTCTGTAGTGTGTCCTGCTAAATGATACAGGTGTTGTTCATGTATCTCTACAAGTCTTGGCCCATGGTGTTCTAAATTAATTCTATTGGTGACATTTCTCCGATATTGTGTCTGTAGTGTGTCCTGCTAAATGATACAGGTGTTGTTCATGTATCTCTACAAGTCTTGGCCCATGGTGTTCTAAATTAATTCTATTGGTGACATTTCTCTGATATTGTGTCTGTAGTGTGTCCTGCTAAATGATACAGGTGTTGTTTATGTATCTCTACAAGTCTTGGCCCTTGGTGTTCTAAATTAATTCTATTGGTGACATTTCTCAGATATTGTGTCTGTAGTGTGTCCTGCTAAATGATACAGGTGTTGTTCATGTATCTCTACAAGTCTTGGCCCTTGGTGTTCTAAATTAATTCTATTGGTGACATTTCTCCGATATTGTGTCTATAGTGTGTCCTGCTAAATGATACAGGTGTTGTTCATGTATCTCTACAAGTCTTGGCCCTTGGTGTTCTAAATTAATTCTATTGGTGACATTTCTCCGATATTGTGTCTATAGTGTGTCCTGCTAAATGATACAGGTGTTGTTCATGTATCTCTACAAGTCTTGGCCCTTGGTGTTCTAAATTAATTCTATTGGTGACATTTCTCTGATATTGTGTCTGTAGTGTGTCCTGCTAAATGATACAGGTGTTGTTTATGTATCTCTACAAGTCTTGGCCCTTGGTGTTCTAAATTAATTCTATTGGTGACATTTCTCAGATATTGTGTCTGTAGTGTGTCCTGCTAAATGATACAGGTGTTGTTCATGTATCTCTACAAGTCTTGGCCCTTGGTGTTCTAAATTAATTCTATTGGTGACATTTCTCCGATATTGTGTCTGTAGTGTGTCCTGCTACAGGTGTTCATGTATCTCTACAAATCTTGGCCCTTGGTGTTCTAAATTAATTCTATTGGTGACATTTCTCCGATATTGTGTCTATGCTGTACCCTGCCACATGGCATGGTCGTTCATTATCTGCCCAAATCTCAGTCCCTGGTGTTCCAGATAAATTTTATTGGTGATATTTCTACATGCCACTATCTTAATCCATCCAGCATCATATCCCTCGGTCTGCCCCACATCTTTTATGGTTGATGTTTCCAGTCGTCATGATGATTTCCAGTCTCTCTTCCCATTATGTGACCAAAGAACATTGTTTATCTCTTCCTTATAGTTGTATATAATGTTCTACTTTCTTTAGCCTCTTCCAGGCAATCATTGTTAGTTACTCTGGAAGTCCAAGCTATTCAGAATATTTATCTCAGAAAGCTCATCACCACTGCTTCCAAGCTCTTTCTAATTTGCTCATCCACTTTCCAAGATTCACTGCTACACAATGTTAAATGTATCTTTCAGTATTCTCTTTCTGGCTTTTAACAAGAGTGATTTATTACATAAGATGCTTTTCATCTCCAGAAATACAGCTTTTGCCTTTTAAGGATATGTCTAAAAATGCAATGATGATAATTTGTACTGAACTATACTTACCAGCCCATTCCACTGATCCCATCCAGGAGGGATATGTCTGACGCCTCCATTTCGAGGAAATCCATACTGTGAAAAGAGAATGAATTGACATTCAATAAATAGACATGGCCACTTGGTTCAAGCCCAGAACAAATTTTGCCCATATGAGAGTCATGTTGAGAAAGTTTTAGTGTGACACATTGATGTTTTAGCAGAAACATGTCAGCTGCAACTGAAAGTTTTAGTGTGAGACATTGATGTTTTAGCAGAAACATGTCAACTGCAACTGAAAGTTTTAGTGTGACACATTGATGTTTTAGCAGAAACATATCAACTGCAACTGAAACTGACTGTTGTATTTCAATTTAAGGAGTTGTTTGGTCTGAGAAAAAAAAAGGATGAAAAACTATTGTTATATGTTATACATTATTAATTTTACATATGGCTGTGAATCGTGGGCAATTTGTAAGCTATTTGTCTCTTTCTTTCTTCAGTCTGCTTTCAGAGGTAGTGTCTCAGAACTAGTTATGCACTAATCTAGTTTAAAGCCAGCCCTCTGTTAAGATCTGAACTTACTTTTGAATCTGAGGCAAACATCATGACCTCAAAGACTCCATTTTGTAAATAAGCAAGAAAATCAATTGAAATCACAGAAGTTGTTTATTGTATTTTATAACAAGAGGAGAAGCATTTAATTACCATACCACTGTATGTATGAGCTGTTAGAGCTGTAATGGGATTCACTGTAGTGAAGAGGTCAGGCCACCCGCCTTGCACTTTGAAGGTCTTGGGTTCATTTTCAGATTCCATCATTAGGTTCACAGGTGCCATTTTTTTCAGAGACCCAGGGGGACATCACTGGAGCTACAGAGTTTATTCTCTTTGAAATGTTTTCGACAGGCTGCTCTACAGAAAGATATGAGCCATGCTGGATAAAGTTTGAAGCAATGAAGTTGATCCTCTCGCTTTTACGCCCATTTTTAAAGTAATTAACCATATGAGTCTATCACTATATTCTCGGTGTGCCATAATAACTACTCTACTTTTATTGTCCAGCAGAAAGAAGAAAATGTAATGAACACATATCTATAAGAGATATGACCTATTTAATCACACTGTAATAAGCAAGGAGATTATACATGAATGCAATTCCTACCATGATTTCAGAAATACACAAAACAAAAACCACATAAAGCATGACTCTTGGCACCCTGCACTAGAGTTCTCCATTGTTTAAAGTAACATCCTGTTCAACAGCCTGGGTTATAAAGTAAAGTAAAAGTCGATTCAAGGGTCCAATCTCCCTTGGTGAAACTCCACTTCAAGAGGTGGAATCACTCATCTATTTGGGAAGCAATGTGAACAAAGATGGAGGAAATAGATAGAGATATTAAAATAAGAATACAAAAGGTAAGTGGAGCTTTCACAGCACTAGGAAATTTATAGAAATCAAAGGAAGTTAAACTTAGCATGGATTTTAGAATTTTTAACTCCAGTGTCAAATTGGTACAATCGTGTGGGTCAGAAATATGGAGAACAACTAAAAGATTTACTAATGGAGTGGAAATATTGCCACATTGGTGTCTGCACAGAATACTTGGAAATAAATGGTACGACAGAATCACAAATGTAGAGCTAATGGAGAGAACTAAAAAAATTGATTTGTTTGGTTGTTATTGGTTTGAAGACTGAGCACAACCCACTATTGGCAACACTTATCGTAATCCGGAACGGATCTTAGGCCTTACCCACGTTGGATTGGAAGCACTAGACTTGAGTTTTGCTCTTGTTTGAGCTCGTCAGTAGTGCATATCCGATCCTGTGTCCAGTCAGGGATATTTAAGGCATTTAAGACATTTAAGGCTGAGTCGACCTGAGGGACTAGATCAATTGTACAAACGTGATTCTGCTCTGATGTGGATCAAACTCTTGACCACCAGGCCAGCAAGCGAGCATCTAACCACTACATTAATGTGGCTGCCAAATACAATTGCACGTCCTTTGCAGAAGGTTGCAGATACATCCAGCCCCTATTGGCTGTTTGTAATTTACTAGGCAATTTCACTTTCTGTAGTTTGCCATTGCTTTCTGAATGATAAATCACCACTGACGTCTAAATGACCCGCATGTGTACCCATCCCCCTATATTGCTGTCAGAAAAGACAGTTTAAGCATGTTAAACCTCTCAGCCACACTGACCTCCATTCTGGGTTATAAGTGGAACATGCAGTTACAGTTAGTTTGTCCTTTTATTACTGCATGTTACATTCAACCCTAGCATGTATTGGCTGTCTGAGATTCTCTCTGCAGTTTTACATTCAGTAGTTTGCCAATGCTTTCTGAATGGCTGATGCTCATACCATTGTGAAAAACAACAAAAGGCAATCTGCTCCCAAATCGCTGGGAACTGACTTTGACTGGAATATTCTTAAACAAGTGAATCGGTACAATGATCTCAGAACAGTCATAACATCTGATGTGAGAGGCCTTGAAGAGATTAGAACAAGAATCGCCATGGTGAAGATGGCGAAGGTAGCCTTTTGCAAGATGGAATGATATATTCCAATATCAAATTATATCAATATCAAATTATATCAAATACCAATATTACTGACCAATAAAAAGATGTCAATGGCAACGAGAAAAAGAGTATTGAGGTGCCACATAGACTCTGTGCTGTTGTATAGATGTGAAGCGTGGACAATGAGCAAACAGGCTGAAAAACATCTGATGACTGTGGAAATGTGGTTTCTGAGGAAAATGCAAATAATAGCATGGACAAAAACAAAAAACCAATGACCAAGTCCTACAAGAAACAAATGAAAATTGTAAACTGATTAGAGAAATTAGACGTAGACAGTCATAATTTTTCGATCACATTATGAGAAGAAATAAGTTGGAGAACTTGCTGACAATTGGCAAGTTAGAGGGGAAGAGAACAATGGGAAGTAAATACCTGGATGGATTGGCCATGTGGCATGGTCGAATCAAGAACACCGAGCTGATCTGGTAATCGAGTGAGATAGCGAAACATGACCGCCCATGCTTATCAGCATGGAACATGATGAGGATGATGATCTCGACCCAATTTGTCTGGATTGTGAAACTGCATTCACTGCCCATAGGCCACAGATGCCAAAATATCTATCGATATTTCATATTATTGTTTTTGCGCTCGCTCTATTTGAACTCAAGTGTAGTCCATACATACTACTTCTAGTAGTACTGAATTGAATTTTGCGTGTGGAATAACTTTCCCTATTACCACTGTTCCTCGCCATCGGGCAAACTCACTCAAACTTGAGAGGTACTTGTAATTTATGTGCCCAAGTCAAGGATGAGAAGTCAACATTTTAGTCCAACTGACCGGTGTAGGGGTTCAGCCCCGTAACTCAGCATCAGCATATCAGTTTAAAAGCGATATTTCATATAAATGATTGTGTTTTCATTACCAAGAAAGTCTTCCAAGTCGAAAGGATTGACTTCATTGCACTGTGTTTTATCCCACATGGCTCAGTCTCTTTCTGCAGGGTGGCCTGCCGAAAGCATTGCACAAAGCATGAATTCCATAGCGCTAGCGACGACCCCCAGAAGTCTCCGAGAAAAATGCATTCGTGAATCGAAAGACGTAGCCCAGAATTGAACCAACAACTTTCAGAGCAGACGGCTTGACCACTTCACCACGGAGACTCCCTTTCACTACCAAGAATGTATAGAGGTTAATACGTACTTCATTCAAGTATTTTCCGGCAAAGAATGTGCTGTATCCATTTGCTTGCAAGTAAGTTGGAAATGCGTTCACCTCCGAAGTCTTCTGCCAGGTCACACTGCTGCAGTTGCCCGCCTCGCTGTTGTTGGTGACCAGATGATTGTGGATGTACTGGCCTGTAAGAATACTTGAGCGACTGGGACAACACAACGGGCTGGTCACAAACTGAAAGGGTAGATGAAAATACAGAGCAGATTAATCTCTCTACATACCATTAGTAGAATTTGCAAGAATCAGGATTATTAAAGCAATTCAAATACACAAGAAAAGAGTTGATATAAGAAACTTACACCATTAGCAGAATCAACAAGAAAGAGGAATATTAAATCAAATGAAATACATAAGTAAAGTGTTAATACAAGCAAATTACATCATTGGTAGGATCGGCAAGAAACAGGATTATTAAAGCAATTCAAATAAATTTTCAACTTCCTTTTTTTTTTTGTTCGCTTGAAATGTGTCTATAACTGCAATGTTGTCTCTTGTATGAATTTATCTGTCTTTTTTAGTTCACTCAGTGGTCCAAAGAGTTAGCTTCTACTGTTGTTTCTCTAGGCCAGAAGGTTTGCCTAGATATGTTATATTTTGGGCAATCTTGGAGTATGTGCTCTGCTGTCTGCGACGCCAATCCACATGTGCACATGGCTGATTCACCAATCTTGAATTTTGTATATGTGGTTGTGTAATCTATTGTGTTCTGTTCTGAGGTGCAGAATAATGATTTGTTCTGGTCTGTCCATAAGGTAGTTGTCTTGAGCAGGTTCTGGTGGCTTTCTAACTGATTTGATCATTCTTTTCTTTTGGTGGTATGTAACGGTTACATTAGGTTGTTCTTCTATTGCTCCTTCCTTAGCCAATCGATCAGCTCTCACATTTCAGGCTCTATGATGACCTTTCACTGGTTGTCAAAGTTCAGAAAGCAGTGTTCTTAGTACTTGCAATTTCACAGACAGGAGCGACTCAAGTACTGATTTTGCATCTGTCAATAGCACCACAGGTTGTGTACCATTGCTGGTATTTAGTAATTTCTCTGTTGCTACATTGATTGCCTGGATTTCTCACCATTGTTATGGCAGTACTTTCCTGATGGTACCCTGGCTGTGTCAATATTATTATTTGGGTATTCTATGTACACCCCCACTCCTCTATTTCGAGCAGCATTTTGTGCTGACCCATCTGTGTAGACTCAGATCCAAAGGTCCTGAGGGTATTCGTCATCAAGGAAACATTCAAATAAATAAGTAAAGTATTAATACAAGCACATTACATCATTGGTACAATCAGCAAGATTATTAAAGCAATTCAAATACATAACTAAAGCATTAATACCAACAACAAAACATAAAAGCGTCCAGTTTTTGATTGATTGGATTATGGAACCATTTCTGATCACACTTGAAAATAACCCTTAAGTGCTCTGGTCACTATTTTTAGGTTATACTAGGAGAAAGAGTGTAAACTCCAGAGCACCATCAGTAATGTTAACACATGAAGCAGTTTTGGTTTCATAACATTCTAAATTTATTTCATATGTCATAGCACAGTACTTGCTTATGATTAGTGTTACTTATAGAACTTACGTTCTTCTTCTTTCAGCCTTCCAAAACTGCTGATCTCTTCACAATATGCACAATCTCTTTAACTCTTTATCTGCTCACAGTCTCACTCTATGTCAAAACCGCAAATGTCTTATCTGTTCAAAGCCACGGGGTACGGTATATATTTGACATATATTTTTCTTAACTTAATATGTTTCTGTAAATAAATTTGACCTGACTGTTTTATGGATTATTTTTGTGTTTCTATTGTATTTTTATTTTTATTAAAGGATAATAAAACTCCAGAATTATTATTGGAAAACCAAAAAGTTGACAAATTAAATTACTTTCTGTACATACAGAATTCATTTCTACACTAACCAAGTTCATTTCTGGGCATTGGGTTGGAGTTTGTTGATAATAAAACACCTAGGACTCCCAGAAGAAACATGACCAACTGATGCCTCATCTCAGCTTCTCAGCGTGTGCTATGCTAAATCATGATCTTGCTAAATCCTAATATACCTCTCCACAAATATGAAGTTGCAACTCTGGCCTTGCACACCCAACAGTTTTCTGAACTTGGAGAGGGAAAGGACAGCTCTGCTATATAGCCCCAGTGGTACTTTGATACTTGGTCGGGTCGTGAGGAAAGTCTCAGCAACAACCTCACTCCAATGGATGCAACCTCAAACGACCTCAGCCCCAATGCATCATACATAGTCTTCCTGAGGATTCACCAACCAACACTATCCAAGTAATTCAAGGAAGGACACTACACATGAGACATGTTACTTATCTTATAAAGGAATCCTCATTCTTGTTGGCAAGAGCTCTTACAGTTTGCCATACAGAGAATGGGTATCTGGGTCACAGGACAAATCCTACAAGGCTGCCCAAAATTTACCAGACAGCTATGGCAATATGGCCCACAGGAACAATCCAACAAGAATGCCTAGAACTTGCCAGATTATGGAAATATGTCCCAGAGAAGCAATTCTACAAGACTGCCCAAAATCTGCCAGACAAACTATGGAAATATGTCCCACAGAAGAAATTCTACAAGACTGCCCAGAAATTGCCAGACAAACTATGGAAATATGTCCCACAGGAGCAATTCTACAAGACTGCCCAGAATTTGCCAGACAAAGAATAGAAACCTGGCCGTCAGGAGCAACCCTGCAAGACAAATTGTGGGACAGCAGTGAAGACCTCAAGGTCACCTACCTGTTCATGACTCATGCCAGAATAGATGCAAGCATCTGATGAACACATCAAGCATACTCAAACGGGGGAACCACAACAATAGACAGTCAGGGACACAATGTACTTACCATGTTGGTGAATGTCATCCCTTGGTCTGCAATGAGCTGTTTAGTCTTAGGCATCGGATACTATAGAAGAAGGGGGAAAAGGCATCAATCTATGCAGCAAAACCTAAAAACTAAAATCACTATCATGATATAACATTAACTGTTCATGTCTGGCAGTCATTGAAGTTCTATATAAATAACACCGGAAAGGTAACCCGGCCAACAAATATCTGAAGAAACTGGATGTGTCGGCTGAAAGGTGTAAATATCACAGCTCTGTTGTAAACAGGCACAATGTAATTATGTATAAAACTGGAAAGGTCAGCACTGGAAAACATTGTGATGACTGGAAAGGTCAGCACTGGAAAACATTGTTATGACTGGAAAGGTCAGCACTGGACAACACTGTGATGACTGGAAATGTCAGCACTGGAAAAAATTGTCATGACTGGAAAGGTCAGCACTGGAAAACATTGTTATCAGTTATCAGTTGGGGTATCTTCACTGCACTCCGGACAGGTCCATAGGTGCTCAGATCTTCCCCCCAGCATATGCATCAGCATCTGGTGGCTAATAGTGCCAGTTCTGTGTTGGCTGACAAGGCACCTCGTTTTCCAGATGTACCTCTCACGTCTGGCTGTGCCAATTCTTACTCCCAAGTCTTTCATCCTGGACAGCGATGTGGATTCACTGACGTCAAAGTCCTCTGTTCTCGACATATCTTTAAGGGCGTTAATAACATCGGCACGATCCATGGACTGGCCATCTACAGGAGGTGCAGAGCCAGCCAGTTTATCAGCTTGTTCATTTCCCTCGACTCCCGCATCAGGACGAAGATGAAGGTGACTTTACGGACAACAGACTTCCGCAACGACTCAGTCCACTGTCTATGTACAGATCCAGTTTCGATCTTCCGAATCATGCTCATTGAATCACTTAGTACACACACCTTGGTATAATGCTGTGATCCCAGCCATATGAAAGCCTGTGTAACTGCCATCACCTCCATCGTTATGCTGCTCGTGGTCATAGAGTGGGCACCACTGGATTCTTGAATGGTTCGGCCTGCTGAATGGGCTGTAAATGCCCACGCACTTCTCTGCTGCTTTACAACAGATCCATCTGTATAGATGAGCACTTCGAGGCCATCTGAGTGTTCACAGATGAGCGTGTTGACCTCTGCATTGACAGCGGCAGGTTTCTGCTCTCTGCACCGTCTGTCGAGTGTGATAATGCAGGAGAAAGTGCACTTACAAGCTGGAGGCATGGCACTCATTCCTTGCCGGGGTTGATACTGGTAAGACTGCAGACCTGTCTAACAACATCTTCCGTCCGAACCCATCCATGATTTGCTTTTCTCTGAATATAGCGTTATGCAGAGGGTGCTGCTCATCTACACTTATTTTTAAGTATGCACGAGCTCTCCAGATCTTGATCCTGTGGTTTATTGTCGGGAAGTCAAGGAGGTATCTCATTGCTACACAGCTGGTGTCTCCCATGCAGCCCAAAATGATGCGCATGGCTTCGTTTTGTACCTTTTCAAGTCTTCCAATCTATGTAGGGCTGACAGTGAGGATGGCCAGGGCATACTCGATGGGTGAAAGCACCAGTCCTTGGAACAGAAGTATTAGCAATTAGCAGTCTTTGCTCGATATTGGCAGTCGCCATGACTCTCATTGCTGATAAACCTTTTTGAACTTTTGTTATGAAATAATCGACATGATCTCTGAAAGCCTCATGCCAAGATATGTCATTGACTGGGTTCTACTCAAAAAGCTCTCATCCATTCTTACTGCCGGCAGGTCTGTGTTCACAATATGGTTGTTTAGGGAGAACCATGTAACCGATGCCTTTGCAGGGTTGACAAGGGCACCGGTATCAGCACACCATGAGGAAATTCGATCTAGTTCGCCCTGCATATCATTGGCAACCGCCTATCTCGACCCTGTCGATACACGAGAATGTCATCAGCAAATGACAGAGTCCTACCCCTCCCATCCAACTGTTGTTCAGTGATCAGCACCGTATACACATTGAATAGTACTGGTGACAGTGGTGAACCCTGCGGCAATCCTGGACATATCGTTATCGGCTCAGAAGACCAACTCCTGCATCTTAGTACCACCTTCCTTTGGAGCAGAACTGCAGCTATCCATCAAACAAGGTGAGGGTGCACTTTCAGTCTGAGGAGGGTTTGCATCAAGTGCTCGAAGGATACTCTATTGTATGCGTCCTCTAAGTCTATGGCGGCCGCACATGTCTCTTCTCTGACCTTAAATCCTTCGTAAACATCTTGAGCAAAGACCGCCGCATTCAGCCATGACTCTTTGTTACATTTGTATCCTCTAAGTGTGGGTGGGAAGCAGCCAAGTTGTTCCAAGTCGCAGGATTTGAATAAAGTCATCGTCCTATGGGCCACAGTCTTCAGGTTCGCCAACTCAACCTGTGGCATGTTAGCCTTTCTGGCTTTTTGCCAGTCTTTGACAGCCTGCCCCTCTCCCAGCCATGCCTTCTCGACCTCTCCATTCTACCATGGTGGCTGCAACCTTCTTTCTTGTCTCCTGCGGGAGGAAGTTAGTTTTCTTCTTCTGATCTTGCTTATGACGTCTTGACCAGTGTTGTCATACGGGAAGGCATTTGTCTTGTTTCCTTGACTCTAGGCCCTGTCTTTCTCGATTAGGATGATACAAGGGTAGTGGTCACTGTCGCGGTATCCCAATGTGTCTTACCTGCACCTTGGTGCGATGGTGGGTGACACCAGGGCCAAGTCAATGATGCTGTCAGAGTCACCTGGTCGAGTGGCTATTCTAGTGACCTTCCCATCATTCAGACAGATTAGGGCAGTAGATGCCAGGGCGTCCTCCAGATCTTCTCCCTGTCTATTGGTGATGCTATTCCCCCATTGACTGCCTCTGGCATTGAAGTCCCCACAGTAGATGATATGCCTTTCATCCATATCGAACAAACTCTGCCATTGTCACACGTCGACCTTCCCATTATGCGAATAAACGTTCACGATTACAAGCGGCACTGGCGTCATTATTCTTAATGCCTGCACTTGCAAGGCATCACTGTTCCAGGCGGACATATCGATCTCAGACACCAGTATATTGTCGCGGACCAGAATGGCCTGTCCGAGGTGCCGCCTGTTAAAGAAGCCCTGAAATCCCACGACATTGACTGTTCTGTCGCCGAGCTGTGTTTCTTGTAAGACTACAATATCGTTTCTGTAGAGTAGTTTTTCAAGAATGGGTCGGTGTTGACTAAATGACGCACAGTTCCAGTACAGTACTCGAACGTGTCCGATGCCCAATCTGTCACATTTTAATTGCCTTCTGCGTGCGCCTGCTCTCTTACCACGCTGTGTCCTTGCCGGTCATCTGGTCATCATGTTAGGCTTAACTATCACCACCGGGCACCGATGATACGCCGAAGGGAGTCCGGGTACACGTGCACGAACTCCGTTGCACGTTTTGGACTCCATTTCACCTCGAAAAACACACTTAATCTATAAACATTTTGGAAAAAACACGTTCCATTTTACGGGACGAAGAAATGTTCTGCCATCTTGCTCCAAGGGAACTCACTCCGGAAACATTGTGATGACTGGAAGGTCAGCATTGGAAAACCTTGTGATGACTGGAAAGGTCAGCAGTAGAAGAGGGAGAGAGCAGAGAAATGATACTGAATGGATTTCCAGAACACCAGGGGCAGAAATATGTGGGGAAGCATAAACGCCTATGTCAGTTGGCATGGCACAAGATAAAGATGAACCTGTACATTGTGTGCAAAGTGTCAAATGATTTAGGCAATCGACATTTGATTTTCAGGACAAGCAATGGTACAAATGTAAGGATTTCGGGTGAAGAGGGAGGGTGGGTAGATTAAAATGATGAGTTTGCAGTCTCATATCCCCATTTTGAAGAAAACAATGTACCACTAGCCACATAATCTTTAGAGATTAGGAAAAAAATATTAGTTGCATATCCTTTACATGACATTGCAGTCAACCCAAGCATTTTTTGGCTGTTTGTGATTTCTTGGCAAGTTTACGTTGAGTAGTTTGCTATTGCTTTCTGAACGACCTGCACTCACACCATTTTGTAAAAACCAACGCAAGGCTGTCAAATTGCCCGCAGCTGTGTTTGGAACATGGTATGTGGGATTAAGAAATGCATCCGTAACTCCTTCGCCACAGAGCCTAACAAGAAAACATAGTATAAACTGAAATCCTGTCAAGAGAATAACAAACAATAAAACAAGTCACACAGACAGTCACAGGAGATGGATCCAAACATAGAGAGTGTACTGTGCCAAGGATTTCCTCTCTAGTTACTAAGCAGTACCAGTAGGGAGTGGGAGGTAACCAATGTCAACAATGAAACCGGAAAGGGGTGTGGCGCTATTCATCTATTATAAATTAGCGACTCCAAAATCAGGAGAGTTTGCATACTAATAATGTTAAATTCCCTGATTATGTCAAGATAGCTATAAAATAGAAACTGATTAATGGGCATTGTCTTTCACTCCTTTGTTAGACAAAGATACACTCCCAGTCTTGAAATATTATGTTTCTACCCGGAGATCTTAGGAGTCTTTCTAAGACGTAAGTAGACCTTTAAATCCCTTTTATATAGATGTGATACATTGTTCTACTATATATTATTCACCTATCTTGGCAGCACTGTGTCACAAGCTGCCACAATTGATGACAAAGTGAATGCAATAATCTCCAAGGCCAGTGCGGCTTTTGGCAGACTGTACAAGAATGTATGGGACAGAACTGGAATAAGCCTGCAAACAAAGCTAAAAGTCTACAAAGCAGTTGTATTATCCACACTGCTATATGCTTGTGAAACCTGGACTGTTTATCAGCGACACACTAGGAAATTAAACCACTTCCACACAGTCTGCCTAAGGAAGCTACTGAAGATTAAATGGCAAGACAAGATTCCAGACACTGAAGTCCTAGAAAGAGCATCCATGCCCAGTATCCACACTCTACTGATGAAGAATCAGATTCGCTGGGCTGGTCACTTGACTCGCATGCCAGATCACAGGCTCCCTAAACGAATTTTTTACAGCGAACTGCGTTGTGGTAAATGCTCCCAAGGTGGCCAGAGGAAACGCTTTACGGACACTGAAAATTTCACTGAAGGCTTTTGGAATTCATCATGACACCTGGGAGGCTGCAGCCAGAGACCGAAATTCGTGGCGTGCATCATTACGCAAGGGTGCAGTCATATGTGAGGCAACCAGGACTGCAAGAGCTGTGAAGAAAAGGCAGGACAGAAAAACCACTGCAGGAAATCTTCCTCCAGAAACATCCAGCATTCCTTGCCCACATTGTCAAAGAACATTTCGAGCCAAAATAGGCCTTACCAGCCATCTTAGAACCCACGGCTCCATACCTTCAACCCTACTGGATGAAATGAATGGTCATCATCATTCTTGATGGACAAACAACATATATTATTCAATTTGCATCCATTTTTATGTGTGTTTTGCAGGTTTCAACTATTAAAGTAGGCAATCACATCCCAACAGTAATTGTGAAAATTGCTTGCTGTAATGTGATTTTTCAATGGCGAGAAATAGCCGTTTTTCCTTTTCATAATCCAGCGATGACCATTTAATATTGTTATGATATATTCATAGCGACTGCAATGAATGCATGTTTATATTTGTGACATAGTGCTCGACAAGCTTTCTCTTTTGCTTATGTTAAGCTAACTGCTATGAATATACTAACATATATGTTTAAATGTACATTGGTGTTTTACACAAAACTAATAATTTTGGCCCAGTGCAGGCAGCCTGGCAAATCACCCCCGCACATCCTGGCACGCCAAATTGCACCTGGCCAAGACTGCTCTTGTTCTGGGTCAATTCTCTACTACATTGTAGTGAAGGCAAGTGGGGTTCCTGTGCAGTATAGTCAAAATTTAATGCAAAATTATTCACAATGGGTACACTGAAACCACACAATTTGGTAAAGCCTAGGTAGGACTTGACTGCCTTATAGAGAAAAGCTGATTCTGGAACACAGGGTAAGCCGGCAATATTAATAATATTATATACTCATGATTTGTGGTGACATGTATATGTCTTTTTCAAAAGAAATATACCCACGCTTGGACGACATGGCGTAACTTAGAATGCTGAAGTCACAGGAGGCGACAAAGAAGTGTTTGATAGAATGCTAAGTCTAGCCAAACAAAATGTCCAGAGAAAAGCATTAATCTAAAGGAAGGAATTTATTTATATTATCCAAGACAATCCCATAGCGAAAAATGGAGCAGCATTTATCAGAAATATTAAAATATTTCATGCAGATTTGGGCAGCAAACCACGCTTGCCAACCTACAACTAGAAAGGGATCATATTTATGTCTGTAATGAATTAGATTGGTGACTATATGAAGGATAGTACTAGGATTCCTTAGGAACTGAATTTGTCTCTCTCTAGGAACGATATATTCTTTTCTAGAATTTAAATATTGAGCACAACCCACTACTGGCAACGCCGATCACATTCTGGTATGAACCTAAGGCCTATCCACGTCAATATGGAAGCACTATACTCGAGTTTCGCCCTCGTTTGAGCTCATCAGTAGTGCATATCCCTGACCGGATCCGGAAACAGTTCCGGATCACGCGTGTGAAGCGGGTGTGTAACCACGCGGCACACAATGGACACACCAAATTATCACAACAGAACATCACAACGCTACCCATCGTAGGCTATGCTCAAGATTGCCCAATCGCCGCGACCGACGTCCGTCAATCGATGGGACCCGAACGATCAGGACTTCTCACCGGCAAGGAACACCAGGCCTCCTAAATCCAGTGAGCAATAATCAATTGATTATGTGGTTGTTTCGGGATTTGAAATTTAAATATTGAGCACAACCCACTACTGGCAACGCCGATCACATTCTGGTATGAACCTAAGGCCTATCCACGTCAATATGGAAGCACTATACTCGAGTTTCGCCCTCGTTTGAGCTCATCAGTAGTGCATATCCCTGACCGGATCCGGAAACAGTCCCGGATCACGCGTGTGAAGCGGGTGTGTAACCACGCGGCACACACTGGACACACCAAATTATCACAACAGAACATCACAACGCTACCCATCGTAGGCTATGCTCAAGATTGCCCAATCGCCGCGACCGACGTCCGTCAATCGATGGGACCCGAACGATCAGGACTTCTCACCGGCAAGGAACACCAGGCCTCCTAAATCCAGTGAGCAATAATCAATTGATTATGTGGTTGTTTCGGGATTTGAAATTTAAATATTGAGCACAACCCACTACTGGCAACGCCGATCACATTCTGGTATGAGCCTAAGGCCTATCCACGTCAATATGGAAGCACTATACTCGAGTTTCGCCCTCGTTTGAGCTCATCAGTAGTGCATATCCCTGACCGGATCCGGAAACAGTCCCGGATCACGCGTGTGAAGCGGGTGTGTAACCACGCGGCACACACTGGACACACCAAATTATCACAACAGAACATCACAACGCTACCCATCGTAGGCTATGCTCAAGATTGCCCAATCGCCGCGACCGACGTCCGTCAATCGATGGGACCCGAACGATCAGGACTTCTCACCGGCAAGGAATACCAGGCCTCCTAAATCCAGTGAGCAATAATCAATTGATTATGTGGTTGTTTCGGGATTTGAAATTTAAATATTGAGCACAACCCACTACTGGCAACGCCGATCACATTCTGGTATGAACCTAAGGCCTATCCACGTCAATATGGAAGCACTATACTCGAGTTTCGCCCTCGTTTGAGCTCATCAGTAGTGCATATCCCTGACCGGATCCGGAAACAGTCCCGGATCACGCGTGTGAAGCGGGTGTGTAACCACGCGGCACACACTGGACACACCAAATTATCACAACAGAACATCACAACGCTACCCATCGTAGGCTATGCTCAAGATTGCCCAATCGCCGCGACCGACGTCCGTCAATCGATGGGACCCGAACGATCAGGACTTCTCACCGGCAAGGAACACCAGGCCTCCTAAATCCAGTGAGCAATAATCAATTGATTATGTGGTTGTTTCGGGATTTGAAATTTAAATATTGAGCACAACCCACTACTGGCAACGCCGATCACATTCTGGTATGAACCTAAGGCCTATCCACGTCAATATGGAAGCACTATACTCGAGTTTCGCCCTCGTTTGAGCTCATCAGTAGTGCATATCCCTGACCGGATCCGGAAACAGTCCCGGATCACGCGTGTGAAGCGGGTGTGTAACCACGCGGCACACACTGGACACACCAAATTATCACAACAGAACATCACAACGCTACCCATCGTAGGCTATGCTCAAGATTGCCCAATCGCCGCGACCGACGTCCGTCAATCGATGGGACCCGAACGATCAGGACTTCTCACCGGCAAGGAACACCAGGCCTCCTAAATCCAGTGAGCAATAATCAATTGATTATGTGGTTGTTTCGGGATTTGAAATTTAAATATTGAGCACAACCCACTACTGGCAACGCCGATCACATTCTGGTATGAACCTAAGGCCTATCCACGTCAATATGGAAGCACTATACTCGAGTTTCGCCCTCGTTTGAGCTCATCAGTAGTGCATATCCCTGACCGGATCCGGAAACAGTCCCGGATCACGCGTGTGAAGCGGGTGTGTAACCACGCAGCACACACTGGACACACCAAATTATCACAACAGAACATCACAACGCTACCCATTGTAGGCTATGCTCAAGATTGCCCAATCGCCGCGACCGATCGTCCTGCGTCCTGATCGTTTGGGTCCCATCGATTGACGGACGTCGGTCGCGGCGATTGGGCAATCTTGAGCATAGCCTACGATGGGTAGCGTTGTGATGTTCGGTTGTGATAATTTGGTGTGTCCAGTGTGTGCCGCGTGGTTACACACCCGCTTCACACGCGTGATCCGGGACTGTTTCCGGATCCGGTCAGGGATATGCACTACTGATGAGCTCAAACGAGGGCGAAACTCGAGTATAGTGCTTCCATATTGACGTGGATAGGCCTTAGGTTCATACCAGAATGTGATCGGCGTTGCCAGTAGTGGGTTGTGCTCAATATTTAAATTTCAAATCCCGAAACAACCACATAATCAACTGATTATTGCTCACTGGATTTAGGAGGCCTGGTGTTCCTTGCCGGTGAGAAGTCCTGATCGTTCGGGTCCCATCGATTGACGGACGTCGGTCGCGGCGATTGGGCAATCTTGAGCATAGCCTACGATGGGTAGCGTTGTGATGTTCTGTTGTGATAATTTGGTGTGTCCAGTGTGTGCCGCGTGGTTACACACCCGCTTCACACACGTGATCCGGGACTGTTTCCGGATCCGGTCAGGGATATGCACTACTGATGAGCTCAAACGAGGGTGAAACTCGAGTATAGTGCTTCCATATTGACGTGGATAGGCCTTAGGTTCATACCAGAATGTGATCGGCGTTGCCAGTAGTGGGTTGTGCTCAATATTTAAATTTCAAATCCCGAAACAACCACATAATCAATTGATTATTGCTCACTGGATTTAGGAGGCCTGGTGTTCCTTGCCGGTGAGAAGTCCTGATCGTTCGGGTCCCATCGATTGACGGACGTCGGTCGCGGTGATTGGGCAATCTTGAGCATAGCCTACGATGGGTAGCGTTGTGATGTTCTGTTGTGATAATTTGGTGTGTCCAGTGTGTGCCGCGTGGTTACACACCCGCTTCACACGCGTGATCCGGGACTGTTTCCGGATCCGGTCAGGGATATGCACTACTGATGAGCTCAAACGAGGGCGAAACTCGAGTATAGTGCTTCCATATTGACGTGGGAGGCCTTAGGTTCATACCAGAATGTGATCGGCGTTGCCAGTAGTGGGTTGTGCTCAATATTTAAATTTCAAATCCTGAAACAACCACATAATCAATTTTCTAGAATTGTCTTAACTTCACAAGTTGAGAGTTAGGCTGCGCCACGTGTGACCTTCCCTGTCCTTTACGGTCGGTGCTGGCATAAAAGACAAACTTTACTGTACTATTTCCAATCTTGATTATTGTTTAGTCACTGCTCTGTTCTAAAACCAGTTAAAGTCTGAAATATTTATATTCCTGGCTGTGCAGTATAAAGTCTGAAATATGTTTATTCACTCCTATGCAGTTTAATTATTCCTATGCTGAGCTATTTTAATTCAATGCCAGGCAGTGCTATTCTTGTGTTGTTTCTTGAGTAACTCTGAAGGAGCATCAGTTCTGTTGGGTTAGGATTGTTTCCAATTCTTTTTCTAGGACAAATATCACCAGTTAAGGTAGCTAGTAGGGACTTGTTCATATAAATCTATATGAACCTTCCATATGAAAGGTTGTATAATAAGCATGATCCTAGTGTAGGGATGGAAGATTACCTCCATTCCTATGACTCACCATTTGTTGTTTTGTCAAACTTTATTTGCAGAGTTGTTGTGGCATCACCCCACAAGCTGCATTGCCATCATCAACATCAGCACCATCAACATAATCAATGTATTAATTATCAACTGTAACAACAATAGCCGCTATCAGCATCAAACAGTGGCACAACTACAACGTTACACATTATTGTTTAAGGACACCTCCTTGTAGTATTTTACCATTCAAGTGGCATTGTGTTAATCAGAATACATGGACTTATAAATTCTGTATACCAAGCTACATTAAGATTTTGGGGACAATTGATAAGAAATCATACAAGAACATTAGTAAGGCCACACTCACCAATCCCTGTTATCATAGTGAAGTAATCCTCAGTCGGCATTGAGAAGGAAGAGAGGAGAGACAGTGCAGGAAGCTACAGAGGAACATCGTGGCGTGGCGGACCTAAGCTGAGTATTGAACAACCATTCCGATCCAACAACCACACCAACTGCCTCAGCAACCTCAATGATTAGTTCGACCAAGTCAAGTGTTGTGTGCTCAATAGTTTTCAGAACAATATCTTCTTGATATATTCTTTTTCTAACAATTTCTTTTTCTCCTTATGGGAGTTACTTTTCTAAATTTGTAATAAATCATAATATCTGTTTTATAGATATTACTAAACACTAAACTATTTGAGGTTTATTGCATTTTACCTTTAACAAGTAATGAAGAGAATAACAGAGTCAGGAAGGACGAAAATTGTATGTAATTTATGTATCTCTCTTGACTTTTCTTCTTTCACAGGACAGCGTAGCACAGATAAATAAACCTGCTAACTTTTATCAGTCGATCAGCTGTCAGTTTTACCTTCTGTTTCCTATGCCACTGTTAGGAAAGTAGACTCTTTTGGGACCAGTATTTTACTTCCTAGTCTAAACGAGCCATTTTGTCTTCTTCTCCTTCAATGGGTAGACTTTCCTAAGGGTCAGTCTTTGTGTCTTCTACTACATGTTTGGGGGATTTCTCTGTGCTGTAGATGACCACACTACAGCATTCAATTCCCATTATAGTATTTATATGCCATTTTCCTTTACTCCGTATGGACCACATCATTGTTAATTTTGCAACTTTTTATCATGACTTCTCTTGTCAGAATGTGATCTACACATACGCCAGTAGACAGTGCTTGCAGACTAACGTCATCACAACATGACATGGTCTGTGTGTATATTTCTGTGCATGAGTGTGTATACATATACAAGTGTGTTTGTGTGTGTGTGTGTGTGTGCGCGCACCTGCAAGTGCACATGCCTATAATTTTTTTTAAACATATTTGTATGGGTCTGTGTGTGTGTTTGTGTATATATGTGTGTGTGAGTGTTTATGTGTTAGTGTGTATATTTGTGTTCATGTATATATGCACAATTATCTGTCATACATTCATACACATATTTATATAAACATTTACATAAGCATTAAGGTATGTTACGATATATATGCTGGCTCCGTGGCAAAGAGGTTATGCCGCAGTTTGTAATCTTGCATACCTGCATTCAAAACACAGCTGCGGGCGATTTGGCAGCAGACTGCCTTGCGCTGGTTTTTTTACAAAATGGTATGGGTGCTGGTCATTCAGAAAGCAAGGGCAAACTACTGAATGTTAACTTGCCAAGAGATCACACCAGCAAAACATGCTGGTGTTGACTGCAATGTCCTGTAAAGGTTATGCAACTAACTTTATATATATATCCATCCATTGGCACCTTGCCGTCTTGACAGACGATAGTTTGTGCTTTAAAAAGGCATAATAACTTTTAACTATGGCGGTAGCGAGTGTGACTGATAAGGCCAATTTGCGCTGTAAATGTCCGTTCACAGTGGGTGCATCTGAACACGTGGTCATTTCCACCATCATGCACCATCTTACGTCTCAAACGCTTGGTGTGTGACTTTTCTGCAATAATTTTCTCCTTTTACTTTATTCCATTTATGATATTTGCCCTCCATGCAACACGTTCAGCGGCGACTTGCTCCCAATGTGCATTATCAATGCCTGTATCAATCATGTCCCGCTTACACACATCTTTGTATCGTAGTAGAGGCCGACCCTGAGATCTCTTACCCATCTGTAATTCACCAAAAAAGATATCCTTTGGTATTCTACCATCATCCATCCTCCTAAGATGTCCTATCCATCTAAGTCTACGAAGACTGAGCATGGAATAAACTGTCACACAACCTGATCTTTCCAATACTTCAGTATTTGTGATTTTGTCTTGCCACTTAATACCAAGAATTCTTCGCAAACACCGCATATGAAAGCTGTTTAAATTGTTCTCTTGGTGTGAGTAAGTTGTCCAGATTTCACTGTCGTAGAGAAGAGTACTAAGGACACAGGCTTGATAGACAAGGACTTTTGTTTTGGCAGTAAGCTTCCTGTTCTCCCAGACTCTTTTTCTTAACCTGTTCATTGTTGTTGCTGCCTTACCAATCCGGATGTTGATTTCCTGATCTAGGGATAATTTGCTATTAACCACTGATCCTAGATATGTAAAATGGTCTACTATCTCTAGTTCAGCGTCGTCAATAAAGATTGATGGTACCCCATGTGCACCTTGTGACATAATCTGTGTCTTCTTTTTGCTAATTGTTAAACCAAATTCAGAACAAGCATTGGAGAATGCAGATAGTAGACATTGCAATTCTTCCTCAGAGTGGGTCGTAACTGCAGCATCATCTGCAAAAAGCAACTCTCTGATCAGTACCCTCCTAATTTTGGTCTTAGCCTTCAATCTCTGAGCATTGTAGAGGCCGCCATCTGAGCGTGAGTGAATGTATATACCACCATCCTGATCACGAAATGCATATTTCAGTAGAAGTGAAAAGTATATTCCAAAGAGGGTGGGAGCTAGTACACAACCTTGCTTAACTCCACTCTTGATTTCAAATTCTTCAGAAGTTGCACCATCAAACTTGATTATACCCTTCATGCCTGTGTGGAACGATTCCACAATGGACAGAAGAGTTGGTGGGCAGCCAATCTTCTTTAGTGCCTTGAACAGACCCTCACGACTGACCAAATCAAATGCCTTTGTGAGGTCGATGAAGGCAATAAACAGTGGTTGATGCTGTTCACGGCATTTTTCTTGCATTTGTCGCAATGAGAATATCATATCAGTGGTAGACCGGTTCTGTCGAAAGCCACACTGTGATTCGGGGTAGACTTGATCTCCTAGGACTTGAAGTCTGCGCAGAACAATTCTGGCAAATACTTTTCCAACAATACACAGAAGTGAGATACCCCTATAGTTGTTGCAGTCGCTCCGATCCCCCTTGTTCTTGTACAGTGTTATGATGCTTGAATCTTTGAAATCCTGTGGGACTTGTCCTTCACGCCAGCATAGCTCTACTAGCTGGTGGATCTGTATAGTGAGTGTGTCTTGCCCACTCCTGATAACCTCTATTGGAATCCCATCCTTACCTGGAGCCTTGCCAGATGCAAGTTCATTTATAGCACACTTAACTTCTGTTATGGTGGGAAGTGTGTCCAGGTGGTCAAGAGTTGGTAGAGCCTCTATGGCATTGAGGGCATCATCCGCTAGTTTGGTCTCACTTGAGTAAAGCTCCAAATAGTGCTCTACCCATCTGTCCATCTGCCGTTTCTTGTCAGTGATGATTTCTCCAGTCAAGGTTTTCAATGGTGCACTTCTTTTGATCACTGGACCACAGGCTTTCTTTATTCCTTCATACATGCTTCTTATGTCTCCCTTATCACATGCGATTTGAATGGACTCACATAACTTGATCCAATAATCATTTGCACACTGCCTGGCAGCCTTTTGCACATCCTTCCTAGCTTGCCTTAGCTCACTCAGAGTGTTACGCGTTGGTCTTTCCTTGTTTCTTAATAGAGCTGTCTTCTTCTTATCAATCAGGGGCTGCAGAGTCTCGCTGTTGGCCGCAAACCAGTCCTGCCTCTTATGATCCACAGTGCCGTAAACCCCTACGGCAGTTTTATAAAGAGTTTCCTTAATTTGACCCCACTTTTCATTTACTGTACAATTTTCTGGTGTATCAGTGAAAGCGTCTTCAAGTTGCTGTTGAAACTGAAAGCACTTTTCAGGATCATGAGTGTTAATAATATTAATCCTGGGGCTAGATTTGTGTTTAGCTGTGTAGATTCTCTTTGGTCTCAGTCTAACCCTTGCAACAACCAAAGAATGATCCGTATCACAGTCAGCACTGTGGTAACTACGAGTCAATGATATATGGTTCAGATGTTGTCTCTGTGTGATGATGAAGTCCAGCTGGTGCCAATGGCCGGATCTTGGATGTTTCCATGTGACCTTATGCATCTCTTTTGTTTTAAAAAAAGAGTTTGTAATACATAGGTCATTACTGGTGCAATGCTCCAGCAGCCTTTGCCCATTTTCATTCATGCGACCGATGTTGTATTTTCCAAGGCACACTGGCCATGAACTCGAGTCCTTGCCCACACGAGCATTGAAATCACCGAGCATATAAATGTAGTCAGATTTTGGAACTGCCTTGATTACGGAGTCTAACTCCTCATAGAACAAGTCCTTCACATCATCAGAGGAATCAAGTGTCGGTGCATATGCAGTAATAATGGTGGCAAACCCACAAGAGGTTGCCAAGCGCAGGGACAATAGTCTTTCATTTCCTCCTGCTGGAATTTCAATCATTCCCAGTAGCGAATTCTTCACTGCAAAGCCCACACAGTGTTGCCTTTTTTCTGCCTGCCCTCTACCCTTCCAGAAAAAGGTGTAGTTGTTTTCCCTGAGTGACCCTTCCTCAGCGAGGCGAGTCTCCTGCAGGCCAGCAATATCAATGTTAAGACGATTGAGTTCGGCATCAATCACAGCCGTTTTTCTCACATAGTCAATATTGGTCAAGTCAGTGGAAAATCCTGGACACATGGTTCTCACGTTCCAGGTTGCAAGCCGTAGCTTGAGGTTTCTATTTTTATTTTTGTTTGTACCTGGTGCATTGGTTTTACAGCCTGCGATTCAGATTTTGTCCTAGCCCCAAGCACCCATTGAAGCAGGCAGGCTGTGGCGGATCAGCACCCAATTGGCTGGGGGCTGCCCAGCTTGAGGCGGGCAGTAGCTGATCAGTGACACCTATAGGTGTCTCCCACCGTCAGAGGCAACGCATCGCGCCCCATGTCTACGCCAACTGACAAGGACTTATAACACGTAACAGTTGCCTCTCGCTTTGATTCCGAGACCAGTTAAGACCAGGGATGGAGTTATTGCCTCTCCATAGCACAAAGCCTGGGCTAAAATATAGAGATCATGTGTTGCCCATGCAGCATGATCCCTCTCTCGGCCTGCCTAGTTCACTCCAGAGGAAAGGTAACACCCCTACATCTGGAACAAGACAAGCTGCAGAAGCTGCTGGATCAGCAAAGCAATGCTCTAACTGTCCGCCTGTCGGAGCTTCGATCCTAGACCAGTCGCCAACCAAGGCTTAGGGCCTGGTCTGCCCTGCCATGACAATTTTGTCTTTAGCTTGCATTTCCTCGCACCAGGGTAAGGCTTGTACCCTTCCAATTGCGCTCTTCCGCCCGAAGCCGTTGGCACAATGCGGGGTGTCAGGTTTGGTAAGCGCCGCCCAACGTTCGGCGCTAACAGAAACCAGGTAGTACCGTCTACTGTTATACGGTAGCTCAGTCATATCTGACTAAGACCTGACTAGTAACTTTATATATATATATATATATATATATATATATATAGAGAGAGAGAGAGAGAGAGAGAGAGAGAGAGAGAGAGAGAGAGAGAGAGAGAGAGAGAGAGAGAGAGAGAGAGAGAGAGAGAGAGAGAGAGAGAGAGAGAGGTTTAGCAGGATTAACATATCAACAGGACTGACATACTGACAGGCAGGACTGACTGACAGACAAAATGAACAGACATGACTGACAGCACAGACAGGCATACAGAACATACAATCAGGCAGACAAAGTCAGAGAGAAAACAAATATAAACAGACACAGAGGCAGACAGGACAGGCAGACAAAGAGACTGACATATAGACACCAAGTATTTCTTTGTTCAAGATCATGACACTCAAATATGAATATCTCCGCTTAGAATTGACATGCAGGCATCATTGAGGTACAGTTGGATTTGGGTTTGTCAATTCTAAGCAGAGATATTGAGTGTTGTGATCTTGAACAAAGAAATACTCCATCACTGAGCTCCTTGCAACTATAACTTGTTTGTGTTTAAATGAACATCTTAGCAACCATATATCCTTGCAATAGGGGCATCAAGACCTAACTGTTCATGTCATCTATACTTAGTAATTAATGAAAAATAATTAATTGGTGGCCATTTTTAATTGCTAATTAAGTCACGGCACATCCTATCGAGAAAGGAAAGTAACCACTGGGTCCGTAACATCATTCCGCATAATAAAATATACATCTAGCAGACTTTTAAGCTAACATTAATAATGCACAGGGCAATTAATGAATTAGTAATTAATTAGCGGCCATTTTAAAGATTTAATTAGGTTGTGATGCATCATATCCAAACATTGATGGCATGAGCAGTCAGGCTTCACTACCAGGATCGCAATGATGTATGATTCCTAAGATTTTCGTTTAAAAACAAAAAAGTTATAGTAGTAAGAAGCCAAATTTGGGTTATTTCAACTGTCACTTTGATTGGGACACAACGCAAATCTGCTCAGTGGGAGGATCCGTGAGTATTTATTTGTTAATCATTCATTGTTATCAGGACACTCAAATGTGAATATCTGCGCCTAGAATTGACAAATAGGAATGCAGGCATCATTGAGGTACCTGTGGATTTAGATTTTTAAGGCCTATTTTACTGTGGTGGTCTTTTAGTAAATAAAAAATTTGAAAAAAAGATGATCAAAATTAAATATCTTAGATCTACAACAATTCAATAACAATCTTCAATCACTGTTCAGGTTCATACGATCAAGACAATGCCTATTTATTATGTTTAATATCTCAAAACAAACCTGGCCAAATAATGCAACATCTTGATCATCTGTGAGAATAAACACAATGTTAGACTGTTTTGTTGCAACGGAAGAGCCTGATAATAAAATGAAAACACATATAATTGTCAGCACAGAGCAAGCTCGTTTGGTCGTTGCGGTCTCCATCTTGTATATCATGTCACATGATTAGTCAGGTGAGGTTGCGCAAAGTTGACAAAAGACACATAGACAGTTGTACGTTGACTGTAATTGAATTGTAAGCAGCTGGGCGGAACATAATAATATTAATAAAACACACAGTATCGACTGTAAAAAAAATAATAATAATAATTTGACAGAGAGGGTTTGAGAGTCATAATCGTCAATGTCTGCTCCAATCAGGAGCTTGAAGAAGAAGAAGAAGAAGAAGAAGAAGAAGAAGAAGAAGAAGAAGAAGAAGAAGAAGAAGAAGAAGAAAACGTGTGGACGGTTTCATTGGTACAGAATGAGAATGATTTAATTTGAGAGGTCCTGTTAACTGTTAGTAGTATTTTAAAAGTCGACAGGGTCGACTTCATTGCACAGGGTTGTATCCCATATGGCTCAGCCTCTTTCCGCAGCGCACAAAGCACGAACTCCGTAGCTCCAGCGACGACCCTCGGGAGTCTCCGAAAGCATGCACTCGTGAATCGTAAGGATGCGGCCCGAAATCTAACCCTCAACATTTGAAGCCTGAGGCAGACGACTTGACTACTTCGCCACGGAGACTCTGTTAATAGTATAAGTAGAAATTAAATTAATAACATTGTCTTTGTGTTTTTGGTACTTGCTCGCTTTGAACTCAAGCGTAGTCCATACTCACTACTTATAGTATCACTGGACTGAATTTTGCATGTGAATCAACTTTCCCTATTACCAGTGTCCCTCGCCACCAGGCGAATCCACTCCAACTTCAGGGCTACCTGTAATACACACATAGTCCCGGGGTTCTGGACCCAGTCCCATGAACGACTACGGTAGTGATGTAGCACCCAAACACGTAGTCCCAGAGACCCAGAGTACCATGAGGAATGGCGTCCCAGCACGCGTAGTCCCAAGGACCCAGGCCATGGGATAACACGGCGCCCCAGCACACACAGTCCCGGGGTAGTGGAGTACATTAGGCGTCACACGGGTCTCCTACAGGCGACTCAAGTCGGTAGACTCCAACGAATTAGAGCAATATCCCAATTGATTATGCCAAGATGCGTATTGCAAATAATAAATATAAGTGGCTGCGGCTATACTCCACAGATCTCTGTGAGCGTAGCTATGTGTGGGGAGGACTGTAAGGTTCACACAGCATTACTACGAAAGGGGTCATGTACAAAGCCTTGCAGTAGTTGTGGGAAGGGGGTGACCAACAAACTGTCGCTATCCCTGGGCTGTGGCTATGATCGGCTAAAGGCGGTGAATAGATACCACCAAGTTGTGAAGCCACACAGACATTTGGGCCATGTCACCCCCAGCGAAGCACCCAGTTAGAGAGATGCCTGGGAGATAATGTACCAGGCACTGTATTGTGTCTAGATTGGATTTCCGCTCACCCTTTAGAGATAAAGACCCTATAGAGCGTACTGGAAATCATGCCAACCTTAAAACAGCTACAGCAGCAAGCACGTGAGTATGTGATGCCATACAAAGGGCGGAACAAAGCCACCCTCGCCTGGAAAATAGCTTAGGCGTGTGAGTGGGTCCGTGCGGACCTGCTCGTTCGAGCCGCCGGGCGATACCCAGCGCTTTTAGGGCAGGTCCAAGACGAGACCCAACACGCTCGGGAGTTGGAACAGATTGAGGCTGAGACCACCGCAGCCCTACGGTATGTAAATGGAGCCGCACGCGAGCCGCGACGTGAGCCACCGCGCCCCCGGCGCGAGCCAGTCGCCGAGCGCCCAAGACCCATCCCAAAGCCACACAACACTCATCCCACGGCCAGTCGTCTAGCCAGCCGCCGAGCCAGCCGCCGAGAGCCCAAAACCCATCCCAAAGCCACGCACCCTCAACCCACGTCCAGTCGCCGAGCCGATCGCCGCGCCACCGCGCCCCGGCGAGCCAAGGCAGCTTGATTTGGATCATACAAGCTGGAATGAGCCGTTGGAATATAAGCTCGAGCGTAAGGTTGCGTGTGGCTTGATGGATTACCGGGCGACCGCACCAACGTTGAATATATATCCAGACCCCGGAGGATTCCTCGATCTTATGTTCCAACCCACCAAGGCACTAACAGAGAAAGCGATAGAGAGGTATGGCATCGTCGAGATGTATATATGTCTACACGCTCAGTATTGGGCTAAAGATAGAAATGGTGAGACTATACGTGTGGAAGCCGACCACGGTAGTAACAACTTTGAGGTATTCCACGCCGGTGATATTGATAGAGGGCTGGAACTGGCCAGAGCTAAGATACGCCACGATGTTGAAGAATGTATGAAAGAAGGCTCGGGTTGGAACTTTAGGAAATGCTTACAGCTGGACATCCGCCTCTCACGATACCAACTATTCCACGGTTCTAGTTACTTTGAGACCCCTAAGGCCATCGCGAAAAAGAAGAGTGTTGTGAATGTAAAGAACCACGACAATCGCTGTTTCGAGTGGGCCATTCTCTCAGCCCTCTACCCAGCGCCTGACTATGTAGACAAACTGTACCATTATAGAAACCACCTGGGCGAGCTAAACTTTGAAGGAATCGAGTTATTGTTATCTTTTCAGAACCTGCAGAATTTCCTTCTTTCATCTAACATAACAAAGGCCAAGCGGGGTTTCGCTGCGATGAGGGTGATGGCGGCAGCAAACTGTGAGCAGCGCCATCTATGTCTTCTAATGAGGGGCTGGTCATGTCTGTTTTTGAGTATGCGATGGCTATCCTGACTCTCAGCCGTAAGCAGATAGAAAGGATGGAAAGGATACAGAACGATGTTATGCGCATTATTCTTGGATGTACAAAAGATACAGCATGCACTACCTTCTTGATTTTCCAACGATTGAAGACACAGACCTCTGACACACTTGAACTGTGGGCAGAAATAGCCTCATACAGGGATGCCACCGGTCAAAATCCTTTCCAAGATCTTACAGATTTAACTTTAACTGTGCTAATTTTACCTCAATCTAATGCGGACGTGGAGCGTATATTCAGTCAGATGGGAGTTATAAAATCAAAATTGCGGAACAGACTGAGCATCAAGAGTTTAACAGCTGTTTTGACTATTAGATATGGAATGAAAAGATATGACAAATTGGATCACAGGAGGCATAAACACGTTTCTTCCAATCATCATCATCATCATCATCATCATCATCATCATCATCATCATCATCATCATCATCATCATCATCATCATCATCATCATCATCATCGCAGGAGCAAACACAGCAGGAAATAGCTACAGTAACTGAATAGGAGTTGTCTGACTGGGATTGGCAGATCTGGAGTAAACTTCATTCTAATATTCAGTGATAACCCCGGGAAGGTTAACCCGGTCAACAAATGCCTGCAGAAGTCGGATGTGTCGGCCTACAGGCGCAAGAACGCAGCTCTGCTATAAACAGGCACAACGCAATTTTCTTCTTCTTCAGCTTTCCGAGTCATTGAGGTTCTTTGCTGCAAATACAACCCGTCTCCATTCGTCTCTCTGGTGGACCTTCTCTTGCCAGTCGTTGATTCCAAGTGCTTGTAGGTCTGTACATGTATTATCTCTCCACCGTCTTCTTGGTCTACTTCGGGGTCTACAGTCATTATTTCCTGAGTGTAAGCGAGTTTTGTTTCCCTATTATCTTCCATTATTTCTATATGCCCCAGCCATTGTAGTCTATTAGCCTTCATGATACCAGTGATTAGCGGGGACTTAAACAGATCATAAATGTCTTTGTTACTTCTTCTTTTCCACTCTCCACTTTGTGTATCCCTAATGGGTCCAAGGATGCGTCTTAAAATTCTGTTCTCAATGGTTTGTAACAAGGCTTCGTCTCATTTCGTTGTACTCCAGGTTTCAGAGCCATACAGCACAACTGGTCTGATCAGTGTTTTGTATATTGTGATTTTGGTGTTACGAGATAGCGCCTTTGATTTTAGTAGATGTTGTAGTGCATAGTATATCTTATTTCCAGAGTTGATTCTAGTTTGTATTTCTTCCCTTATGATGTTGGAGCAGTTGAAGATTGTACCCAGGTATTTGTATGTTTCCGTTCTTTTAATGGTCATATTATCTATTTGTATGTGGCCAGAGTTTTTAGCCATTCCGTCTCTTGAAATTACCATATATTCTGTCTTATCTTGGTTGATAACCAGCCCCATCTGTTGGGCTTTTTCCTTTAAGTGAGTCAATATTTCCAATGTCTTTTGTTCACTTTGCCCTATAATATCTATATCATCTGCATAACCAAGCAGCTTGGATGTTCCTCTAATATCACATTCCTCCTTTATCTTCCTTACAACTTTCTCTAGAGCCAGATTGAAGAGTAGCGGCGATAGTGCATCATCCTGTTTCAAGCCAGATGTTATTTGGAAGGGGTCTGATTTCCTGCCTTCATATGTTACTATATTATAAGTATCTTCCATACATAGTCTGGTCATGTTGATTAACTTCCTTGGTATTCCAAATTCCTGCATAGCATTCCATAGACTATTCCTATGGACACTATCATAAGCCTGTTTAAAATCCACAAAAAATGTTATGGAGATCTCTGTCAGAAGTCGGGGTGCCCCACTGGCTAGATGAAAGTATTATTCACTGGCGAGCAACCCCAAATAGTCAGTAACTGACTAGGGACAAAATCTATATGGCTGAACTACAGATTAAGCCCATGAATATCCAACGTACAGCTCCAAGTGGCTCGTTACAAAATTGAAATGAACTGTGCTTCATATTCGCCAAGGAATGGGAAAGAGAAGGTTAGCTAGGATAGATTTTTAAGTCTGAATTAAAGTGTACTGACAACTATCCCAGTACAGGTTTTCTCCCTGACTGCTCCCTTCCTTGGTGTCTAAGTGAACCCCCACCAATGCACACACACAACACGTATGCACAATTGGAATTACAAATATAACGACAGAACTATGAGTTACAATACTACAACATTTATTTACTAATCATAACAATAGACATATGATGGTTGTCAATATGAGGATGATTAAATCATATACATATTGATATTGATGACAAACATTACATAACTTTTACTTGAACTATCTGGATCTGTGGTCCAGATCCCCACTCTCCAATAGACTAAAAAAACAGCTTGCCGGTATTCTGACTACTCCGGTCAGTCCTGGCTCTACCTAGTCAGTCACTCGTTCTTGAGATCTATAACATAGGTGCTCCTTGTGAGAGCTTGAAAGAAAGTCAAGAATGTGTTATATCTAGTTCTACATCAGCACAATTCTAAGTAATACTAACACATACATTTACAATGACCAGTCTGGCCAAGTTTATCTTCCAGCTCTACTGCGTTCACCATCCTCCTTCTCCCTACTGTCTTTAGTCTGGACGGGCTTTTCAATTGTCTCACACGCCTGTAATGATTACATTTCTGCCGCCCCATGTCCATGTCGCTAATACAGAAATTCTGTGTCGTACAGCCGCTCCGTCCAAAGTTGGAATAGCAGCTCACAGGGTCGGTAATGGTATTATAATAATGACTGATCATCCGAGCTTACAAGCCGTGACCAGTATCTGTGCCAGACTTCCGTGAATTGCCCTCCACCATATGATGAAAAAGGTTTAGCACCATATACCCCATAACACTTGTGGGTAATGTCTGTACCATTACACCTTTGCTACAAATGCAACCAATAGGCAAGGTGCCAATGCGCGCACAATAGCACAACACCAATTTATTCTTAGTGAGTTACCATATAACAAATCACATCAAATAAACCTAAGGTATGCGAATACAAAATGGCATATAAGATTATACTTACATACGGTAAATATGAATGCAAAAGGGAAGTAATATCCTTGTCTACAACAAACTGGAAAACATAGTTTCCATATATGTTACAGAACATATACCCAAATTATGCATATGACAATTCAACTATATCAACCTCCGATATACATACATTATAGTACTTCAAGATAGACATATAATGATACTCAACATAATAGCATAAGGCCTTATTAATGAGTAATAATATTGTATACCTACAAAATGAGATATACAACAAGTCTAATTGAAATGACCACACAGACCAGCCATATTGCTGACCTGTCCTGTTTAGTCGCCACTTAGTTACTGCTGTGGTAAGAATTAAAGAAATAGTCAGTTGACTATATTCGGTACACCAAATGCACACACCAAAAAGAGACTAGTCTAGTTTAGGAAGAAATGGCAAGCATCTGCTACGACACCTCAAGTATATCTAGACAAGATCTGCCTTTCTGCTTCTGCTGTCTGACTATATTTGTAGCCTCTTTACATTCATTTCTATAATGCTCTTCCTTTTGGATGTTATTGATGTCATTTAACCATACATGTCTGGCATTCTTCTTCCTAATGACTGCTTCTTCACATTTTTGATTGAACCATCTGTTCTTTCTATGCGTGGTTAACACACCGAGACATTCTTCTGCGGTAGATTGAATTGTATTCTTGATGTTCAACCAAGTTTGGTCAACGCTTTCCTCCGAAGGGTTTTGCAGAGTTTCAAGTTTACATTTTATTTCATCTGTAAATTTCTCTTTGACTGTAATGTCTTGTAGTTTTTCTCTGTTGTATGTTGGGTGTAATCTTTGTAATTTAGTATAGAAAGCTCTCTTAAGTTTTATTTTAAATTTTGCTCCAACGAGGAAGTGGTCACTGCTGCACTCAGCTCCTCTATAACTTCTAACTTGCTGTATGTTTGATGCGTTTCTGTTGTTAATTAAAATGTGATCTATTTGATTATAGATTCTCTTGTCACATGATTTCCAAGTTTGTTTGTGTATATCCTTTCTTTGTAGTCTGGTACTGCTAATCTGCAGTCTTTTGGCTTCTGCCAGGTTGATGACTCTCCATCCATTATCATTTGAAGTTGTATGTAGGCTTTCCATACCGGCCACTTTTTTTTTTATTAATTTGCTCTCTACCTATTTTTGCATTGAAGTCTCCCAGCACAATCAGGATGTCCTGTTTGGGTTTTTTTTCTATGGCATCTTCCAGATCATTATAAAAGTCTTCTTTAATATCATCTTCTTTCTCTTCAGTAGGTGCATGTACATTAATCATCGTTATATTTTTCCATTTACCTTTTATTCGTAATTTACTAATCCTGTCATTAAAAGCTTTAAAGTTTAAAACGTTCCCCCATAACTCTTTTTTGATGACAAATCCTGTTCCTAATTCATGTTTATTTTGGGTGTTTCCTCCATATATTATAATCATTCCATTTTGCTCTAAAGTACCCTCTCCTGGCCACCTTATTTCTTGAATTGCTGTTATATCCATTTGATATTCAACCAGCCCCCGGGTTAGTTCTTCGGCCGCTCCAGCTCGATATAGTATCCGTACATTCCATGTTCCAAATCTCAAAAGTCCTTTAACGTTCCAAGGTCGTTGTCCAGATAAGTCAGTCCGATATCGAGGCTCATGTATTTGTTTCGTAACAAAGAAAGGTTTTTACAAAGGTGGGGATGTTAACCCCATACTTCAACCCCCCAACCTGGAGGACCAGGGTATTTCTCTTTGTCTGTTCTCTACCCTTTGACCTGTCCGGCTTGCCGAAAAAAAAAAACTATGGATGAACGCAGTAGAAGAAGATATTCAGTGATAATAATAAATTATAATGTGCTACTTTATACAATTTTGAATGAATACCGCCAGTGCTTGTTTTAGTGATTTCACAAAACATATTATTGCAATTTAGTGCTGTTTTGGCTCGAGAGTAGTTCTGATTGGGATTTGGCGGATCTGGACTAAACTTCATTGTAATATGAAGTGATAATAATAAATTATACTGTGCTACTTTGTTACATTTGTAATAAAAATCGTTGGTGCTTTATTTGTGTGTGTGCGTGTGTGTGCGTGTGTGTGTGTGTATGTGTGTGTGCGTGTGCGTGTGCGTGCGTGCGTGCTTCATAAAAATATTGTGGTGTTTTTTCATCAAAAGGAAATGACAACACTGGTTTGGATGGGGGAGGGGGGGGGGGGGGGTTGAGGAATACTGCACATTGATTTTAGCCAAAAGGCCGAGTTTTACGTGGCCTTTATAGACCGCCAAAAATTATTTGATGTTAACATTTTGCCTTATTACATATTAAGAAACTAAGACTAAATGTTATATCACGGGAAAAGTGTTAACTGGGTTATAAAATTTTCATTTGTGAATAAAGAGCCATAAACTTTACAAAATTTACAAAGATAACTGAAAATTGTCCATATACTTATGTTTCATACAAAATTTTTAATATCTATCAAAACTATTTGTAAATATTAAGATAAATACTACAATCAATTAAATCATGGTCTATATATATGTTACATAGAAATAATGTCCCTTGAAAAGTATTATTATGTTATGTCCCTTTCCATTATTTTTATATCGTTTTCTTCATTGTGGTGGTATTTTGTGCAAAAGTGTATGCAGACGCCAAATGTAGCAATATTCTCTAAGTGTTTGTGTGATGACCGCATACAATTTATTATTCTATACATCAATTCATTTCAGACATTACATGCGATTTGCATTCAGAAGTTGCATACAAATAGGATTTGTAGGTATCATATTCAAACATTAAGATTTTATTATCAGTCAACAAACAAATGTTTCTAGTCCTATTGTGAGAGTTATTACTCTTGGAATAATAAGATTATTCATCTGTATTAGATTGTCACGGAAACCGAGCTAGTGTAGCGGCTAGATGCTAGCCTGTCGGCCCGGTGGTCATGAGTTCGAATCTGCATCGGAGTGAATTTTTACAATGGATCTGGCCTTCCTGGTCGTCCGTGATTGATGAAGGCTAGTTGTCGCAACGTTCTTTATTTTCCGTAATTGTGTTCTGTAAACTTGCACTAATTCGTGTTATTTGATATTGCTTACATTTCTACAGCTTTACCGCAGTTACAAGTTAGAAAACGTCTATAATGGCAGTGGAAATGAGACATGAGATTCGCAACTGCGAGCGCTAACAAGATAAGTCACCTGAACAGGTCAAGCAACCTGATATGGAGGGAAATAGCACGGGATAAGAACACAAAAAGACACGTGGCAACCAAGATGTGCAGCGTGGGAGCCAACAAAGATGTGCAGCGTAGGAGCCAACAAGAAGACGAGCGGAGAGAATCTAAGTGCGAGCTGCAGAAAATAACAAGAACCTCAAGCAACCTTTAACGAAGCTACCACGACAAAGGACGACGACAACCCACCATAAACAAGAGCCATACCTACGGAGAAGCAGAGAGAGAAGAAGGACACCACAGTTGGAAACACCGACTCACCGACAATCAAGTGGGTTGTCAAGCGTATCCAAGTGGAGCTATCAGACGAAGAAATCTTGAAGCAGCTACGAGAAGAAAATCTCCACATCCGTTTCTTGAAGGCGGAGCGGCTCCTCACCTACTCAAAGATTCCTACAACTTTGGCGGGCGGTGGTGACGACAGAGGGCAAGGAAATGCCTACCACAGTATCAATTAACAAGAAAATGCAACAACCAGAGAGATTCATCTCAAGAGTCAATCGATGTTCAAGATGCCAGAGGGCCGGCCACAGCAGAGCAGCATGTCGCAGTAAGACGGAAATCTGCCGGTACTGCCCCGATTACCACGCCTTCATGGAGTGTCCGCTGGCCAAGCTGGACACGGATTTCCGAGCACCCAACAACAAAATAAAGTGCGCTAACTGCCTAGGCAAGCATGGAGCAAGATACTTGGGTTGTCCGTACCTTCAAAGACACAGAGATGTCTTAAAGTTCGCATAACCACAAAAACTCCATATAAGGACGCAATGCGGAGGTGAGAGACAGCCACGTGCATATCACAAGCGGAAAAAGCTCAACTGCAAGACCAGATAAATGAGCTAAAGAAGCAAATCAAGCTGCTTCAAACACCGGCACCAACCAGAGACAGTGAAACACTTTTATTTTTTTAAATTTGCATATCCTTTACAGGACATCGCTGTCAACAGCAGCATCTTTCAGCTGTCTGTTGATTTCTTGGCAAGATTACGCTCAGTAGTTTGCCATTGTTTTTTGAGCGGTCGGCTCAGTTATCCCGCAAATCACTAGCGGGGTTCGAACTTGCTTCCAGTTCTCGCCCGCTACGAGACTCTGCGTGATAAACGGGATTACGGAGAAAGTGTTGTAACCCCTCGGTCAGAGAGACCGGCAGTGAAACACTACTTGCTGAAATTAAGAAGACCCGGAAAAAATATCAAACAAGAGGTGGAGCACATGGCGAAGACGACAAAGAAGAAAGAAGAGATCTTACAAGCAATCACAGCAGAAAGAGAGATGCTAAGAACTGAAAGGGAGCAAACCCAAAACAAACCAGCAGAAGCCGAGGAAAAGATCACAGAGAAGCAGCAAGATAAAACCCCAAAAAAGGCCGAGCCGGAACCGCAAGAATAGGCCAGCAGCCCAACCACGACGCCCAAGAGGGAAGCACTATATCCGAATCTCCGAAGGCCGCACAGAATACCCATTTCCACCTACCCTGGAGGAGTGCCTAGAATCGATAAAATTGTAAGAACTCAGTCACAAGGAA
>OY992892.1:72240267-72242696 GCA_963921405.1 Cepaea hortensis | reverse complement strand
AACCGTAGACCCCGAGGTAGACCAAGAAGGCGGTGGAGAGATAATACATGTACAGACCTACAAGCACTTGGAATCAACGACTGGCAAGAGAAGTCCACCAGAGAGACGAATGGAGACGGATTGTATCTGCAGCAAAGAACCTCAATGGCTCGGAACGACAGAAGAAGAAGAAGGAAAGAAGAAGAAGAAGAAGAAGAAGAAGAAGAAAAGAAGAAGAGAAGAAGAAGAAGAAGAAGAAGAAGAAGAAGAAGAAAAGAAGAAGAAGAAGAAGAAGAAGAAAGAAGAAGAAGAAGAAGAAGAGAAGAAGAAAGAGAAGAAGAAGGAGAAGAAGAAGAAGAAGAAGAAGAAGAAGAAGAAGAAGAAGAAGAAGAAGAAGAAGAAGAAGAAGAAGAAGAAGAAGAAGAAGAAGAAGAAGAGAAGAAGAAGAAGAAGAAGAAGAAGAAGAAGAAGAAGAAGAAGAAGAAGAAGAAGAAGAAGAAGAAGAAGAAGAAGAAGAAGAAGAAAGAAGAAGAAAGAAGAAGAAGAAGAAGAAGAAGAAGAAGGAGAAGGAGAAAGGAGAAAGAAGAAGAAGAAGAAGAAGAAGAAGAAGAAGAAAGAAGAAGAAGAAGAAGAAGAAGAAGAAGAAGAAGAAGAAGAAGAAGAAGAAGCAAGAAGAAGAAGAAGAAGAAGAAGAAGAAGAAGAAGAAGAAGAAGAAGAAGACAAAGACGAAGAAGAAGAAGAAGAAGAAGAAGAAGAAGAAGAAGAAAGAAGAAGAGAAGAAGAAGAAGAAGAAGAGAAGAAGAAGAAGAAGAAAGAAGAAGAAGAAGAAGAAGAAGAAGAAGAAGAAGAAAAGAAGAAGAAGAAGAAGAAGAAGAAGAGAAGAAGAAGAAGAAGAAGAAGAAGAAGAAGAAGAAGAAGAAGAAGAAGAAGAAGAAGAAGAAGAAGATGTATATAGACCATGATTTAAATAATTGTAGTATTTATCTTAATCTTTATAAATAGTTTTAAAAGATATTAAAAATTTTGTTTCAAACAAAAGTATATTGGACAATTTGCAGTTATCTTTATAGATATTGTAAAGTTTATGGCTCTTTATTCACAAATGAAAATTTTATAACCCAGTTAACACTTTTACCGTGATGTAACATTAAGTGTTTTATTTTCTTAATGTGTAATGAGGCAAATTTTTGACATCAAATCATTTTTGGCGGTCTATAAAGGTCACGTAAAGCTCGGCCTTTTGGCTAAAATTAATGTGCAGTATTCCTCAGCCCCCCCCCCCCCCACACCCTCCACCCCCATCCCAACCAGTGTTGCCATTTCCTTTTGATGAAAAAGCGCCACAATTGTTTGGAAAGCACACACACACACACGCACACACGCACACACAAAATAAAGCACCAACGATTTTTATTACAAATGTAACAAAGTAGCACAGTATAATTTATTATTATCACTTCATATTACAATGAAGTTTAGTCCAGATCCGCCAAATCCCAATCAGAACTACTCTCGAGCCAAAACAGCACTAAATTGCAATAATATGTTTTGAGAAATCACTAAAACAAGCACTGGCGGTATTCATTCAAAATTGTATAAAGTAGCACATTATAATTTATTATTATCACTGAATATCTTCTTCTTCTGCGTTCATCCGTAGTTTTTTTTTTTTTTTTTCGGACGTGATTGCCTTGTGCCTGTTTATAGCAGAGCTGCGTTCTTGCGCCGTTAGGCCGACACATCCGACTTCTGCGGACATTTGTTGACCGAGTAAACCTTCCCGGTGTTATCACTGAATATTAGAATGAAGTTTACTCCAGATCTGCCAAATCCCAGTCAGACAACTCCTATTCAGTTACCACTTACTGTAGCTATTTCCTGCTGTGTTTGCTCCTGCGATGATGATATTGATGATGATGATGATGATGATGATGATGATGATGATGATGATGATGATGATGACGATTATGATGATGATGATGGTGGTGGTGGTGGTGAGATGATGATGATGATGATGATGATGGTGGTGGTGGTGGTGGTGGTGGTGGTGGTGGTGGTGGTGGTGGTGGTGGTGGTGGTGGTGGTGGTGGTGGTGGTGGTATTGGTGGTGGTGGTGGTGGTGGTGGTGGTGGTGGTGGTGGTGGTGGTGGTGGTGGTGGTGGTGGTGGTGGTGGTGGTGGTGGTGGTGGTGGTGGTGGTGGTGGTGGTGATGGTGATGGTGATGTGATGATGATGATGATGATGATGATGATGATGATGATGATGATGATGATGATGATGATGATGATGATGATGAGATGATGATGATGATGATGATGATGATGATGATGATGATGATGATGATGATGATGATGATGATGATGATGATGATGATGATGATGATGATGATGATGATGATGATGATGATGATGATGATGATGATGATGATGATGATGATGATGATGATGAT
>OY992892.1:72157767-72235267 GCA_963921405.1 Cepaea hortensis | reverse complement strand
TAAGCCAAACACGATGGATGTCGATTCAATCTGATATTGTCAGAATATTGCAGCAATGGGTCGAGCTCAGAACTCATTTTGATATAGCAAGACTCAACGAGCGCTGTTATACAGCAGAACTTCTACATTCTATGTTTAGAGACATGAAAAACTATGTGTTTCTCATATTTCTCAAGCATATTCTCGGAAAGGTTCAAAGTGTGAATAAGAAATTCGAAGCAGATATATAGGATCCAACAAAACTACTCAGCGATCTCGTCCAACTCACTAATTCTATCAGTTCAAAGATTGCTATTCCTGGGGAAAAAATAACAGAAAGTGATGCTATTCAAGATTATTTAGATCCTAATCCTAATTTAGGTTATGAGTTTGAGAAAGAAATAGCAGGTTATAAGTTTCCTGATGAGAAAGAAATTCGTGGAAGGTGCATCCAGTTTTTAATAGAGCTATTGACACAGCTGCGTTTACGTTTGGCGGATAACGTTCGAGTGTTGCAGTCCATGTCATGTCTTAGTGGAAGTGAATGTCTACAGCCAATGAAGCCCTGTATATTGGATCTTGCTAAAATGTTTGTAGGAGATGCAGATACTCTCACCCGCGTCGATTTCCAGTGGAGAAAACTTCATCATGTGTAGTGGACACAGACCTCTGACACACTTGGACTGTGGGCAGAAATAGCCTCATACAGGGATGCCACCGGTCAAAATCCTTTCCAAGATCTTACAGATTTAACTTTAACTGTGCTCATTTTTACCTCAATCTAATGCGGACGTGAAGCGTATTTTCAGTCAGCTGGGAGTTATAAAATCAAAATTGCGGACCAGACTGCGCATCAAGAGTTTGACAGATGTTTTGACTATTAGATATGGAATGATAAGATATGGCAAATAAGATCACAGGAGGCATAAACACGTTTCTTCCAATCATCATCATCATCATCATCATCATCATCATCATCATCATCATCATCATCATCATCGCAGGAGCAAACACAGCAGGAAATAGCTACAGTAACTGGTAACTGAATCATTGGCACCTTGCCGTCTTGACAGACGATAGTTTGCGCTTTAAAAAGGCATAATAACTTTTAACTATGGCGGTAGCGAGTGTGACTGATAAGGCCAATTTGCGCTGTAAATGTCCGTTCACAGTGGGTGCATCTGAACACGTGGTCATTTCCACCATCATGCACCATCTTACGTCTCAAACGCTTGGTGTGTGACTTTTCTGCAATAATTTTCTCCTTTGACTTTATTCCATTTCTGATATTTGCCCTCCATGCAACACGTTCAGCGGCGACTTGCTCCCAATGTGCATTATCAATGCCTGTATCAATCATGTCCCGCTTACACACATCTTTGTATCGTAGTAGAGGCCGACCCTGAGATCTCTTACCCATCTGTAATTCACCAAAAAAGATATCCTTTGGTATTCTACCATCATCCATCCTCCTAAGATGTCCTATCCATCTAAGTCTACGAAGACTGAGCATGGAATAAACTGTCACACAACCTGATCTTTCCAATACTTCAGTATTTGTGATTTTGTCTTGCCACTTAATACCAAGAATTCTTCGCAGACACCGCATATGAAAGCTGTTTAAATTGTTCTCTTGGTGTGAGTAAGTTGTCCAGGTTTCACTGCCATAGAGAAGAGTACTAAGGACACAGGCTTGATAGACAAGGACTTTTGTTTTGGCAGTAAGCTTCCTGTTCTCCCAGACTCTTTTTCTTAACCTGTTCATTGTTGTTGCTGCCTTACCAATCCGGATGTTGATTTCCTGATCTAGGGATAATTTGCTATTTACCACTGATCCTAGATATGTAAAATGGTCTACTATCTCTAGTTCGGCGTCGTCAATAAAGATTGATGGTACCCCATGTGCACCTTGTGACATAATCTGTGTCTTCTTTTTGCTAATTGTTAAACCAAATTCAGAACAAGCATTGGAGAATGCAGATAGTAGACAGTGCAATTCTTCCTCAGAGTGGGTCGTAACTGCAGCATCATCTGCAAAAAGCAACTCTCTGATCAGTACCCTCCTAATTTTGGTCTTAGCCTTCAATCTCTGAGCATTGTAGAGGCCGCCATCTGAGCGTGAGTGAATGTATATACCACCATCCTGATCACGAAATGCATATTTCAGTAGAAGTGAAAAGTATATTCCAAAGAGGGTGGGAGCTAGTACACAACCTTGCTTAACTCCACTCTTGATTTCAAATTCTTCAGAAGTTGCACCATCAAACTTGATTATACCCTTCATGCCTGTGTGGAACGATTCCACAATGGACAGAAGAGTTGGTGGGCAGCCAATCTTCTTTAATGCCTTGAACAGACCCTCACGACTGACCAAATCAAATGCCTTTGTGAGGTCGATGAAGGCAATAAACAGTGGTTGATTCTGTTCACGGCATTTTTCTTGCATTTGTCGCAATGAGAATATCATATTAGTGGTAGACCGGTTTTGTCGAAAGCCATACTGTGATTCGGGGTAGACTTGATCTCCTAGGACTTGAAGTCTGCGCAGAACAATTCTGGCAAATACTTTTCCAACAATACACAGAAGTGAGATACCCCTATAGTTGTTGCAGTCGCTCCGATCGCCCTTGTTCTTGTACAGTGTTATGATGCTTGAATCTTTGAAATCCTGTGGGACTTGTCCTTCACGCCAGCATAGCTCTATTAGCTGGTGGATCTGTATAGTGAGTGTGTCTTGCCCACTCCTGATAACCTCTATTGGAATCCCATCCTTACCTGGAGCCTTGCCAGATGCAAGTTCATTTATAGCACACTTAACTTCTGTTATGGTGGGAAGTGTGTCCAGGTGGTCAAGAGTTGGTAGAGCCTCTATGGCAGGGATGGAGTTATTGCCTCTCCATAGCACAAAGCCTGGGCTAAAATATAGAGATCATGTGTTGCCCATGCAGCATGATCCCTCTCTCGGCCTGCCTAGTTCACTCCAGAGGAAAGGTAACACCCCTACATCTGGAACAAGACAAGCTGCAGAAGCTGCCGGATCAGCAAAGCAATGCTCTAACTGTCCGCCTGTCGGAGCTTCGATCCTAGACCAGTCGCCAACCAAGGCTTAGGGCCTGGTCTGCCCTGCCATGACAATTTTGTCTTTAGCTTGCATTTCCTCGCACCAGGGTAAGGCTTGTACCCTCCCAATTGCGCTCTTCCGCCCGAAGCCGTTGGCACAATGTGGGGTGTCGGGTTTGGTAAGCGCCGCCCAACGTTCGGCGCTAACAGAAACCAGGTAGTACCGTCTACTGTTATACGGTAGCTCAGTCATATCTGACTAAGACCTGACTGATGGTAACTGAATAGGAGTTTAAATATTGAGCACAACCCACTACTGGCAACGCCGATCGCATTCTGGTATGAACCTAAGGCCTGTCCACGTCAATATGGAAGCACTATACTCGAGTTTCGCCCTCATTTGAGCTCGTCAGTAGTGCATATCCCTGACCGGATCAGGAAACAGCCCCGGATCACGCGTGTGAAGCGGGTGTGTAACCTCGCGGCACACACTGGACACACCAAATTATCACAACAGAACATCACAACGCTACCCATCGTAGGCTATGCTCAAGATTGCCCAATCGCCGCGACCGACGTCCGTCAATCGATGGGACCCGAACGATCAGGACTTCTCACTGGCAAGGAACACCAGGCCTCCTAAATCCAGTGAGCAATAATCAATTGATTATGTGGTTGTTTCGGGATTTGAAATTTAAATATTGAGCACAACCCACTACTGGCAACGCCGATCGCATTCTGGTATGAACCTAAGGCCTGTCCACGTCAATATGGAAGCACTATACTCGAGTTTCGCCCTCATTTGAGCTCGTCAGTAGTGCATATCCCTGACCGGATCAGGAAACAGCCCCGGATCACGCGTGTGAAGCGGGTGTGTAACCTCGCGGCACACACTGGACACACCAAATTATCACAACAGAACATCACAACGCTACCCATCGTAGGCTATGCTCAAGATTGCCCAATCGCCGCGACCGACGTCCGTCAATCGATGGGACCCGAACGATCAGGACTTCTCACTGGCAAGGAACACCAGGCCTCCTAAATCCAGTGAGCAATAATCAATTGATTATGTGGTTGTTTCGGGATTTGAAATTTAAATATTGAGCACAACCCACTACTGGCAACGCCGATCGCATTCTGGTATGAACCTAAGGCCTGTCCACGTCAATATGGAAGCACTATACTCGAGTTTCGCCCTCATTTGAGCTCGTCAGTAGTGCATATCCCTGACCGGATCCGGAAACAGCCCCGGATCACGCGTGTGAAGCAGGTGTGTAACCACGCGGCACACACTGGACACACCAAATTATCACAACAGAACATCACAACGCTACCCATCGTAGGCTATGCTCAAGATTGCCCAATCGCCGCGACCGACGTCCGTCAATCGATGGGACCCGAACGATCAGGACTTCTCACTGGCAAGGAACACCAGGCCTCCTAAATCCAGTGTGCACTAATCAATTGATTATGTGGTTGTTTCGGGATTTGAACTTTAAATATTGAGCACAACCCACTACTGGCAACGCCGATCGCATTCTGGTATGAACCTAAGGCCTGTCCACGTCAATATGGAAGCACTATACTCGAGTTTCGCCCTCATTTGAGCTCGTCAGTAGTGCATATTCCTGACCGGATCCGGAAACAGCCCCGGATCACGCGTGTGAAGCGGGTGTGTAACCACGCGGCACACACTGGACACACCAAATTATCACAACAGAACATCACAACGCTACCCATCGTAGGCTATGCTCAAGATTGCCCAATCGCCGCGACCGACGTCCGTCAATCGATGGGACCCGAACGATCAGGACTTCTCACTGGCAAGGAACACCAGGCCTCCTAAATCCAGTGAGCAATAATCAATTGATTATGTGGTTGTTTCGGGATTTGAAATTTAAATATTGAGCACATCCCACTACTGGCAACGCCGATCGCATTCTCGTATGAACCTAAGGCCTGTCCACGTCAATATGGAAGCACTATACTCGAGTTTCGCCCTCATTTGAGCTCGTCAGTAGTGCATATCCCTGACAGGATCCGGAAACAGCCCCGGATCACGCGTGTGAAGCGGGTGTGTAACCACGCGACACACACTGGACACACCAAATTATCACAACAGAACATCACAACGCTACCCATCGTAGGCTATGCTCAAGATTGCCCAATCGCCGCGACCGACGTCCGTCAATCGATGGGACCCGAACGATCAGGACTTCTCACTGGCAAGGAACACCAGGCCTCCTAAATCCAGTGAGCAGTAATCAATTGATTATACATGAATAGGAGTTGTCTGACTGGGATTTGGCAGATCTGGAGTAAACTTCATTCTAATATTCAGTGATAACCCCGGGAAGGTTTACCCGGTCAACAAATGCCCGCAGAAGTCGGATGTGTCGGCCTAACGGCGCAAGAACGCAGCTCTGCTATAAACAGGCACAAGACAATCACGTCCGGAAAAAAAAAAAAAAAACTACGGATGAACGCAGAAGAAGAAGATATTCAGTGATAATAATAAATTATAATGTGCTACTTTATACAATTTTGAATGAATACCGCCAGTGCTTGTTTTAGTGGTTTCCCAAAACATATTATTGCAATTTAGTGCTGTTTTGGCTCGAGAGTAGTTCTGATTGGGATTTGGCGGATCTGGACTAAACTTCATTGTAATATGAAGTGATAATAATAAATTATACTGTGCTACTTTGTTACATCTTCTTATATATAAAAAAGACTTGTGCGTATCTCTGTCCGTATGTCCTTTATTTGTTCGCGAACGGCCCATCCGATTGAGATGAAATTTTCTACACGCCTTCCTTTCATTCCAGAGCTGTCAACTGTGATATTTTGTTAGTGTGAAATCGCCTGCTTACTCAGTATTATTTCATTTTTCATTTTTCATCATAATTTCATATATCTCAGGGGACCTAACTCTGTAAAAGTTATTTCAAGGGGCATAACTTTTCTGTATAACTTATAGTCATATTGTGGCATCGTTTTCAAAGATTTATAAACTCTTTGTCCATAGTTATGTACCGGCATATGAGTTATAATAAATAATGATACAATCTGTAAGGCATTTTCAAAGTTTTCATAAAAATGATGCACAATGCATAACATTGTAACTCATCTTTTTTTGCTTAAGAAGTTACTGTAGTCATGCAGGTGATTAGAAAGAGTTTTCATTAAAAATAATGGATGGTGTGTGGAAGGGCATTTTTTTAAGTTACTTTTTTTGTTGTATGAATTTAATGAGACGCTACCCGCCAGGAGCTGGGCGAAGTCACGCCGGGTCAGATAGATAGACAGACCCACCTTTTCGCTGCAGTTGTCTACTCCTCCTTTTCCTTCTTCTGCTGATGCTGCTGCCGCCGCTCCATTTACCCAAGTTAATTGTTGGGGGAAGATGTAAAGATCTTTCAAGTGCTCTTTCTAATGCTTTTTGTAAGTTGGTCTTCGTTTATCTAAGGTTGTTCTAACTGCAACCAATAAATGATTAGACAGACAGACAGACAGAGAGGGAGGGACGGACAGACAGACAGACAGACAGACAGACAGACAGACAGATAGTCGGTAACGGGAACGGGAACTTATATGACTACTTATATGAATTAAATGAGATGCTCCCCACCAAGGACTGGGCGATGCCGGGTCAGACAGACAGACAGACAGACAGACAGACAGACAGTCGGTAACGGGAACGTGAGCTTATATGACTACTTATATGAATTAAATGAGATGCTCCCCACCAAGGACTGGGCGAAGCCGGGCCGGGTCAGCTAGTTTGTAATAAAAATCGTTGGTGCTTTATTTTGTGTGTGCGTGTGTGCGTGTGTGTGTGTGTTTTCAAAAAAAAATGTGGTGCTTTTACATCAAAAGGAAATGGCAACACTGGTTGGGATGGGGGGGGGGGGGGGGGGGGAATGAGGAATACTGCACATTGATTTTAGACAAAAGGCCGAGTTCAGTGTTTACGTGGCCTTTATAGACCGCCAAAAATGATTTGTTTTTAAAAAGTTGCCTCATTACACACTAAGAAAATAAAACATTTAATGTTACATCACGGTAAAAGGGTTAACTGGGTTACAAAATTTTCATTTTTGAATAAAGAGTCATAAACTTTACAAAATCTATAAAGATATCTGCAAATTGTTCATACACTTTTGTTCAAAACAAAATTTCTAATATCTTTCAAAGCTATTTATAAAGATTAAGATAAATACTACAATTATTTAAATCATGGTCTATATACATGCTACATAGAAATAATGTCCCTTGAACAGTATTATGTTATGTCCCTTTCCATTATTTTTATATCGTTTTCTTCATTGTGGTGTTATTTTGTGCAAAAGGGTGTACATTTACAGGCGTCAACCCCAGACGCCAAATGTAGCAATATTTTCTAAGTGTTTGTGTAATGACCGCATACAATTTATTATTCTATACATTAATTCCTTTCAGACATTACATGCGATTTGTATTCAGAAGTTGCATATAAATAGGATTTGTAGGTATCATATTCAAACATTAAGATTTTATTATCAGTCAACAAACAAACGTTTCTAGTCCTATTGTGAGAGTTATTACTCTTGGAATAATAAGATTATTCATCTGTATTAGACTGTCACGGAAGCCGAGCTAGTGTAGCGGCTAGATGCTCGCCTGTCGACCCGGTGGTCATGAGTTCGAATCTACATTGGGGTGAATTTTTACAATGGATCTGGCCTTCCTGGTCGTCCCTGGTTTATATATTGTCGTACAAATGTGTCGATGGATGTGACTGATGAAGGCTAGTCGTCGCAACGTTCTTTGTTTTCTGTAATTGTATTCTGTAAGCTTGCACTACTTCGTGTTATTTGATATTGCTTACATTTCTACAGCTTTACCGCAGACAAGTTAGAAAACATCTATAATGGCAGTGGAATGAGACATGAGATTCGCAACTGCGAGCGCTAACAAGATAAGTCACCTGAACAAGTCAAGCAACCTGATATGGGGGGGAGCCAACAAGAAGACGAGGGGAGAGAATCTAAGTGCGAGCTGCAGAAAACAACAAGAACCTCAAGCAACCTCTAACGAAGCTACCACGACAAAGGACGACGACAACCCACCATAAACATGAGCCATACCTACGGAGAAGCAGAGAGAGAAGAAGGACACCAAAGTCGGAAACACCGACTCACCGATTATCAAGTGGATTGTCAAGCGTATCCAAGTGGAGCTATTAGGTGAAGAAATCCTGAAGCAGCTACGAGAAGAAAATCTCCACATCCGATTCTTGAAGGCGGAGCGGCTCATAACCTACTCCAAGATTCCTACAACCTTGGCGGTGGTGACGACAGAGGGCAAGGAGATGCCGACCACAGTATCAATTAACAAGAAAATGCAACAAACAGAGAGATTCATCCCAAGTGTCAATCGATCTTCAAGATGCCAGAGGGCCGGCCACAGCAGAGCAGCATGTCGCAGTAAGACGGAAATCTGCCGGTACAGCGCCGATCACCACGCCTTCAAGGAGTGTCCGCTGGTCAAGCTAGACACGGATTTCCGAGCACCCAACAACAAAAGAAAGTGCGCCAACTGCATGGGCAAGCATGGAGCAAGATACTTGGGCTGTCCGTACCTTCAAAGACACAGAGATGTCTTAAAGTTCGCATCACCACAAAGACTCCATATAAGGACGCAATGCGGAGGTGCGAGACATCCACTGCATCTCACAAGCGGAAAAAGCTCAACTGCAAGACCAGATAAATGAGCTAAAGAAGCAAATCAAGCTGCTTCAAACACCGGCACCAACCAGAGACAGTAAAACACTACTTGCTGACATTAAGGAGATCCAGCAAAATATCAAACCAGAGGTGGAGCACATGCCGGAGACGACAAAGAAGAAAGAAGAGATCTTACAAGTAATCAAAGCAGAAACAGAGATGCTAAGAATTGAAAGGGAGCAAACCCAAAACAAACCAGCAGAAGCTACGGAAAAGATCACAGAAAATGCCGCAAGATAAAACCCCAAAAAAGGCCGAGCCGGAACCGCAAGAATAAGCCAGCAGCCCAACCACGACGCCCAAGAGGGAAGCACTATCCCGCCGGATCTCCGAAGGCGGCACAGAATACCCATTTCCACCTACCCAGGAGGAGTGCCTAGAATCGATACAATTGGAAGAACTCAGGCACCAGGAATTCAGAAGGCGCTGGGAAGAGAAAGAAAAGAAGAAGCCCAAGAAACTCAGGAGACCGGTAGAATACCCAGATAGACACTATGACGGTGAGGACGGACACGGCTACACGTATTATATAGAAGACGGAGAGATGATCCCCCGCAGAGGAAGAAATCGAAAGGCAACAGAAACTCAAAATCGAAAGTGAAAAAAGGCGCAAAGAGGAAAATGAAAACATCGAAAAGCTTCTACAGACAATACACAACAAAGGAAGCAAGAAGACCAAACAAAAAAGTCCTTATAAGGACTGCAAACAGTCGAGCCAGACGAGCCAGGAGCCTTCACTAACAAAAGAAACCACCAGAGGAGACGGGAACAAAGGACAGCCGGAGACCAATCCCCCAGCTGACGTCCCACTGAGTGATAGGTCTGTTCTGTTTCATCTTGCGTGCAAGATGGCTTTTTAAAAAATAAATCATATATTGTGTGTAGAAACGGTGTCTTTTTACATTTGTGAACACAGCATATACATTCATACACACGTAACTACATTATATTCTGTGCATGGTGTAACTGCCTACATATTACCTGTTGACGATGATGGTTGAGCATTCATTTGCTCCAATGCATACCAAACCATTTAATAGAAACTCTTTCACACTCCACAGACGTGGTTGCGCACCTCGGAGGAGCAAATGGATCATCATAGTCTGGTAAGAATGAGGCAGCGAGGTGTGACGAGGGGATCTGGCCGATACTCGACGCCCAGAGGAAAGACGAGACGGACATATAATAAGATTGCTACTGGAACTATTAGTGTTGGAACTCTTCGCTGGCTGCTGAGGATGGGGTCGGAGCGCTTATGGGAATGTCCCGAATGCTGTGATGTCGGTTCCTAAACCAATCAATCAATCAATCAATCAATCAATCAATCTTTCACAATCTAGGCATTCTCATTCACACCTAGTTTCGTGTAAACAAGCTCAACAGTATTGCTGAATAACTTTTGTTTCCTAAAAATGGTACTCTTGCATATATCTACAAAATTTCCCCACATTAAACCTCGTCGCAAGCATTCCATGTGTTGCTGTATGGTAGTAAATCTTGGAATGTAAATGAATAAATTAGGAAGAACTTAGAAGCAACAAAGATGTGGTTTTTAAGACGAATGTTGTGGATTCCTTGGACTGCCAGTGTAACTAACAACGATTGCCTGAAAGAAGCTAATGAAACTAGAACATTATATACAACAATAAGAAAGAGACAAACAGCTTTCTTTGGTCATGTGATGAGAAGAGAGGCATTGGAGAACATCGTGGCAACTGGAAAGATCGAGGGGAAGAGAGGCAGACCAAGAGAAATAATGCTAGGCGGATTGAGACGGTTGCATGGAGGAATATCATCAGCAGAGTTGATCCAGAACACCAAAGACCGAGATCTGTGGAGAGCCATGAACGCCTATGCCAGCCGGTAGCGCACTTGATGATGATGATGATGATGCTGTGTGTGTGTCTGTGTCTGTGCGTGCGTGCGCGCGCGCGCGCGTGTGTGTGTGTGCGTGTTTACAGAATAATACATTTAATGTAATATTGAGGAAAAGGCAAAAAATTGTTTAGAAAATGCTCACGCATGTTAACAAAAAACGCTATTACTTTTACAGAAAGTTTAAAATTACTAAACTTTTTACACTGTTTAAAACCGTCTGTAAAATTCTTTAATTTCTATCAAACAAATTTGTGAAAGATTAAGAAAAACGTTACAATTAATTACATCATATAATACATACATGCTTATTTTATTAATGTCCATTGAAATAACTTCTTGTCCCCAGCATGGCGATTAGGCATTGAACCGCTACGGCCTCTGGAGTATTTATCTTTGTGGCTGCGGTTTTCATTTCGCATTTTCCTCATGTTGGACTGGTAGTATATGGTTCCGTTGCCCTGCTACTGAGTGAGTGCTTGGCGCGACGCTGTGAGTTGTGATATTCTACATGTCCGCTTTTGTTTGTACAGTGACCTGCATGTTCGGAACAATGGCTACCGGCTGTTGCTGAATTGACTGATTTGTCTTTTTTCGGTTCACGAGTGCATTTTCAGGAGACTCCTGGGAGTCGGCGCTGGAGCTACGAAGTTCGTGCTTAATGCGACGCTTTCGGCGGGTCGCCCTGCGGATAGAGACAGAGCCATGTGAGAAAACTCTTGGTGCCATGACAAGGCAAATTCCAGTCATCTCTCATAAATGACTATGACTCTCTTATAGATAATATACAGCAATCTGGAATATATTCCAGTCTCAGCCCAATTACGACCTTTTCAGCCCAATGAAGACATCCCGTGCCCTTTAGACAACATGTGTCAAACACTATAGTCATACCCACAGAAACCAGTGAAAAAGAAAAGATAACAATCACCAAACACCACCAACAACAACACACAAAATAGAGAGAGAGAGAGAGAGAGAGAGAGAGAGAGAGAGAGAGAGAGAGAGAGAGAGAGAGAGAGAGAGAAAGAGAGAGAGAGAGAGAGAGAGAAGGTGACGTGATTATTACGTGGGTCATTTAAACCTGGCCCTATCGGGCCCCATCACCTCAACATCTGATGCAGTCCCTCACTCCCTATACTGACATGATATGTCTTCTCTCACTCCTGCTTTATGGAGGAGAATCATTATCGTTCTTTTAGACTTTTAGCGCCGAGAATATCTGGTGGACATCAGCAAGGGTGATGCCATTTCTCCTGCTTGGCAGTCCTCCTCTTTCCCATATAATGGTATAGGTAACCCCATATTCATGTATACATTTCTAAATAAATTCACTATTAATTCTCCATACATAAATATACCTATAAAGACACATAATCTCCACTGAATGTAGAGACAAATAAATTATAAGAGATTTCCCAGGAAAGTGTCATCTATAACAACTACAGGTGATATTATAGAACAGCCTCATGATTATTCTGGTATAAACATAGCCGCACATGGAAACTTTTACTGACTAGAGATAGTGATTGTCATCTCTCATGTATCGTGTGTTCAGATCAAGAATGAAGTTCAGTCATTATCTCCCTAAGTCGGAGAAATATTCACCTATTCTCTTCCTAAGACCACTCTACAATTTCATAAAGAAACTCTACTATAACTTCAGATGTACCAGTTCTTGAGTCAACTATGGTTTCCAATTTACCAAAATACATCATGAATTTAAACGAAAACACAACACAACAACAACAACAGCCGACTGGCAAACACGTCTTGTTTCTTCAGGTCATGATTAGAGACTGCCTGCCACTATAGTTCTATTTTGCAAACACCCCCTGGACTCCTTCACCATCTTAAATTAAAATAGAAAGTAGTACTCGCGCCGCGTCCAATGGAAACGTTCCGTTTCAAGCGAACATGACGTCACCACTAGAGTGAGTAGGGGTTGTTGACATGACTGAAATTGAGGGTAGAAAGGGGCAATGTTATCTGCCCGTCCAATTTTTGGTGCACACGTTAAATTCTTCGTGACATTGTGTACTAAACAATCTACAATGGGATTATCTTTAACCCACCCTCTCCCCAGTCCGTCAGTATAAACTCCTTAGATGCTCACTGGGGGGGGGGGGGGGGGGTGAGGAGATGTTAATGTTGACATTTCAAGCCGCCATCAATCTCCCACAGTCTAGAGTCTAGACGGTTTAGGTCTTGTAGAATCATAGGGTAATAAATCTGAAACAAAGGAGAATAATTTTCCTGCCGGTTGTCGCCCTTGTTCCTTGCCAAGCGATAATTCTCCTTGACACTATTTTAGACAAACGTCCTTTGGGATGGGTGCATTTCGTCATCTCGCCGGTGATCAAGCGCTAGGTGTCCATCTATTCTTAGCTTGTTTACCACTTCAGTCATTGACAATTGTCCACAAGGAGAAGGGGCAAGGTGGTTTAATAGTAAAGTTAAATTCAACGGAGTTGCTCGTCTTCAACACTGTGACCCATTAAGATGATTCTAATCACAGTTGTTCACTTCAATCACCTCCTAACATAGAGACAGCCTTTGTCCCTTCATTGGTTGGTTCTTTCAGTATGTTTCTGGCTGAATAGAATATATTATGTTACAGGCTGGAGGTTGGAATTCGGCCGACATTAACCTTACTTGGTGACAGCTGCCGTGTTGCGATTTGCAATCACTGAACAGTTCCGTTCTCAGATGCACTGCCCTTGCTCGGAGGGAAGGCTATAGAGTCGAAACGAGACAGTACAAGTTCTAGTTCTTTGTTGGGAGATTGGTTCTACACGTTATACGCGGAAGAGGAGACTAACCCTCTTGCGCCTACCTGTACGGCAAATAGTCTGACAGTGCACCCTTCCTGTCTCAGACTTTCGACCTTATCACCGTACTTCCCCATTTTGTAAATATGTCCCCATAGGGGATAGTGAGATTGTTTGAGATTTTCAGAGCATTTACTACTCCTATATATGTTTCGGTGCCAAGTGTGTGCTCGATAATATCGTACTAAGATAACTGTTTTCATTCTGCTATAGACAAATGAATTACCTTCATGTGCAATGCTAATATGCTTCGGCAGTCCTGGTTCGCCATCTCACACGGTCACCTGTCTATGACCGGGTCTTTGTTTTTGTCTCGATTATGCGAAGCCATCCTGGCACATATCTCCTCGTTTCGATATCCTCTATTCCTGTCAAGTTTGCTTGTGCTTTAGGTTTATTTTTCATCTTAAGATGGTTTTAAAAAATAACTTGACTGTCTGCGTTTAAACGTTCTAATCAATTTACGTTTTTAATGTGTTCCTTAAAGGACTTACTCATTCGTTTTTCTATCTAACCGTGGCATTTTTGCATTTTCCTCAGAAATCTAATTTCCTCAGCTATTAGATGTTCCCCCCCCCCCCTCTGCTGTGTGTCCACCGTGACGCGGTAGAGGGGCTTGTGCGTCCCAATGACCCCAAGAGCTATGCCGACGGTAGCACAGCTACTGGTAGAGCCACCCATGTCGGACAGGTCAAGGGAGAGGGACCAGACGAAGAGACACACAAACCTGCTGCCTTGTAGGTAGACTGGGGACAGTCAAAGGCTAGGGAAAGCACCCTGAACAAATGCTTGTCGAAATCGGATGTACTGAGCCACAGGCTTGACAAAGCAGTGCAACGTAAAACCTGCTGCCTTGTAGGTAGACTGGGGACAGTCAAAGGCTAGGGAAAGCATCCCGAATAAATGCTTGTCAAAATCGGATGTACTGAGCCACAGGCTTGACAAAGCAGTGCAACATAACTTAATTCATGATGTCAAAATTCAAAATTAATCGTTATGGTGCTAATCCCGTCAAGTCCCATCAGGCGGCGATAGTGCCGGGCCCCCTGCCTCGAGGGGGTCCATCCATGACTACTGGTGGTCACCTTCCCCTGTGCTGTGGAGTCAAGGCACAGAGGAGTAGGTTAAGAGCTATTGACCAAATACCCCGGACACTCAACATACTACAGTGGAATGCCGAAGGAGTTTACAAGAAGAAAGACTTCCTAACACAGCGTCTTCATAAAGATAGAATAGATGTAGCATGCATTCAAGAGACACACCTCAACGCCAATCACAAATTCTCAGTCAGAGGTCCACACGTTTCGACCGCGAAGGACACAAAGGAGGAGTTCTAATACTTACACGAAATACAATACCTTGCAGCGAAGTATCTGTGATCTCTGACAACCAAACGGAAATTATAGGTGTTGATATAATGATAAAGGACGTGAAAATAAGAATCTACAATCTGTATAGCCCAGCAGATAAGGACCTTACACTCTCAAACATGAAAATAACTGACACAAACTGCATTATTGTCGGAGACTTTAATAGCCGTTCAGAAAGATGGGGATACCCAGATACTGACAAAAGAGGAGATGAATTGGAGGACTGGGAAATAGACTCAAATCTCCATCTACTCAACAAAGCGGATGACACACCGAGCTTCTACTCCAGAAGATGGCTTACCACTTCTACTCCAGACTTAGCTTTCTGCACAGGAGACATCCTCCACAAAATCGACCGCCATGTGCTGGACCAATTAGCAGGTAGTGACCACAGACCAATCAAGCTTGTAATGAATATGGAGTATGTTCCACAGGAGCAAAAGCCCTTGCCCCGCTGGAATTACAAACGAGCAGATTGGGACAGATTTGCCATACTAACAGACAAATATTGTGAAAACATAAATACACGATATGGCAACATAAAGCAAATGGTGGAAAGTCTAAACAGAGCGATAATACAGGCAGCCACTGAGTCAATTCCTAGAGGAGCAAGGAAAAATTACAAACCATACTGGACTGAAGAACTACAAAGTTTGGAGGACAAAGTTGAAGATGCCAGGAAGACAGCAGAGAGAGAACAAATAATTGAAGCGAATATCTCTCTCAAAGCCATCTCAGCAAAATATAAAAGAACAGTAAATCAAACAACAAGAGATTGTTGGAGGGAAAAAAACAGAAAACCTGAATTTTGACAGGGATGGAAACAAACTATGGAAACTGCGAGGACAAAAGTACAAGGACAAACAAGCAAAATGATGCTGCTGGAGCAAGGTGTCCCCCAAGGAGGAGTTCTTTCACCAACATTATTCCTAGCATATATAAATGACATCACAGAAAATTTTCCAGCCAGAGTACACACATCCTCCTTTGCAGATGACCTAGCCATATGGACATCTGAAGAATATATTAGTACAGCTAACAGCAGAATACAGCAAGCCTTATTAGCGCTAGAGGACTGGTCAAAATCATGGCTAGTGAAGATAAGTGAGGAGAAAACAACATGCACAGTGTTCTCCCTCTCAAATAAAACTCAGCAACCTAAGCTGGTATTGAATGGAAAAATATTGCGCTATGAAGAAAATCCAAACTATCTAGGAGTCACCTTTGATCGTCGCCTGACATGGAAGACACAGGTTGAGAAAAATCGAACAAGAGCAAGGCAGAGAATGGCAATCATGAAAAAGCTTGCTGGTACAACGTGGGGAGCAGATGAGAAAGTTCTCAAGAAGTTATATACTGGACGGGTGAGGCCAGTACTGGAATATGGCATTGCAGCTTGGGCAACAGCAGCTAAGTCAAACTTTAACAAAATAAGTAGAGTCCAAAACCAAGGAATGCGAATCATAACTGGAAGCCTGAAGACAACACCTATTAATGAACTAGAAAAGATCACTTGTTTACAACCAATGCAGGATAGAAGAGATAGCAGAGCCCAGGAACAAGCAGAAAAATTTAGAAGATTGACAGACCACCCTATGTACAACAGATTTAATGGTTTTGGAAAGGGAAGACTGAAGCGTAGCAACTTTGTAGAAACTGCAAAACGAAGGATTAGGGCAGATCCTATACTTAACATATCAACAGTCAAGCCCATATACAATGCACACAAGTTCCCAGCTTGGAGACAGCAGCAACTGCCTGAGATGATAGAAAAAGAACACTCAGCATGAAACCGAAAGAAGAGAAATAACCCTAAACTACATATACAGATGGATCAGCCAAAAATTCAATAGAGAATGGAGGAGGAGGAATTCTCCTAAATTTAAAAAATGGAGTGAAAAAAACACATTCAATGGCAACTGGAAAATTTTCAAGTAACTTCAAAGCGGAGGTAGAGGCTCTGAAAACTGCAGCATAAATGCTCCTGATGGAGGAAGATAAAGAGAAGCAAATAGCTATCTTCACAGATGCAAAGTCAGCTGTCTCAATACTGAAGAGCAATAACAGCACAGAACTAACTGACCTAAGAGCAGCACTCCATGGTCTATGCCAGAAATCCAAAACAGTTGTAATAAAGTGGATCCCATCACATTGCAGTATACCTGGAAACGAAGAGGCTGACAGACTGGCAAAAGAGGGCGGACGACTACCACAGCCTAACATAGACATAACCTATAATGAGGCAAAGAGGTTGATAAAAAGCACTTATAGAACCAAATGGGAATCAGAGCATCCAGGCCATCAGAAGGATGATGCATATTACAAACTCGACCGAAGAGAACAAGTAGCAATCTTCAGACTCCGCACAGGACATAACAGGCTGAAATACCACTTGTTCAATAAACTAAAGATAGGAGATACCAATGAATGTAATTGTAGAACTGGAAAAATGACAGCAAAACATTTGCTGCAGGATTGCCCAACGTATGCAGAACAGAGAAAGATATTTTGGCCCACACCTGCTTCATTTGAGGACAAGCTCTATGGAGATATCAACAAGCTAAAGTTGACCGCAGCTTACTTTAACTACATACAGGTTGACATTTAAAGGTGCATGAAGACCTAGAGGCATGAAATGGAATATTGCTTGGATAGCAAATCCATTATGTGGAAAGTCCAAATCGAAAGCTCGCTGTGTGGGCTTCATAAAAGGTGGAAAAGTGTCCTAGTGGCACGAAATGGAATATTGCTTGGATAGCAAATCCATTACGTGGAAAGTCCGAATCAAAAGCCCAATGTGTGGGCTTCATAAAAGGTGGAAATGTGTCCTAGTGGCATGAAATGGAATATTGCTTGGATAGCAAATCCATTACGTGGAAAGTCCGAATCAAAAGCCCACTGTGTGGGCTTCATAAAAGGTGGAAAAGTGTCCTAGTTGCACGAAATGGAATATTGCTTGGATAGCAAATCCATTACGTAGAAAGTCTGAATCAAAACCCCACTGTGTAGGCTTCATAAAAGGTGGAAAAGTGTCCTAGTGGCACGAAATTGAATATTGCTTGGATAGCAAATCCATTACATGGAAGTCCGAATCGAAAGCTCACTGTGTGGATGTCATCTGCAGACTGCATACTTCTGGTTTCCGGAAGAACAGCCTATGGTGAACGGAAGGCCCAATATATGGAAGTGAGGCTAAGCAGCCATGTGCAGGACGTGACGATTCCTTGGGTGAGCCCAGTACCAGAGCGCTATGTATCGGCTCTGCAAGTATGGAAGCCTCCTTGGATGGCGGGGAATGCCCATGGTCTGCCCCTGCCTTCCCTTGAGGGCTGACCAGGATCTTTGGCTGTTCTATATGGACCAGCTGGGATGGGGGATAACACCACAACAGTGAGAGTCAAACGTTCTAAGAAACCCCCGGGAAGGTTAACCCGGTCAACAAATGCCCGCAGAAGTCGGATGTGTCGGCCTAACGGCGCAAGAACGCAGCTCTGCTGTAAACAGGCACAACGTAATCACATCCGAAAAAAAAATACTCCGGATGAACGAAGAAGAAGAAGAAGAAGAAGATGTTTCCTAGCACGTCTGCAGTAAAGCTGTAGAAATGTAAACTATAACAAATAATACGAAGCAGTACAGCTTTACAGAACACAATTACGGAAAACAAAGAATGTTGCGACGACTAGCCTTCATCAGACAGGGACGACCAGGGAGGCCAAATCCATTGTAATAATCCGTCCCGATGCAGATTCGAACTCATGACCACCGGGCCGACAGGCGAGCATCTAGCCACTATACTAGCTCAGCTTCCGTCTAATACAGATGAATGGTCTCATTGTTCCGAGAGAAATAACTCTCACTATAGAACTAGAAACGCTTGTTTGTAAGTTCTGACAATAAAATCTAAATGTTTGAATAGGATACCTACAATTCTTATTTATGTGCAACTTTTGAATGAAAACTGCATTTAATGTCTGCAAAGAATTAATGTATAGAATAATAAATAGTATGCAGTCATTACACAACAACTTAAAGAAAGGTCTGTTAAAAAGGTCTGTAAATACACTCTGTTTTGTACTAAATAAAACCACATTAAAAGCAAGACGTGATGAAAACAGTGGGAAGGGAACAAACAAAATAAGTTATTTCAAGGGACATTACTAAAAGTAGCTTGCATGTATTATTTGATGTAAATAATTGTAGCATGTTTCTTAATCTTTGACAAAATCTGTATAACAGTTATTGAGGTTTATTTGCGCCATTAAGCTATTATGACTCTTTAGTTAATTTTAAAGTATGTGTAACAGTAATGGTTCTATTTCAAATGCATGTGAATTTTCAAAACTATTTTTATATTTTAACTCATTTTAACATTTAACATTTTATTCTTTCAATGAATGGCTTTCCACATATGAAATAACTGTTATTTTTGGCGACCTTTAAAGGTCAATTAATATACTGTTACTCGGATTTTGTGGTGCGTTATTCTTTGGAGTTGATATTTTGAATTTTCTGTTGAATTATTATTACCGAAAATAGTAAATTGTCGAGATGTATCCCAATATTACTGTATTTGCAATCCTAAGAGACGACTATGATGTCCAGGAACTTCACCAGCAGGGAGCGACAGTGTGTTCCATTACTGGTCCGGAGGCAGCTGCTAAAGCAACACCTGCATTCACTATGAGTGCCCTAACTGGCTCAGGAGGTGTGCCTTCTGAGGGAGCAACAGTGGAGAGGGTACTACACTTCTTCAAGGAAGGGAGATAAGCCCACAATATAATGTCCAGTGCCTTTGCTAAGGAAATGGATGTGGCCCTGAGAAATTATTCTACCATAGCGAAGAAATGTATTGCATGGAAAAAAGGAATATTGGAATAGACTCTTAAGTCAACTTAAAGTTCCTGAAGAACTACTTAAGTTGAGGGTAGGAAACAAGGAGAGCAGGTTGCGTTAATGGAAAGACGGAAATTGTAGAGGTCTGATATCCCATATTTTTTCTAAGAAACACATGGCTTAAGGGGGAGCCCTGTAGTATATTTAAAATGTCCTTACAATTCCTATTATTGACACCTAAAGTAACATACCTTAGGGGGGAGGAAAAGGAGCAGACTTGACATGTGTGACATCATCTAAGTTTAAATAGAAAGCCAATGATTGGTCTAGTATCCGGAAGACCTTGGCGCTAGAATTGAACACAGCTTTAGTACACACTACTCAGTCAGTGAACAAAGATCGAACAAAAAGCGCACAATATTTCAGTCTCTCGATCCCACGTACGTTTAAAAACTCATTATGAATGTGTAATCATGTCTTTTGATAAGGTACATATATCACTGTGTTTAAATAAGAATTGTTAAAATGATAAATCAGCAATTGTTGTAAACGAGGGCCTGGGTGATTGTTTTCTACTGTGCGGCCATGTTTGCCTCGCTGCCGATTTTCCTGTGCATACAGTTTCAAATTCCTATGTTTAACTTATTATATGCATTATGAAGCTATCTCACTATCAATGCCTATAAATCTGAAAATATTCTAAGTGATGTAGAGTAGTAGCTCTAAGGCATTTTATGAAACTTTTCTGTATGAGGAAGATAACGTATCTTGTTAACGTATTGTTAACGTATCTTATGGGCATAAGTTCATGTTGGAGAAATAGGTCTGCTAATCTGTAGCTTGGGCTACCTTGTCATTTCGGTACAACCTTCTTATTTACATCTTAGTAAGCACACAACATGTGTGATTATAATGTAAATCTTTCAGCAATATGAAAGGGAAATGCCATGTTTGAGAAGTAAAATCTCAAGAAAGAAAGAAAGAAAGAAAGAAAGAAAGAAAGAAAGAAAGAAAGAAAGAAAGAGCACGCATGAAATATATATTCGAAGTCTGGCAGGACGTGCCTTCAGTTCGCATTGCATCATGGTTGTAGGCGCCTAGATTAATATTTATGATCAGAAATTGCCAACAACGTTCAGAATGATTACCGTGTTGCAGAAGTATTCCATAAATAAAGACACTTCTTACACTATCAGCCATTTGTCAGATATATAACAGCGTTCACTAACCTCATGCTGCTATGGGCAGATGGGAAGAAGACTATCTGTTCAGGTCTTATGGCTTTGAAGAGTGGGAGATAATACCAAAAAATGGCCCCTGCATTATTAATATGATTATCATTATTCATATATGAATGATGCACATGTTTTCTCTGTATGAGATTTATATATTCTGTTCATGATTGTTAGTTTTATTGCTGGAGTATAGACTTTGATGTTACCCCAGTGGGGACATGATGATGATGATGATGATGATGATGATGATGATGATAATGATGATGATGATGATGATGATGATGATGATGATGATGATGATGATGCTGACGACGACGACAACGACGACGACGACGACGATGACGATGATGATGATGATGATGATGATGATGATGATGATGATGATGATGATGATGATGATGATGATGATGATGATGATTATGATGATGATGATGATGATGATGAAAGGAAGCCTTGTGTATGTCAGTACACAATAAGATAATGTTGAATGGTATGGTTGATGGCCCTTGGCCTAATGCTGATTACAACTTAGGAGAGAAGACTAGGAATCCTAGACAAAAGGCCTATGTCTTAGGGATCCTTATCATTGTAGGACATGAGTATTATCAGGAGTTGGATGGAAAGGATGAATCTAACTTATCAGAAAGCCCCAGTATCAGTTTCAACACAGAATATTGAGTGAGGAGATACCCTACTCACATTTAGAGTTGGAATGACTCTACAATCAGCGACGAGGGGTGAGAAAAATTATCCTTCCCTTTTGTTTCTTGTATTTGTGTTGTGAAAATATTACCACACCACAAGTTTGTATTAATGGTTGGGATTGTGTTCTTTTGTTATTCCCAGCTCTATAGAAGCAGGTGGTTGTTTGGACGTTACTACAAAAGAGGATCCTGGGTCAACAGCCTGTTTGGAGGTCATACAGGAAAGAATGTCCAACACATACAGTCTGGACCTACGAGAAAGTTGACTGCCACAATTATTAGCTGACTCTGCCAGCAAAAGACATGGTCGAGGATGAATGACAAAACGCTATTGATATATCCCGAAGCAAAACCATACGCAAAATTCAGTCCGTCACTACTATAAATAGTGTGTATGAACTACGCTTGAGTTCAAAGTGAGCGAGCGCACAAAAAAAAAAAAACAATTACAAGTGAAAACACATATATGAATGTAAAACACCCAGTAACAATCAAAGAAACAACTAGTGATTATAACTTATTGGGATAACAAAAATGGGAGGGTTCCTGTGTATTTGCTCGAGTGACATATGGCAATTCACAAATTAGAAATATTACACTCAAGAAAAACATTGTAAACCCATAAATGATTTCTAATTAAGACGACTCCGCTGAAAACGATATCATTTAAAGATGTCTCTTACCTTACACCACAGCTTAAGTATAAAAACAGTCCCTTAGAGCACGCGGACCATCATAGATAAACAGTTCAGCATCATTCGGGTGAATAAAGTTAGTCAGTCTATCACCACACACAAACGGTTAATGTTAAAAGTCCATAGGGTCTGGACCCTGCACATATAATATCTGAAGTAATCAGTCTGTCTTTCGTTGGTATAGTACTCATTAAAAATGCGTGGTGGTTAGTCATGTGTCATTTGCTGAGGACGCTGTAAAAACCTGAGAATGCAATGAGGCTTATGGGGTTCACTCTTAGTGCCATGACAAAGCAAATTCCAGTCATCTCTCATAAATGACTATGACTCTCTTTAATATAATATACAGCAATCTGGAATATATTCCAGTCTCAGCCCAATAACCACCTTTTCAGCCGAATTAAGACATCCCATGCCCCTTAGACAACATGTGTCAAACACTATAGACATACCCACAGAAACCAGTGAAAAAGAAAAGATAACAATCACCAAACACTACCAAAAGCAACACACAAAAAAGAAAGAAAGAGAGAGAGAGAGAGAGAGAGAGAGAGAGAGAGAGAGAGAGAGAGAAGGAAGGTGACGTGATTATTACGTGGGTCATTTAAACCTGGCCCTATCGGGCCCCATCACCTCGACATCTGATGCAGTCCCTCACTCCCTATACTGACATGATATGTTTTCTCTCACTTCTGCTTTATGGAGGAAAATCATTATCGTTCTTTTAGACTTTTAGCGCCGAGAATATCTGGTGGACATCAGCAAGGGTGATGCCATTTCTCCTTCTTGGCAGTCCTCCTCTTTCTCGTGTAATGGTATAGGTAACCCCATATTCATGTATACATTTCTAAATAAATTCACTATTAATTCTCCATACATAAATATACCTATAAAGACACATAATCTCCACTGAATGTAGAGACAAATAAATTATGAGAGATTTCCCAGGAAAGTGTCATCTATAAAAACTACAGGTGATATTATAAAACAGCCTCATGATAATTCTGGCATAAACATAGCCGCACATGGAAACTTTTATTGACTAGAGATAGTGATTGTCATCTCTCATGTATCGTGTGTTCAGATCAAGATAGAAGTTCAGTCATTATCTTCCTAAGTCGGAGAAATATTCACCCATTCTCTTCCTAAGACCACTCTACAATTTCATAAAGAAACTCTACTATAACTTCAGATGTACCAGTTCTTGAGTCAACTATGGTTTACAATTTACCAAAATACATCATGAATTTAAACGAAAACACAACACAACTACAACAACAGCCGACTGGCAAACACGTCTTGTTTCTTCAGTTCATGATTAGAGATTGCCTGCCACTATAGTTCTATTTTGCAAACACCCCCTGGACTCCTTCACCATCTTAAATTAAAATAGAAAGTAGTACTCGCGCCGCGTCCAATGGAAACGTTCCGTTTCCAAGCGAACATGACGTCACCCCTAGAGTGGGTAGGGGTTGTTGACATGACTGGGATTGAGGGTAGAAGGGGGCAATGTTATCTGCCCGTCCAATTCTTGGTGTACGCGTTAAATTCTTCGCGACATTGTGTACTAAACAATCTACAATGGGATTGTCTTTAACCCACCCTCTCCCCAGCTCATCAGTATAAACTCCTTAGATGTTCACTGGGGGAGGGGGGGGGGGGGGGGTGAGGAGATGTTAATGATAATATTTCAAGCCGCCATCAATCTCCCACCGTCTAGAGCAGGGGTGGCCAACCTTTTCAGCAGGCGGGCCAAATTTCGGAAATAATATTTCCTGCCGGGCCACGCACCTAATTTTTTTTATTGTTGTTATTAATTAAAGTAAATAAGCAAGCGTGCTACAACTTCGACTACATAGTCGCTTCCCGGTAGGTGAGATCGTGCTCGATCGCTTGCCTGGTTTAATGTAAACCAAAACAAAAATATCTTGTTAATTAATTTACATTTCCCTTGTAGATGTGTATTAACGTCATTTAGGTGGCTAGTTATATCGACCAGAAATGCAAAGTCGCAAACCAACTCTTTGTCTTCAAACTCTGGGATACTTTTCGACTTGCTTGCAAAGAATTATTGTATTTCGTGTTGCAAATCAAACACTTTTTTCAACAATTTGGCACGGGTCAGCCATCTTACTTTTGCATAAAATGTAACGTCGTGATAATCTGAGTCCAAAGACTAGAAATTCTTGGAACTGACGGTGATTCAACCCGTTCAAGTTCATGAAGATCACTATTTTGACGACCACTTTCATGACATGGTCCATTCTGAGGGCCTTTGAACATAAATTCTCCTGATGATTAATGCAATGAAAATTTAGCATTGAAGTGTTACCGACTTTGGAGGCCTCATGTTCAATCAATTTTACTAAACCTTCGGGTTTCCCAACCATTGCTGGGGCACCATCCGTTGTTAAGCCCGATAAGTTGTTAAGTTGTAACAAAAGGAAATTCAATGTCGATGTAACTGCTTCTAACAAATCTCGTAACTTAGTAGTGTCATTAGGTGGATACAGTGCCGCTAATTCTTCTGACTTTTTAAAATGGATGTCAACTATTATGCTATTATCAGACATACTGTGGGATCAACACCTTGTGCCACATTTATTGAAAGACAGAAGATCAAGTGGTTTGCCCATGTTGTTAGAATGCAACACCAGCAACTACCATCACTGGCCTTAAATCAAAGATCATCTGCGACGATACCAAGAGGACGTCCAAGAAGAAAATGGATTGACGACATCAAAGACATTGTACAGCCACACGGAATGACATTATCCAGTGCCGCAGAAGTTAAAGAAGATGATGATGATGATGAGCAACACCCACGATAAAAATTTCAATTTGGGCAGTATCTGCCATATGTGTGCTTTCATCCACTGCTAGAGCATAAAATATAAACTCGGATGCTCGGCTTTTCAAATTATCTTCAATATATTTTCCAATGTCGTCCACACGCCTAGTAATATCCTAACGAGACAGACTTAATTCTTTAGAAATCCTTCTTCTTTTATGGACACAGAGTTTCAACGACGCTCTCCAAACATCCCTTAACCATTTCACCATCTGAATATGGCTTCGTTTTTTTTTTTTTTTTGTTTTTTACCGCATAACTAGCTTTTACGTAGCATGTTGACTCTGAACCCGCTCTAGTAATTATCCTTTGTTATCCAGTTCCAGTTTTCAAAAACAAAAATTCCAACTTCGTCCTCGTCTAACCTGCTTCATCAGCTGTGGTTATTGTTGAGGATCGTGGTTTTTGTGGGTTTATTCACCCTAATTCTTGTCTTGTGAGTCCTATCTCGGACTGGTGATGTAGCGTTTGTGTCTGTGACGTCAGCAGTGGTCGGCGGCTATCCTTTGTGCTCTTCTGTTCTTGTGGTTTTCTTTGTTTGAGTAGGCTCCTGGCTCGTCTGGCTGCAGTCTTTATAAGGACTTTTCGTAATCCCACTCCAGCTGGGGATCGGTTGGCGGCTGTCCTTTGTGCATGTTTCCTTTTGTTTTCGTTGTTAGTGCAGGCTCCAGGCTTGACTGGTTGCAGTCCTTAAAAGGACTTTTTATTTGGTATTCTGTCTCCTTTTTTGTGCATTTTCTGTAGGAGCTTTTCGACGTTTTCTTTTTCCTCCTTGGGGAAACAGTTTTCACTGTTGCGTTTGCATATCTGCTGCCTAGCGTTTTCTTCCTCCGTGGTCAGCCATGGGACGATTTCACCGTCCTCGATATAGTACTCGAAGTCGGCCTCACAGTTGTAGTGTACTAATGGGTATATCATCGGTTTCCCCCGGAGTTTTTTAGGCTTCTTCTTTTCTTTTTCTTCCCAGCGCCTTCTGAATTCCTGGCGCTTGAGTTCCTCCTTGTCGACTGGGTATTCTGTGCCTCTCTTGGGCGTTGTGGTTGGGCTGCTGGCTTTAGTTTGCTGTTCAGACTCGGTCTCTTGGGTTTCTTCTTGCGGTTTTTCTGTGAGTTCTTGTGTGGCTTCTGTTGGTTTGTTTTGAAAGAGTTCCATTTCAGCTCTATGCAGTTCTCTTTCGGTCTTGATAATTTGTAGGATTTCTTCGTTCTCCTTCTTTATCTCAGCCATGCGCTGAATCTCTTGTTTGATGTTGAGCTGGATTTCTTTCATGTCGGCCAGCAGCTTCTCATTATTGCTGGTCGGAGTCGTCGTCAGCAGTGCCTTGACTTGTTTCTTCAACTCGTCTATCTGTTTTTGAAGTTGATCTCTTTCGGCTTGTGCTATACCCGTGGCTGTCTCGCCCCTCTGCATTGCTTCCTTGAATGGTGACTTTGTGATGATGGCGATCTTTAATACGTCTCTGTGTCTCTGCAGGTACGGACAGCCCAGGTATCTTGCTCCATGTTTGCCCAGGCAGTTGGCGCATTTTCTTTTGTTGTTGGGTGCTCGGAAGTCCGTGTCCAGCTTGGCCAGCGGACACTCCTTGAAGGCGTGGTGATCGGCGCAGTATCGGCATATTTCCGTCTTACTGCGACACGTAGCTCTACTGTGGCCGGCCTTCTGACATCTGGAACATTGCGTGATTCTTGGTATGAATCTCTCTGGTTGCTGCATTCTCTTGTTGAATGATACTGTGTTCGGCATCTCGCTGCCCTCCGACGTCACTACTGCCAAGGTTGTAGGTATCTTGGAGTAGGTGAGAAGTCGCTCCGCCTTCAAGAATCGGATGTGAAGATTCTCTTCACGTAGCTGCTTCAGGATTTCTTTATCTGTCAGCTCCACAGGAATCCGCTTGACAACCCATCGGACTGTTTTTGAGTCGGTGTTTCCGACTCTGATGTCTTTCTCCTCCTTCTCTGCTGTCTTGGTTCTTGACTGTGTTGGGCTGTCAATCTTCTCCCTCGTAGTAGCTTCAGTAATAGCTGTAGTATCAGGCTCTTTGATGCAGCTAGCAGGTGGGCTCTCGACGTTCATCTTCTTGGTGTCGGCTCCCACGCTGCACATCTTGGCAACAGCGTGTTTCTTGTTGTTGGTCTTTCCACGTGACATTTTCCCGCTGATCAGGCTTCTTGACAGAATAATCCGACTTGACTTGTTAGCGCTCGCAGTGCGAATGTGGACGACCGAGTCCTTTGTTATGCAGAAATGTTTCTTTTTAAAGTCATTTACTTGGTCTTGTCAAAATTGCCCTTGGTACTTATAAAACTTATTTGCATGTTTAATCTCGTAGTGCCGTTTGATGTTATTCCCTTTCAAGACAGAAACAGGTTCGTTGGATATCAAGCATATGAGCTTTGTTTTAATTTCCACGAAAAAAAAATAGTATATAGTCCACCTGTCTTGAATACTTCTTAATTCTTCCGTGATTCTTCTCTTCTTTGGTCCAACGTCTTTACTAGTTGACGCCATAGTTACGTAATACCCCAAATACACATAATGAATATTCACATAACAAAAACCCACATCAAAATAATATTAATAATCTATATTAATCATACCTTTGTCGCTGATGTTCTCCGCCAATATCCAACCAATATTATTTCTTCCTTCAACAACATCCACTCAGAGAAATATCAAGAACAGAGAGTTTATATCTAATACCACAAGGTCTTTTCACAAACTAATCCACCATGGTTCCTACAGTCTATGGTCCTTAATATTCCCTTTACGAATATTCATGTTCAAGTCACTGGAGCCATGTTAATAAGTTCCCAAGGTGCACATATTAATTCTGCTAAATGTTCCGGATTTTGGAGTATCCAGTGCAACATTCCTCAAGCGGTGATATACACCTGATAATAAATTTCCTCAGAAGTTATGAATATCCAGAGGGCAGATTAACTACAGGAGTTATAAATGGCCATAGTTCAGATAAAGTTCAGACGTTATAAATATCCACAAGGCTGGTAAATTTCAAGAGTTATAAATATCCAAAGGGCATATAAACTTCAGGAGTTATACACATCCATAGGGCAGATAAACTTCAAGAGTCATAAATATCCATAATGATACCAGTCAAGGATGGAAATTATCCATACATGATAAACAACGGGCAGTAATAAGTTTCAGGCGGTGAAAATATCCACGATGATGCCATTCAGGTTTTCAAAATGTCCTCATAGATAAAGTTCAGGTTTTAAAAATGTCCAGGTGGAAACAATCCATGTTTTGTAAATGTCCATCTGGATAACTGCCAGGTTTCGACAATGTTCATAACCCTTCTCCTGAATTTAACAACTAGCAATGAAGGGAGGACTCAGCCGGTGCATTTACTTGAGTAGTAGATACATTGGTGTTGGCCAGGCCATCCTCTTCTATACATTGATCATTCACTCAATGGACTTCTGTAATGTTGAGGTTGCCTTAAACTTGGAGAGCAAATAATATTAAGGAAATTCTGCTCTTACAGCAATGTCAAAGACTGAAGGAAGAGGCAGGAAGCCTGCCTCATGATAGAACACCACCGGGACGTGGGGTCAACCTCAGATTGAGTAGAGGGAACAGAGTGCCCGGGATCAGGGCAGGATAGATGATAGAAAAGGGGGACTATTAACTAGTCCTCACACGAAGGCGTTGACCAGATAGTTAGCACTACTGGTCACGACAGAATCACGCCTGCGTGATAGCAACGATTAGCACTCAAACCAAAGCCAGCTAATAGAAGCGTGCTAACTGACCTAGCACGCAAAGAGCCGAAGGGCGTATGAAGGTCCTTCCGCGGGGCGTGTAGCGACGGGAGTGAAGCAAGTCAGACTGGGGACTGACTCTGTAGTGTTCACATCGTATAGAATAGATATGTGTTTTCATATAGCCTAGTAGATAGAGATTAGCTATAGGGTAGGAAAACTAGTGATAGAGAATATTGTGACTTTATGTGTGATTAGATAGCGACTGTTTTTGCAATTGTAAAGAGCCAACGGCAATAAAATGTACCATTTCATTCCTCGCACACGACTTGCAAGTTTCTTGTAGGGTGTGGGAGAAGTAATCCGATGATGCCTGAAACACGAGTTGTTGACAGGCAATATGAAGGCGAATCCTTTTCATCCTGTGCCGATGAATCAGCCACTCCACATAAGAGCTAGAGCAGTTGTACTATGCTTGCTTCATGTTCGGCTAAGGCACAGTCCACCATCTTGGAGTCCAAAGAACCCCACTGTATGCAATACGGAAAATGCAGCTAGAAAAGCATTTTTTTCAGACTCCTTACAGTTCTCAATGTCACCCCTTAAAAACTTCTCATTTCAATCCACCCACTCGATTTCTTTTAATGTACCTATCCTAGGCGCAATTTTAGCACGGAACATGACAGCTTGATGTGGATGGTGTCTCGGAAAGGGCCTGGATGGAGAGAGAGGGGGGGGGGGCAGTAGTGTTGTCATCTCCCGTCTTCTTGTCACCCTCAAGATGGTCATATGTGTTCCGTTCCTATGTCGTGTTGACGCAGTTTCTAACTCCTGTCAACTTCAAACCTCCCGGCGGCTTAAGTGTTATGGTTAGAAAATTGGGCTTGGCCTCGAATTAACATTGTGACCTCTGAATACACAGTTTAATAGAGAATCCAAGTGGGCCTCGTGTTGGCCACACCTGTCTAGATGGTTTTTAGTTCTTGTAGAATCATAGGGGAATAAATCTGAAACAAAGTAGAATAATTCTCCTGCCGGTTGTCGCCTTTGTTCCTTGCCAAGCGTTAATTCTCCTTGACACTATTTTAAACAAACGTCCTTTGGGATGGGTGCATTTCGTCATCTCGCCGGTGATCAAAGGCTAGGTGTCCATCTATTCTTAGCTTGTTTACCACTTCAGTCGTTGACAATTTTCCACAATGAGAAGGGGCAAGATGGTTTAATAGTAAATTTAAATTCAACGGAGTGGCTCGTCTTCAACACTGTGACCCATTAAGCTGATTCTAATCACAGTTGTTCACTTCAATCACCTCCTAACATAGAGACAGCCTTTGTCCCTGCATTTGTTGGTTCTTTCAGTATGTTTCTGGCTGAATAGAATATATTATGTTACAGGCTGGAGGTTGGAATTCGGCCGACATTAACCTTACTTGGTGACAGCTTCCGTGTGGCGATTTGCAATCACTGAACAGTTCCGTTCTCAGATGCACTGCCCTTGCTCGGAGGGAAGGCTATAGAGTCGACACGAGACAGTACAAGTTCTAGTTCTTTGTTGAGAGATTGGTTCTACACGTTATACGCGGAAGAGGAGACAAACCCTCTCGCGCCTACCTGTACGGCAAATAGTCTGACAGTGTACCCTTCCTGTCTCAGACTTTCGACCTTATCACCGTACTTCTCCATTTTGTAAATATGTCCCCATAGGGGATATTGAGATTGTTAGAGATTTTCAGAGCATTTACTACTCCTATATATGTTTCGGTGCCAAGTGTGTGTTCGATAATATCGTACTAAGATAACTGTTTTTATTCTGCTATTGACAAATGAATTACCTTCATGTGCAATGCTAATATGCTTCGGCAGTCCTGGTTCGCCATCTCACACGGTCACCTGTCTATGACCGGGTCTTTGTTTTTGTCTCGATTATGCCAAGCCATCCTGGCATATATCTTCTCGTTTTGATATCCTCTATTCCTGTCAAGTTTGCTTGTGCTTTAGATTTATTTCTCATCGTAAGATGGTTTTAAAAAATAACTTGACTGTCTGCGTTTAAACTTTCTAATCAATTTACGTTTTTAATGTGTTTCTTGAAGGACTTACTCATTCGTTTTTCTATCTAACCGTGGCATTTTTGCATTTTCCTCAGAAATATCATTTCCACAGCTATTAGATGTTTCCTAGCTTGTCTGCAGTAGAGCTGTAGAAATGTAAACTATAACAAATAATACGAAGCAGTACAGTTTTACAGAACACAATTACGGAAAACAAAGAACGTTGGGACGATTAGTCTTCATCAGTCAGGGACGACCAGGGAGGCCATATCCATTGTAATAATCCGTCCCGATGCAGATTCGAACTCATGACCACCGGGCCGACAGGCGAGCATCTAGCCACTATACTAGCTCAGCTTCCATGACAGTCTAATACAGATGAATGGTCTCATTGTTCCGAGAGAAATAACTCTCACTATAGAACTAGAAACGCTTGTTTGTAAGTTCTGACAACACAATCTTAATGTTTGAATAGGATACCTACAATTCTTATTTATGTGCAACTTTTGAATGCAAACTACATTTAATGTCTGCAAAGAATTAATGTATAGAATAATAAATAGTATGCAGTCATTAGACAACAACTTAAAGAAAGGTCTGTAAAAAAGGTCTGTAAATACACTCTGTTTTGTACTAAATAAAACCACATTAAAAGCAAGACGTGACGAAAACAGTGGGAAGAGAATAAACAACATAAGTTATTTCAAGGGACATTACTAAAAGTAGCTTGCATGTATTATTTGATGTAAATAATCGTAGCATGTTTCTTAATCTTTGACAAAATCTTTAAAACATTTATCGAGGTTTATTTGCGTCATTAAGCTATTAATGATGCTTTTAGATAATTTTAAAGTATGTATAAAATTAATGGCTCCATTTCAAAAGCATGTAAATTTTCGAAACTATTTTTATATTTTAACTCATTTTAACATTTAACATTTAATTCTTTCACTGCATGCTTTGGTTACATAGAATTACAGTTATTTTTGGCGGCCTTTAAAGGCCAATTAATATACTGTTACTCAGATTTTGTGGTGCGTTATTCTTTGGAGTTGATATTTTGAATTTTCTGTTGAATTATTATTACCGAAAATAATAAATTGTCGAGATGTATCACAATATTACTGTATTTGCAATCCTAAGAGACGACTATAACGTCCAGCAACTTCACCAGACGGGAACGATAGTGTGTTCCATTACTGGTCCTGGGGCAGCTGCTAAAGCAACACCTGCATTCATTATGAGTGCCCTAACTGGTCCAAGAGGTCTGCCTTCTGAGGGAGCAACAGTGGAGAGGGTACTACACTTCTTCAAGGAAGGGAGATAAGCCCACAATATAATGTCCAGTGCCTTTGCTAAGGAAATGGATGTGGCCCTGAGAAATTATTCTACCATAGCGAAGAAATGTATTGCATGGAAAAAAGGAATATTGGAATAGATTCTTAACTCAACTTAAAGTTACTGAAGAACTACTTAAGTTGAGGGTAGGAAACAAGGAGAGCAGGTTGTGTTAATGGAAAGACGGAAATTGTAGAGGACTGACACCTCATTTTTTTTTCTAATAAACACATGGCTTAAGGGGGAGCCCAGTAGTATAATTAAAATTTCCTTACAATTCCTGTTATTGACTCCTCAAGTAACATACCTTGACCTGTGTGACATCATCTAAGTTCAAATAGAAAGCCAATGATTGGTCTAGTATCCGGCAGAGATAGAATTGAACACAGCTTTAGTATACACTACTCAGTCAGTGAAAAAAGACCGAACAGGTAGCCTCCCGTTTGGGAGAACAAAAAGCGCACAATATTTCACTCTCTGGATCCCAGGTACGTTTAAAAACTCATTATGAATGTGTAATCATGTCTTTTGATAGGGTACATATATAATTGTGTTTAAATAAGAATTGTTAAAATGATAAATCAACAATTCTTGTAAACGAGGGTCTGAGTGATTGTTTTCTACTGTGCGGCCATGTTTGCCTCGCTGCCGATTTTCCTATGCATACAGTTTCAAATTCCTATGTTTAACTTATTATATGCATTATGAAGCTATCTCACTATCAATGCCTATAAATCTGAAAATATTCTATGTGCTGTAGAGTAGTAGCTCTAAGGCATTTTATGAAACTTTTCTCTATGAGGAAGATAATATTGTTAACGTATCTTATGGGCATAAGTTCATGTTGGAGAAATAGGTCTGCTAATCTGTAGCTTGGGCTACCGTGCCTTCTTATTTACATCTTAGTAAGCACACAACTTGTGTGATTATAATGTAATTCTTTCAGCAATATGCAAGGTAAATGCCATGTTTAAGAAGTAAAATCTCAAGAAAGAAAGAAAGAAAGAAAGAACACGGATGAAATATATATTCAAAGTCTGGCAGGACGTGCCTTCAGTCCGCATTGCATCATGGTTGTAGGCGCCTGGATTAATATTTATGTTCAGAAATTGCCAACAACATTCAGAATTATTACCATGTTGCAGAAGTATTCCATAAATAAAGACACTTCTTACACTAACAGCCATTTGTGAGCTATGTATCAGCGTTCACTAACCCCATGCTGCTATGGGCAGATGGGAAGAAGACTATCTGTTCAGGTCTTATAGATTTGAAGAGTGGGAGAAAATACCAAAAATGGCCCCTGCATTATTAATATATGAGTGATGCACATGTTTTCTCTGTATGAGATTTATATATTCTGTTCATTATTGTTACTTTTATTGCTGGAGTATAGATTTTGATGTTACCCAAGTGGGGACATGATGATGATGATGATGATGATGATGATGATGATGATGATGATGATGATGATGATGATGATGATGATGATGATGATGATGATGATGATGATGATGATGATGATGATGATGGTGATAGTGATGATGATGATGATGATGATGATGATGATGGTGATGGTGGTGATGGTGATGATGATGATGATGATGATGATGATGATGATGATGATGATGATGATGATGATGATGATGATGATGATGATGATGATGATGATGATGATGATGATGATGATGATGATGATGATGATGAAAAGAAGCCTTGTGTATGTCAGTAAACAATAAGATAATGTTGAATGGTATGGTTGATGGCCCTTGGCCTAATGCTGATTACAACTTAGGAGAGAAGACGAGAAATCCTAGACAAAAGGCCTATGTCTTAAGGATCCTTGTCATTGTAGGACATTAGTATTATCAGGAGATGGATGGAAAGGATGGATCTAGCTCAGGGGTGGGCAAACTACGGCCCGCGGGCCGCATGAGGCCCGCCACATGATTTTAATGCGGCCCGCGAGGGCATTTAGGAATAATAAGTTTTACTTCGTTTTTAAGTTATTTTGTTGAATTTTAAAGAATTTCATGTACCGTTATGATTGTTTCAACATTTTTTATAAGATTTATTTCTAATTATCAATTTTTGTAAACAGTCCTTGGCCTTCGTAATGTAATGCCTCTTCTTCTTCTTCTTCTTCTTCTTCTTCTTCTTCTTCTTCTTCTTCTTCTTCTTCTTCTTCTTCTTCTTCTTCTTCTTCTTCTTCTTCTTCTTCTTCTTCTTCTTCTTCTTCTTCTTCTTCTTCTTCTTCTTCTTCTTCTTTCGTTTGCCTTAAATACTATAACTGCAATGTTGCCTCTTGTGTGAATTTAACTGTCCTTTTTTGTTCTCTCAGCAGTCCATAGAGTTTATCTTCCACTGTCGTCTCTCTTGGCCAGAAGGTTAGCCTAGACATGTAATTTGGGCAGTCTTTGAGTATGTGCTCTGCTGTCTGCGACGATAATCCACACGTGCACATGGCTGATTCACCAATCTTGAATCTTGTATACATGTGGTTGCGTAATCTATTGTGTCCTGTTCTGAGGAGCAGAATAATGACTTGTTCTGGTCTGTCCATAACGTGGTAGTCGTCTTGAGCAGGTTATGGTGGCTTTCTGACTGATTTGATCATTCTTTTCTTTTGGTGGTAACGGGCACATCAGGCTGTTCTTCATTTGCTCCTTCCCTAGCCAATCGATCAGTTCTGTTGTTTCCGCGTACTCCACAGTGGGATGGTATCCACTGTATGGTGACCTTATGCTGGCTGCTAAGTTCAGAAAGTAGTGTCCTTAATACTGGCAATTTCCAAGACATCATTTCGTTTTCGTTGAGGTGAGTTTCTTGCAAGCAACACACGCTTACCTTTTCTTGGTTCAAGATGTTTTCTAGTTCTATTGTTTTGTTGCTGAATCCCTCCGAATTCCAGTGCATTAGTTTTACTCTTTGTTTGGTATGGCCAGTCGCTCTATTCTCAGGTCCCCTGGCTCCACAGGACATCTGAGAAGGACCTCCAGTAGTTGTGGTTGGACTCTTTCGAGGCATATGGCCCGGCATTGCACCTGCCTGGGGGTCCAAAATAGGGCGAGCACCGTAACATTTAGCCGTAGTCGACATATTTCATTGCGCGTGATTGGTGGCATCCTGATTTATGTGGTGTGCCTCCTGGCTGGTTGCCTCTTTATTCAGCACCTTTTCTTTGCTAGAGAAGACTGTGGTCTTACTCGAGTTTAGGTGTATAGGTACGCACACACATGTCTGCGCATGCACGTACGAGCATACACATCTAGAGCGTTCTGTATATTTCTCGGCGCCAGTGACTCGCCGCCGCCCCTTCTCCTGTTAGTTAAAACAGTTTCGCCACAAGAAGGCCAGAAGTTGGACTTCTGCTGCATAGGTGATGAATGCACGAGCCATTGGGGTATTTATCCAAGGTTGGGCGCTCACCTCAACTGGCCCCTGGCTACATACAGCAACATTTGGAACCATGTTATGCTAAAATGCGAATTTATCGATTTTTATATAGAGAAATATTTATCGACATGAAAAATTTAATAAGGATGATTTTATGAAAAACAGATATTTTGCAAGAAAATTTTAAATTTAAAAGTCTTTTGCTGTTTTAACTTATTTCCACATTTACAATTTTCAAATTAATTTATTTGTTGTAGTAGTCTTGATATATTTCTGAAATTTATTATGAGTTTACTATTTGTTTTCCGAATATTTTATTTTCACACACAGGCGGAAGTAGGTTTTGTTTCATTTCCGTATTAAAGTTTTGTACAGTTCTAACTGTTCGAATTTTATTTTAAAAATGAGTGTCAATAACAAACGTAAGATTGAAGATGAATGCCATGTTTTTAATTATGAATGGACAACTAAGTACTGTTTTATAAAAGTTGGTAGCAAATCAGTTTGCTTGCCGTGTCGTGAGTCAGTGGCTGTCTTCAATGAGTACAAATTAAAAAGACATTATCAAACAATATATTCCGATTTCGGATACAATTTAACAACCGAAGAGAGGGAAAGGAAATGCCTTGAGTTGGTGAAATATTTTGGAGAAACAGCAAACTGTTTTCACTAAACAGTCTTGAATTCAAGATGCTGCAACTGAAGTTAGTCTTGTGTTGTCACACAGAATTGTAAAACAGAATAAGCCATTTTCTGATGGCGAGTTCATCAAGGAATGTTTGCTAGATGCAGCAAACATTATGTGTCCAGAACAACAACAATAACAACAACAACAACAACAACAACAAAAACAACAACAACAACAACAACAAAAACAACAACAACAACAACAACAACAACAACAACAACAACAGCAACAAAACAGTTCTGACATTACTTTATCCAGGAGAACTGTGGTCAGACGTGTTGATAAGATAAGTGACAATGTTATGCATAAACTTCAAGATGCAAGTAAACAATTTTTATGGTAGTCTCTTGCATTGGATGAGAGTACCGATGTACATGATACTGCCCAATTATTGATATTTATACGTGGAATAAACACTTCTTTCAAACTCACTGAAGAGTTATTGAGTATTGAGTCATTCAAAGACACAACCACAGGCCATGATATATTCAAGGCTTTTACTAACTGTATTGAAATAACTGGGTTAGTTCGGAACAAGATGGCAAATGTTACAACTGACGGAGCTCGTGCTTTGACTGGAAAAAATGTAGGTCTGGTAAAGTTTATAAGTGATAAGATTAAAGCAGAATATCCAGACCACACACTTCACTGTGTGATTCATCAAGAAAGTCTGTGAAAAACTGTTTTGAATATCAAGCATGTTATTGACCCAGTTGTCAGTGTCATCAACCTCATCAGATCAATAGGACTTAATCACACACAGTTCAAGGCATTACTTGACGATTTGGAAACTGAACAATCCGATGTCCTGTACCACACCAGTGTTCTATGGCTAAGTCTCGGCAAGGTGTTGAGGCGAGTGTGGGAACTCAGAGAACAAATAGTGATGTTCCTAGAGATGAAGGGCATTGAATGTGACTTTAATACTAATATTGTCAATAAAGAGTGGAAGTTAGACTTTATGTTTGCCATTGAAATTATGGAAAAGTTAAATGAACTGAATTGACAAACTTCAGGGCAATGGTATGTTCGCACATGAATTGTATGTACATGTAAAATCATTTCAGGCAAAACTCTCACTGTACTCCAGACAAGAAAGTGAAAAAGATTTTGTCACTTCCCTTTGCTGAAACAAGAAATCATTTCTGGTGAAATGACTGAAAAGTACAAAGCCCAATTAGATGCACTGATTGGAGAATTTGGATGGAGATTCCAAGATTTCAAGAACGTAGAGCCACAGTTCAATATTCTCAGTGCCACATAACGGAACATGCGCCACCAAGTATAAAGAAGAGACCTTACTGGATTTTCCCAGACAGTCACAAAACTGGACGACAAATATGAGAAACCAAGGAAAGGAAAACAACGTCATTGGACGGCAACGGGGGACGCTGTGAATTCGTGGATTCTAAAGGATGTGTTTATAAAAGGCTCCGTGTGAAGGTGGCACCTGGAGGCGGTAATTTCGTGATGAAGCAGCTGGGAGTCCGGAGAGGAATGTATTAAAGACAACACAACAGTAGAAAGACCGGGTGCGGATACCTAGACTTTTATTTAATCAGTTGAACTGAGGATTTGGATAATTAAGCCTCAAGGGCAGCGAGCTGGACTTAGAGCTCGTAGGTAGATGTTATTTAAGTGAGCGCCGATCCTGCGTATAGGGATCAGCTCACGTTTCTACAAGAGTATATACTTTGTCCTGCGGCGGAATAAAAGTACGTCTTTCGCTTGTTCGATTTGAGTCTGCCATATGTTCATGATCCTGTTGGTAAGATAGAACATGTTTTGTTGTTCTGATCTGTTCTTGACGAGTTCAATTTGAGTTGCTTTGAGTGTACGTTCCCGTGGGATTTAGAGGACAGGCACTTCGAGACACTCAGTTCCCCTTTTAGTGCAGAAACTGATACAGCCACAGAGGATACACAGTTGGAGCTGCTTGACTTAGAAGCAGATCATGACCTGAAAGAGAAATTCGATTCAGATGGTTTGCTGGATTTCTATGGATCTTTATCACAAGAATCATTTCCCAACTTGAAAAACTTTGCAGCTAAACTTTTATCATTGTTTGGATCAACATACATTTGCGAACAAGCATTCTCATGCTTGAAGATCAACACATCTTTATTGTCAGACAGCAACTTGCATGCTGCCATGCGAATTTCAACAAGTAAACTTGCTCCAGATTTCAAGAATATTGTCAAAATTTGCAAGCAGTTACATATATCTCATTAGAAATCAACAATTATAGTGACAGTGTAGTCGGTTTGTGTCTAAATTAAAGCCATTGATAGATAATAAAGAATATTTTTTATAATAACATGTTGTAAAATCTTGTTAACAAATTAGTAAAAGTTTTTGTCCATATTGTCAAATATAATGTATAAGTATATAAGTAAAATAACATTGCAATCATTATTTATTTATACTGCGTAATAACCTACAAATAATTAATAATTACTTATTGTGGTAGGTTGCTGTAAGCAAAATGGACATTTTATACAATATATATATATATATATATATATATATATATATATATATATATATATATATATATATATATATATATATATATATATATATATACATGCGGCCCGCCAATAGCTTTACATTTGTCAATGCGGCCCTACGCACAAAAAGTTTGCCCACCTCTGATCTAGCTCATCAGAAAGCCCCAGTATCAGTTTCAACACAGAATATTGAGTGAGGAGATACCCTACTCACATTTAGAGTTGCAATGACTCTACAATCAGCGACGAGGGATGGGAAAAATTATCCTTCTCATTTGTTTCTTGTATTTGTGTTGTGAAAATGTTACCACACCACAAGTTTGTATTATTGCTTGGGATTGTGTTCTTTTGCCATTCCCAGCTCTAGAGAAGCAGGTGGTTGTTTGGACGTTACTATCCAAAGAGGATCCTGGGTCAACAGCCTGTTTGGAGGTAATACAGGAAAGAATGTCCAACACATACAGTCTGGACCTATGAAAAAGTTGACTGCCACAATTATTAGCTGACTCTGCCAGCAAAAGACATGTTCAAGAATGAATGACAAAACGCTATTGATATATCCCGACTTCTGTCAGAATACCCAGGACGGACTTCCTTATCAAAATGTCTATCAAGACAGACGGATATACAGAGTACACAGATACCAGGGTATTAGCCTTTACTTCTGGGAGTTACCGCCTGGCGCACCATCAATCAGCAAGATCAACGAATCTACTGGACAGTCCAGGTTTTAATAAATTTAACAGCAGTGAGAACCATCCAACTGGTTAGATTCCCAAGTTCAAAGAATACTTAAAAGTATTCTCCTTCGACACAAGTCATAAGTAAGTAAGGCAAGTTCAACAACAGGTCCTAGACATGAACACCAATGGGAAGACACCATGAAAGAAGCAAGCTACCCACCGAATCCTAGACCTGAACATCAATGTGAAGACCCAGTGAAAGAAGCGAGTGAAGTAAATGTTTACACCCATGTACCAGAAGAAATCTCCAGCCTGTCTTACAACTCCCAATATATGTGCTGGAAATATTCTTCTTCTGTTCCATGCTTGTGCAGACCAATCCTGGACATAGTCCCAGATTATACCAATGGGTGACTCTCATCATTGTATGTCCCTACACTTGAATGGATAGTAACGAGTGACTCTTTGCGGTCCCAAAAGAAAGAAAGAATACTTTGTTGAATTACTAAATTGTGAAGCTCTAAGTAACACTTTCCCACAGGAAGAGGTTCTAACGTGTGAATCACAAATTGGAATACCTGTTTTTGAAGAAATCCTATATGTAATAACACGACTTAAAAACAATAAGGCAACTGGGGATGATGGAATTGCTGCTGAATTTATAAAGGCAGGTGGCCATGCATTACATCTAAAGCTATACGAACAAATAATAAAAATCTGGAGGACAGAAGAACTACCCCATGACTGGAAAGAGTCATTATTAATACTTATCTTTAAGAAAGGAGAAAAGTTCCAATGTGAAAATTATAGAGGGATATCACTACTGTCCACAAGCTATAAGATACTATCCGCGGTATTACTAAATAGACTAAAACCATATTCAGAAGACATATTAGGTGACTACCAGGCGGGTTTTAGACAAAACAGATCAACAATAGATCAGATATTTATCTTACGACAAATAGCCGAGAAAAATTGGGAATATAAAAGAGATCTCCATAACATTTTTGTGGATTTTAAAAAAGGCTTATGATAGTGTCCATAGGAATAGTCTATGGAATGTTATGCGGGAATTTGGAATACCAAGGAAGTTAATCAACATGACGAGACCCTTTCCAAATAACATCTGGCTTGAAACAGGGTGATGCACTGTCGCCAATCCTTTTCAATCTGGCTCTAGAGAAAGTTGTAAGGAAGGTAAAGGAGAAATGTGCTATTGGAGGAATATCCAGACTGCTTGGTTATGCAGATGATAAAGATATTATAGGAGAAAATGAACAAATGATATCGGGAATATTGACTCACTTAAAGGAAAAACTCAACAAATGGGGCTTGTTATCAAACCAAGATAAGACAGAATATATGATAATTTCAAGAGAAGGAACAGCGAAACACTCTGGCCGCATACAAATAGATAATATGACCATTAAAAGAACGGAAACATACAAATACCTGGGTACAATCTTCAACTGCTCCAACATAATAAAGGAAGAAAAACAAGCTAGAATCAACTCTAGAAATAAGATATACTATGCACTACATCCATCCATCCGTCATGTGCCATGCCGGTAAGCGTGGGCGGTCATGTTCTGTCATCTCACTCGATCACCAGAGTCGTGGATCAGCTCTTTGTTCCTGTCTCGACCATGCCACGTGGCCAAGCCATCCAGGTATTTGCTTCTTAATCTTCCCCTTGGTCTCTTCCCTTCGATCTTGCCAGTTGACACCAAGTTCTCCAATTCATTTCTTCTCATAACATGCCCAAAAAATTGTGACTGTCTACGTCTAATGACTCTAATCAGTTTACGATCTTCATTTATTTCTTGAAGGACTTGTTCGTTGGTTTTTCTATCTGTCCATGATATTCTTTGCATTTTCTTCAGAAACCACATTTCCACAGCCATTAGCTGTTTTTCAGCTTGACTGCTTATGTCCACACTTCACATCCATACAAAATTATAGGTTCTATGTAGCATCTCAATACTCTTTTTCTCGTTTCAATTGATATCTTTTTGTTGGTCAGTATGTTTTTCATCTTGAAAAAGGCTACCTTCGCAATGGCAATTCTTTTTCTAATCTCTTCAAGGCATCTCCCATCAGATGTTATGACTGTGCCGAGATAACAGTATCGATTCACTTGTTTAAGAATATGTTTATCTATTCGTATATCACATAGTGGTATTTCCATCTTCCCCGTGACGACCATAATCTGTGTCTTCTTAATATTCAGTTCTAACCCTAATTGTTCACTGTGTACAACAACCGTAACTACTAAATTTTGCAGGTCCTGTTCATTGTCTGCAATCAAGACTGTATCATCTGCATATCTAATGTTATTGATGTATCGTCCCCCAATGTTGATTCCTTCCATATATTCTATATTTCTAAATATATTTTCACTGTACAGGGAAAAAAGATCTGGAGACATTACACATCCCTGTCTCACATCTCTTTTAATAGGCTGATATTGACCTAAATCGTTATCAATTCTGATGGCAGATTGTTGTTTCCAATACATGTTTTTTATAAGTCTAAGGTCTTTTCCATCAATTTGTAGATCTTCAAGCATCCTTATCATGTCGACATGTCTCACTTTATAGAAAGCCTTTGTGTAATCAATAAAGCAAAGATATAGATCTTTGTTTACTTCTATAGAACGCTCAATTACTGTTCTCAGTATATACACAGCATTTACTGTGCCCTTGCCTTCTACAAACCCACATTGTTCTTCTCCTATTTCGGGTTGTATTTTCTTCCTAATTCTTTGCATGATAATTCTCAGCAGAATCTTCGTGATGTGGGTCATTATACTAATTGTTCTATGTTGATCGCATTCCATGGCTCCCGATTTCTTCGGGAAGGCAATAAATATAGAATTACATAATTCAGGTGGTATATCTCCAGTATCGTATATTGTGTTCAGCAGCCTGGTGACTTGGTCAATTCCATATTCTTCTAAGGCATTGATCATTTCTATTGTGATGTTATCTGTACCCAGGGTTTTGCCAGTTTTCATATGGTTAAGAGCATTCTGAACTTCTATCTTCAAAATTGATGGTCCTTCATTATTATTCCGATGATTATATTGTTCTTCTCTTGTATCATCATGAAGGTCTTTCACATAATCTGACCACGCATGTAAAATCTGATCTTTTTTCTATTATAATTTTACCATCTTTGGTTTTTAGGCAACCCATTGATGTGTGTGTTCTTTTGTTGGTGATGTCATTAATTCTTTTGTGCATTAATTTTGTATTCCGGGTGTTGATGTTCAATTTCCTTGCAATTTTCTTCAAGCCATGTTTCTTTAGCCTCTTTGCATAGCTTTCTAACTTTCCTGTGAATCTCTTCATATTTTTCCTTTTTTTTGTGTTTTTGTTTTTGTTTTTATTTTAAAATATTGAGCACAACCCACTACTGGCAACGCTGATCGTATTCTGATATGAACCTAAGGCCTATCCATGTCAATATGGAAGCACTATACTCGAGTTTCACTCTCGTTTGAGCTCGTCATTAGTGCATATCCCTGACCGGATCCGGAAACAAGCCCCGGATCACTGGCGTGTGAAGCGGGTGTGTAACCACGCGGCACACGCTGGACACGCCAAATTATCATAACAGAATATTACAACGTCACCCATCGTAGGCTATGCTTTTTTTTTTTTTTTGGTTATTTCGTCTTACTTCCATGAGTTTTAAGATGTCTTCCATCATCCATTTCTTGCGGGACGCAGAGGTGTTTCCAAGGCACCAGGGCCGGATTATATACTGGCCAAGACCTATTGACGCGTCCTCGTCGAGCGTCCTGGGCAACAGGTCCCTTCGGGGTCCTGGCTGAAGTCAATAGGATCGCCGATTCCTCCGAAGTCGGAGAGTGTCTGCCTGTACAGCGAGGACCCACCAGTCTGCACACCAATAAGCCACACATGGGACAACGGATACTCACGCAAACCTCAGGTCCTGTATAACATCACACTGATGTTGGACAACAGGATGCCTTCATCCGACGTACAGGACTTCGCGTCGGAGCTCAAGCCAACGAACACAAGCAAGCAAGCTAGCATCCATTTCTTGCGTCCTATTATCTTTATTTTTGGGATGGTTATTTCTGCAGCTTGGTTGACTGATTTCTTTAAAATTTCCCATTGGTCACTGATGTCTTGAAATAATATCTCCCTATCGGACAATGCATCGAATTTGTTCTTTACCTCTACGTTGAATTTATCTTTTATTTCCTCACTCTTCAGTGCTTGTAGATCAAATTGTATGTTTCTTGGTGAATATTTGACTTTCTTTAATTTTATATGTAAATTGCTTAAGATAATCTATGGTCACTGTAGCAGTCTGCGCTTGGTACAGTTTTTGCGACTTTTAAGGCATTTCGAAATCTTCTGTTGATGAGGATGTAATCAAACTGATTTCTGACCTTATGATCAGGGCTCCTCCATGTCCATAATCTCCTTGGGTGCTGTTGAAACCAGGTGTTTCCAATAATCAAATCTTGCTCTTTTGCCCACTGTACTAGTCTGCAACCTCTTTCATTCTGTTCCCCTAGTCCATACTTGCCTACTATTCATCCGTCCTGTTGATTTCCAACTTTGGCATTCACGTCACTACAACATCTGCTAAAATCAAATGCGTTATCGCGTAACACCAAGATCACAATATACAAAACACTGATCAGACCAGTTGTGCTGTATGGCTCTGAAACCTGGAGTACAGGTGGCGGAGCAAGATGGCGGGACATTTTTTCGTCCTGTAAAATGGAACGTGTTTTTTTCTAAAATGTTTATGGATTAAGTGTGTTTTTCGTGGTGAAATGGAGTTCGGACCGTGCAACGGAGTTCGTGCACGCGCACCCGGACTCCCTTCGGCGTATCATCGGCGCCCGGTGGCAATAGTTAAGCCTATCATGACGACCAGACGACCGACAAGGACACAGCGTGGTAAGAGAGCAGGCGCACGCAAAAGGCGGTTAAAATGTGACAGATTGGGCATCGGACACGTTCGAGTACTGTACTGGAACTGTGCGTCATTTAGTCAACGCCGACCAATTCTTGAAAAACTACTCTACGGAAACGATATTGTAGTCTTACAAGAAACACAGCTCGGCGACGGAACAGTCAATGTCGCGGGATTTCAGGGCTTCTTTAACAGGCGACACCTCGGACAGGCCATTCTGGTACGCGATAACATACTGGCGTCTGAGATCGATATGTCCGCCTGGAACAGTGATGCCCTGCAAGTGCGGGCATTAAGAATAATGATGCCATTGCAGCTTGTAATCGTGAACGTATATGAACGAAATGGGAAGGTCGACGTGCGACAATGGCAGTGTTTGTTCGATATGGATGAAAGGCATATCATCTACTGTGGGGACTTCAATGCCTGAGGCAGTCAATGGGGGAATTGCATCACCAATAGACTTCAATGCCAGAGGTAGTCAATGGAGGAATTGCATCACCAATAGACAGGGAGAAGATCTGGAGAACGATCTGGCATCTGCTGCCCTAGTCTGTCTGAATGATGGGAAGGTCACTAGAATAGCCACTCGACCAGGTGACTCTGACAGCGTCATTGACATGGCTCTGGTGTCGCCCACCATCGCACCAAGGTGCCAGTGGGGCACACTGGGATACCACGACAGTGACCACTACCCTGGTATCACCGGGTGTCGAGAAAGACAGGGCCAGGAGTCAAGGAAACAAGACAAATGCCTTCCCGTACGACAACACTGGTCAAGATGCCATAAGCAAGATCAGACGAAGAAAACTAACTTCCTCCCGCAGGAGACAAGAAAGATGGTTGCAGCCACCATGGTGGAATGGAGAGGTCGAGAAGGCATAGCTGGGAAAGAGGCAGGCTGTCAACGACTGGCAAAAAGCCAGAAAGGCTAACATGCCACAGGTTGAGTTGGCGGACCTGAAGACTGAGGTCCATTGAACGATGACTAAATTCAAATCCTGCGCCAAACAGGCCTAGGCCGAGAAATGGGACGAGTTCTGCAGGAAGGTGTGCTCCGAGCGATCTCTCACGACATTCTGGCGCCTCCATAAGAGCATGAACAGCGCTGCACAACGTAGGTGTATTTCAGACTTTCAAGGTACAGACCTCACATGGAAAAAGTCTGATGCGGATAAAGGTAAATCCCTTCTTGCACGCTACATAGAACAGACTGACCAGAAAGACGAGCACGCCAGACAGAGGACCACAACGACACTCTCTCACCTGTGCGACGGGGTCGGGACAGACGAAGAAAGCATAATCACAGCTGAGACAATACGTGCGATGCTCAAGAAATCACCTAACACCGCCCCAGGCCCAGACGGCATCCGATATCGTGACCTACTGGTGATGTTAGATGATGACATGGAAGAACTGGCCAGAGAATTTAACACCAGTATTCAGAAGGATCAGATCAAAGAGGAATGGCTACATAGCTACTTGCTGCCGCTGCCAAAACCAAACAAAGACCATTCCAAGATAAGCAGCTACAGAATCATTACGATGCAGAACACTGCTGGCAAGCTGCTGGAGAAAATTGTAGCACACAGACTTGCTTGTGACTTGAAACAACTCGGCTGCTTCCCTGCTTGTGACTTGAAACAACTCGGCTGCTTCCCGCCCACACTTGGAGGATACAGACGTAACAAAGAGAGATGGCTGAATGCGGCGGTCTTTGCTCAAGATGTCTACGAAGGATTTCAGGTCAGAGAAGAGACATGTGCGGCCGCCATAGACTTAGAGGACACATACAATAGAGTATCCTTCGAGCACTTGATGCAAACCCTCTTCAGAATGAAAGTGCACCCTTACCTTATACGATGGATAGCTGCAGTTCTGCTCCAAAGGAAGGTGGTGCTAAGATGCGGGAGTTGGTCTTCTGAGCCGATAACGATACGTCCAGGATTGCCGCAGGGTTCACCACTGTCACCAGTACTATTCAATGCTTATACGGTGCCGATCACTGAACAACAGTTGGACGGGAGGGGTAGGACTATGTCATTTGCTGACGACATTCTCGTGTATCGACAGGGTCGAGATAGACAGGCGGTTGCCAATGATATGCAGGGCGAACTAGATCGAATTTCCTCGTGGTGTGCTGATGCCGACGCCCTTGTCAACCCTTCAAAGGCATCGGTTACATGGTTCTCCCTAAACAACCATATTGTGAACACAGACCTGCCAGCAGTAAGAATGGATGGGAGCATTTTGAGTAGAACCCAGTCAATGACATATCTTGGCGTGAGGCTTGATCGTAGCCTGTCCTTCAGAGATCATGTCGATTATGTCATAACGAAAGCTCGAAAAGGTTTGTCAGCAATGAGAGTCATGGCGACTGCCAATATCGAGCAAAGACTGCTAATACTTCTGTTCCAAGGACTGGTGCTTTCACGCATCGAGTATGCCCTGGCCATCCTCACTGTCAGCCCTAAACAGATTGGAAGACTTGAAAAGGTACAAAACGAAGCCATGCGCATCATTTTGGTCTGCACGAGAGGCACCAGCTGTGTAGCAGTGAGATACCTCCTTGACTTCCCGACAATGGAACACAGGATCAAGATCTGGAGAGCTCGTGCATACTTAAAAATAAGTGCATATTAGCAGCACCCACTGAGCACCCACTGCATGATGCTATATTCAAAGAAAAGGGGAACAGGCTAAAGAGGGGCAAATCATGGAAGGGTCGGGCGGAAGATGTCGTCAGACAGGTCTGCAGTCTTACCAGTATCAACCCCAGCAAGGAATGGGTGCCGGTGCCTCCGGTTTTTAAGTGCACTTTCTCCTGCATTATCACACTCGACAGACGGTGCAGAGAGCAGAACCCTGCCGCTGTCAATGCAGAGGTCAACGCGCTCATCTATGAACACTCAGACAGTCCCGAAGTGCTCATCTATACATATGGATTATTTGTAAAGCAGCAGAGAAGTGCGTGGGCATTTACAGCCCGTTCAGCGGGCCGAACCGTTCAAGAATCCAATGGTGCCCACTTTATGACCACGAGCACCATGACGATGGAGGTGATGGCAGTTACACAGGCTTTCATATGGCTGGATTCACAGCATTATACCAACGTGTGTGTACTAAGTGACTCAATTAGCATGATTCAGAAGGTCGAAGCTGGAGCTGTACGCAGACAGTGGACTGGGTCGCTGCGGAAGTCTGTTGTCCGTAAAGTCACCTTCATCTTCGTCCCGGGACATGCGGGAGTCGAGGGAAATGAACGACCTGATAAATTGGCTGGCTCTGCACCCCCTGTAGATGGCCAGCCCATGAATCGTGCCGATGTTATTAACGCCTTAAAGATATGGCGAGAACAGAGGACTTTGACGTCAGTGAATCCACATCGCTGTCCAGGATGAAAGACTTTGGAGTAAGAATCGGCACTGCCAAGCGCGAGAAGTACATTGGGAAAACGAGGTGCCTCGTCAACCAACACAGAACTGGCACTATTAGCCACCGGACGCTGATGCATATGCTTGGGGGAGGATCTTAGCACCTATGGACCTGTCCGGGGTGCAATAAAGATACCCCAACTGATAAATGATAACTGATAACCTGGAGTACAACTAAAGGAGACAAAACCTTGTTACAAACCTTTGAGAACAAAGTCTTAAGACACATCTTTGGGCCCATTAGGGATACACAAAGTGGAGAGTGGAAAAGAAGAAGCAACAAAGACATTTATGATCTGTTTAAGTCCCCGCTAATCACTGGTATCATGAAGGCTAATAGACTGCAATGGCTGGGAAATATAGAAAGAATGGAAGATAATAGGGAAACAAAACTCGCTTACACTCAGGACATAAATGACCGTAGACCCCGAGGTAGACCAAGAAGACGGTGGAGAGATAATATACATACAGACCTACAAGCACTTGGAATCAACGTCTGGCAAGAGAAGGTCCACCAGAGAGACGATTGAGACGGATTGTATCTGCAGCATAGAACTGCTGAAGAAGAATAAGAAGAAGGAATGCTGAAGAAGAAGAAGAAGAAGAAGAAGAAGAAGAAGAAGAAGAAGAAGAAGAAGAAGAAGAAGAAGAAGAAGAAGAAGAAGAAGAAGAAGAAGAAGAAGAAGAAGAAGAAGAAGAAGAAGAAGAAGAAGAAGAAGAAGAAGAAGAAGAAGAAGAAGAAGAAGAAGGAGAAGGAGAAGAAGAAGAAGAAGAAGGAGAAGAAGAAGAAGAAGAAGGAGAAGAAGAAGAAGAAGAAGAAGAAGAAGAAGAAGAAGGAGAAGAAGAAGAAGAAGAAGAAGAAGAAGAAGAAGAAGAAGAAGAAGAAGAAGAAGAAGAAGAAGAAGAAGAAGAAGAAGAAGAAGAAGAAGAAGAAGAAGAAGAAGAAGAAGAAGAAGAAGAAGAAGAAGAAGAAGAAGAAGAAGAAGAAGAAGAAGAAGAAGAAGAAGAAGAAGAAGAAGAAGAAGAAGAAGAAGAAGAAGAAGAAGAAGAAGAAGAAGAAGAAGAAGAAGAAGAAGAAGAAGAAGAAGAAGAAGAAGAAGAAGAAGAAGAAGAAGAAGAAGAAGAAGAAGAAGAAGAAGAAGAAGAAGAAGAAGAAGAAGAAGAAGAAGAAGAAGAAGAAGAAGAAGAAGAAGAAGAAGAAGAAGAAGAAGAAGAAGAAGAAGAAGAAGAAGAAGAAGAAGAAGAAGAAGAAGAAGAAGAAGAAGAAGAAGAAGAAGAAGAAGAAGAAGAAGAAGAAGAAGAAGAAGAAGAAGAAGAAGAAGAAGAAGAAGAAGAAGAAGAAGAAGAAGAAGAAGAAGAAGAAGAAGAAGAAGAAGAAGAAGAAGAAGAAGAAGAAGAAGAAGAAGAAGAAGAAGAAGAAGAAGAAGAAGAAGAAGAAGAAGAAGAAGAAGAAGAAGAAGAAGAAGAAGAAGAAGAAGAAGATTAAGAAGAATGGTGAAGTAATTATCTACTTTAATTCTTACTAAAATATTTCAATATAAATTCTTTCATATTTCAAGTATTCTCGTGTTCACTGTTGTATTTAAACAAGTGTAAACATATCAATGAATGGATTATATGTGAAACATCGCAACAACCATCCCATTCTATAAAGTATGTAAATTAACAAGTATTTGTGGCGTTTGCGACGCACGCTTTCGATAGAGATAAGACAAAAACACTTAGATAGAATGAGAGGGGAAGAATGACAGACAGACAGACAGACAGACAGTACGGACGGATGGACGGACAGACAGACAGGCAGTATGTACGGACAGACAGACAGACAGACAGACGGACGGACGGACGGACGGACGGACAGACAGACAGACAGACAGACAGACAGACAGACAGACAGACAGACAGACAGACAGAGGGGGTTAGAGAAGATAACAAACCCCAAAACAGACATGGATTTTGAAATTAGTTGCATTTGGTTGTATCTTGATCACAAGCACACTGAATTTATTCAGGGTGGGCGGGGTTGGGGTGGAGGTTAAAGAAACTGTTGCCTTCGTCAAGGTTACTTCATGGCTGTCATAGACCTTTTACCTATAACATACAACCTCCCTTTGTGCTTGGTAGTTTAATGAACTTTAGTCCCTGGCTGTGGTAATATATCTCTATACCAGTGACAAAGAATGAAACTGCGCTGATTCATTGACGGTTATTGTAAATGCTTTTTAGGGAGAAAGTCAAATTTGGCTATTCTAAACTGTCTTTCTACCAATCATTCAACAGCAAATACATAACAGACACACATAATCGTCCTATTAGTATGAGCAAATGAAAGTTTACATTTTCCCACTAGGAAATATAGTAGATAGTTTGTATTTTAACATTAGTAAAAATAAATTTATGTTGTATGTAAGGAAATTAAACCTGGCCTTGATTCATGTTTCTGTATTCTGCTGGTGTTTGCAGTAGTTTAGTGTGTGTGTGTGTGTGTGTGTGTGTGTGTGTGTGTGTGTGTCTGTGTGTGTGTGTCTGTGTGTGTTTGGGTGTTTATGAAGAGTGTTTAGAAAGATTGAGTTATACATGTCTGTTTGTTTGTCTGCGTGTGATTGATAGTTTCCATTGCACCTATGGCTGTTTGACATGTGTAGTATATGTGTTCTTCTGTCTCTTGTCCGTTGTTCCTGAAAAATTGGCATTTTCCTATTTGTCTGGATCTGAATGCTACTTTGGTTATTATGGGGGTCATATTAAAAATCAGCCTGTAAGTGACTTCTCTTGCCTCTAGTGTGATGTGTTTGTTGTGTAAGTTGGAAAAGGTGGATGTATAGTCTGACATGAAGTAGTTTTGTCCTCTTTTGATTTTCAGTTTAAGTGACGTTTAAGTGAGTTAAGGTGGTTGTTCACTAACTAATTGTTTGTATATATCCCGTGTTGTTTCCTGTATTAAATGTTCATGTCCTTTTATTGCATGTACACAAGTGTGATAGAATATTGGCAGTATGTCCTGGTAATGTGGTGCTACGTTGTTTAGTTTTGCGAAATATTTTATTTTGTGTGCTATATAATATAATGCTAATCTATGTTGTTCTGGATGTCTGATAATATTGCCTATGTGGCTGATTCTAAGTGCTTGTATTTTTGTTTGAATGTCCTGAAGTGCTATGCCTCCTTATTTCTTGTCCTGTATGAGAGTTTTATGCTCTATGCTGAGTATTGTGTTACTAAATATGGAATGTCTTATCTGTTTATTTATGTCTGTGATTGTCTGTTTTGGAGGGTTTAACACTGTCACTAAGTATATTATTTTTGGTATGATGTATGTGTTAACTATTATGCTTCTACCAAATATTTTTGCTGTTTTGTATTTATACCTGTGTAGCATGTCTGTGATCTGTTGTGTTAGTTGTAGCCATCTTTCTTTGTGTGTTGTTAGGGGGTCACATGGAAATGCGATCCTATACAGTTTCATATTTTGTGTATGTGTTAGGTCTGGAGGTAAATCAGACTTTTATTTCCACTTTCCCAGGCCCATAATTTGTATATTGTAAGAAACTATCTTGTATTTGTGTGTTTACTGCCTCTACAGTAAATATAAGTGTCTATAGTATTGCTGGAATGCTTCTGTTATGCGTGTGGTTTCTGTTTGTGTTATTCCTTGCATGTCTTTATTGTGTTTATCTGTTTGCTACGCTGTATGTTTTGTTCTATTGCCCTGTATTGTTTGCTGGGTGTCTATTATGTGATGGTGTTGAGTTTTGTTCTAATTAGTGCACCCAGGTATCTGTGCTGTTGGTGTTGTTCCAGTTGCATTCATAATGCATGCAAGTATGGTGAGTTTCTGTCGGTTTCCTTTGTTAAATGTATTGCTGTTTGTATGGTCTGTACCTGTTGTAGTCTACGCTTGTGTGTGATGGATGCTAGTTGTTGGGTCCTGCTACTTATTGTGTTCTTCAGTAAGTCCCAGTATTGTCTAATGTTATCAGTTGGTATAATCTCAGTGTATGTATGTATCAATTCTGTCATATATTGTATATATTCTGTGTTTTGGAGTAATGTGTTGTTAGATTTCCAATGTGAATGGCTGTGTTGTTGTGCCTGTCTCTTTCTTTCTCTACATGCTATAGAGCAGTGGTTCTCAACCTTTTTGGCCCGTGCCCCCTCTTCACCATACTTTCAGAACGCCATCCCCCCACACCCTTTCGTATTTCCTAAATAAAAATGTGGCCTGTACCCCCTTCACCATATTTTCAGAACGTCATTCCCACCTTTCGTATTTCCTACCTAAAAATACCCACCCCAGAGCCCCACAGCTACACAGTGTACGTAATAATGGAAGCTAAATTTAATAGCACATACTAAAACAAGTCTAGACGTCTACATAAAACGTGATATTTGTGGGTCTACTTACTTTATAAAATGAATTTTAGAAGGGTGAGACGTAAAGAATGTAAAGTATGAAGCGAAAAACAATATCAAGTAATCTGTTCTTATATTAACGCGATCTTGAAATAGTCTTAATCCCCCCCCCCCCGGAAACCGTAAAATTCCCCCTCCGGGGGAATTCCCCACCGGTTGAGAACCACTGTTCTAGAGATATGCCCATTACTAGGCTTGGTAGAGGAAACATTTTGCCGTGTAACTTTTCATATACGTCTTTCTGAGCCTTTGCTAACAGGTGGAAGTACCACTTAGTGGGAACCACGAACCTGTGCAGGTCGGCGATTCCCTCAGAAGGCACACCTTCTGGACCAGTTAGGGCACTCATAATAAATGCAGGTGTTGCTTTATCAGCTGCCACGGGATCAGTAATGAAGCTGCTGGACATCACAGTCGTCTCTTAGGAATGCGAATACGGTAATATTGGAGTCAATCAATTAATCAGGTGCCGTCTCCACAATGAATGTTGGCTGCAATGGATCTGCAACACTGTCTGTCTCTCGCCTTGACTGTACGTTCTGTCAGGCAAATGTTCGTCCATCTCTTGATGTTATCTTCCCATTTGTATCGTTGTCTACCTCTTGCTCGCTTGCGCTCAACCTTACCTTCCAGTATGGTTTTTATCAGAGTATCATGTCTTTTAACGTGCCGAAATATTTCGCTTGCCATCTCTTTATTTCTTTCATCACGTCTCTCTTCATTCCCAGTTTTTTCTAGAACATCTGCATTTGATTGTTATTGTTTCCATGAAATACAACATATTCGTCTGTATATCCACATCTCCAGGACTTCTATGCGACTTTCTAGTTGCTTGTTCAAGTCCAGGCTTCCGCGCCATAAAGTAGCATTGAATATACATAACATTTGACAATTCTCATTTTAATGCGTTATTAATCTCTCTACGTGTTAATACAGATTGCATGCCGTTGAAAGCATTTTTGGCCATTCCTATTTTCTTTATGATTTCTATTTCACTTCTGCCATCATCTGTTATTATATGTCAAAGATAGGATAAACTTGTTACTTGTTCTAGTATCTCCCCGTTTACTGTGATGTTCATCGATGACTTTTCCTTTTCACAGCTTATTATCATAGTTTTCTACTTCAGAATTTAATATTTTTGGTCCATCTTGAGTATTATACAATGTTGGTCTATTGACTCTGTTGCCCCAGAATAAATCGTATGTGTACTCTGTCCATATTTTCATTATGGCAGAGTTATTAATTATAATTTCTCCATGTTTTCCTCTGATGCAACCGTTTCCTGTTATATTATTATTCTTTTTTGTAAATATTTTACATGTTGATTAACTCTTTTGGGTTGTGTTTTATTTCCAGTTCCTCTATATCTTTGCATTGTTTCTGCAACCACTCTTCTTTTGTGAACTCTGCACATATGACGTATTTCTCTATCTATTAATATGTATTCTGGAGTGTTCTTTGCTTTCTTTCTTTGAGTCATTTTACTGAATATTTCATCGGTTATCCATAATTTTTTTTTCTTATTTATATTCACCGGCAAGGTGGTATATGTCATCTGTATACTTGTTTTTACACTTTCCCATTTTGTATTAATTTTATCCTCAGGATTTTCACGTCTGTATTGTTCCATACTTTCAACGATTAGCCAATCATATCTATTTTTTAATTCAACCACGTATAGTTGACTTATTTCTGGTTGTTTCAATGCTGAATTATCTACTTGAGGTGTTTTCGACGTCTTAATTCCTGGGTTTTTTAGTTTTATTTGCAATTTTAAGACTACAAGATTGTGGTCGGAGTTGATATCAGCACCAGGGTATGTTATGGCGTTTTTAACATTGTTTTTAAATCTATTTCTAATCATAATGTAGTCAGTTTTGTTTCTTGTTCTATCCCCGGGCTTTCCCATGTATACAGTTTCCTAGGGTTATGTTGGAAAAAATGTGTTGCAAACAATAAGATTGTTTTCTTCACAGAACTGTATCAGCCGGTCTCCTCTGTCGTTTCTGTTTCCCATACCATATTGCCCTACTATCTGCTTACATTTATTTTTTTACAACTTTTGCGTTCATGTCTCCCACGACAATTAGGACCTCTGATGATTTTACAACTTTCAGTGTTTGTTGAAGGTCTTCATGATATTCTTCTAGCTGTTAATCACTATAATCAGTTGTTGGAGCATATGTCTCAACGATTACTATGTTGAACGGTCTTGCCTTTATTTTGAGAAGTTTCATCATATCTTTATGATTCCAAAATCCACTAATATATTTCTCTAAATTTCGTGTCACTAAAATTCATACTCCCCTCACGTGATGATCTCCTCCTGAGTTAATAAATATGTTATCTTCTCTCCTAAAAAGTCGGATGCGGATAAAGGTAAGGCCCTTCTTGCACGCTACATAGAACAGACTGACCAGAAAGACGAGCCCGCCAGACAGAGGACCACAACAACACTCTCTCAGTTGTGCGAGGGGATCGGGACAGACGAAGAATGGACGATCACAGTTGACATATTGCGTGCGATGCTCAAGAAATCACCTAACACCGCCCCAGGCCCAGACGGCATCCGATATGGTGACCTAATGGTGATATCAGATGATGACATGGAAGAACTGGCCAGAGAATTCAACACCAGTATCCAGAGGGGTCAGGTCAAAGAAGAATGGCTACACAGCTACCTGCTGCCGCTGCCAAAACCGAACAAAGACCACTCCAAGATAAGCGGCTACAGAATCATTACGATGCAGAATACTGTTGGCAAGCTACTGGAGAAAATTGTAGCACACAGACTTGCTTGGGACTTGGAACAGCTCGGCTGCTTCCCGCCCACACTTGGAGGATACAGACGCAACAAAGAGTCATGGCTGAATGCGGCGGTCTTTGCTCAAGATGTTTACGAAGGATTTCAGGTCAGAGAAGAGACATGTGCGGCCGCCCATAGACTTAGAGGACGCATATAACAGAGTATCTTTCGAGCACTTGATGCAAACCCTCCTCAGACTGAAAGTGCACCCTCACCTTGTACGATGGATAGCTGCAGTTCTACTCCAAAGGAAGGTGGTGCTAAGATGCGGGAGTTGGTCTTCTGAGCCGATAACGATATGTCCAGGATTGCCGCAGGGTTCACCACTGTCACCAGTACTATTCAACGTGTATACGGTGCCGATCACTGAACAACAGTTGGATGGGAGGGGTAGGACTCTATCATTCGTTGACGACATCCTCGTGTATCGACAGGGTCGAGATAGACAGGCGGTTGCCAACTATATGCAGGGCGAACTAGATCGAATTTCCTCATGGTGTGCTGATGCCGATGCCCTTGTCAACCCTGCAAAGGCAACGGTTACATGGTTCTCACTAAACAACCATATTGTGAAAACAGACCTGCCGGCAGTAAGAATGGATGGGAGCATTCTGAGTAGAACCCAGTCAATGACATATCTTGGCGTGAGGCTTGATCGTAGCCTGTCCTTCAGAGATCATGTCGATTATGTCATAACGAAGGCTCGAAAAGGTTTGGCAGCAATGAGAGTCATGGCGAGTGCCAATATCGAGCAAAGACTGCTATTACTTCTGTTCCAAGGACTTGTGCTTTCACGCATCGAGTATGCCCTGGCCATCCTCACTGTCAGCCCTACACAGATTGGAAGACTTGAAAAGGTACAAAACGAAGCCATGCGCATCATTTTGGGCTACACGAAAGACACCAGCTGTGTAGCAATGAGATACCTCCTTGACTTCCCGACAATGGAACACAGAATCAAGATCTGGAGAGCTCGTGCATACTTAAAAATAAGTGCAGATGAGCAGCACCCTCTGCATGACGCTGTATTCAGAGAAAAGGGTGACAGGCTAAAGAGGGGCAAATCATGGATGGGTCGGGCGGAAGATGTCGTCGGACAGGTCTGCAGTCTTACCAGTATCAACCCCGACAAGGAATGGGTGCCGGTGCCTCCAGCTTTTAAGTGTACCTTCTCCTGCATTATCACACTCGACAGACGGTGCAGAGAGCAGAACCCTGCCGCTGTCAATGCAGAGGTTAACGCGCTCATCTATGATCACTCAGATAGCCCCGAAGTGCTCATCTATACAGATGGATCTGTTGTAAAGCAGCAGCGAAGTGCGTGGGCATTTACAGCCCGCTCAGCGGGCCGAACCGTTCAAGAATCCAGTGGTGCCCACTCCATGACCACGAGCAGCATGACGATGGAGGTGATGGCAGTTACACAGGCTTTCATATGGCTGGAATCACAGCATTATACCAACGTGTGTGTACTAAGTGATTCAATGAGCATGATTCAGAAGGTCGAAGCTGGATCTGTACGTAGACAGTGGACTGAGTCGCTGCGGAAGTCTGTTGTCCGCAAAGTCACCTTCATCTTCGTCCCGGGACATGCGGGAGTCGAGGGAAATGAACGAGCTGATAAATTGGCTGGCTCTGCACCCCCTGTAGATGGCCAGCCCATGGATCGTGCCGATGTTATTAACGCCCTTAAAGATATGGCGAGAACAGAGGATTTTGACGCCAGTGATTCCACACCGCTTTCCAGGATGAAAGACCTGGGAGTAAGAATCGGCACAGCCAGACGCGAGAGGTACATCGGGAAAACAAAGCGCCTCGTCAACCAACACAGAACTGGCACTATTAGCCACCGGACGCTGATGCATATGCTGGGGGGAGGATCTGAGCACCTATGGACATGTCCGGAGTGCAACGAAGATACCCCAACTGATAACTAAACTAAACTAACTAAACTAAACTATAACTTGTATTTGTCCTTCTGGTTTCAGATACGCCTAAAATATCTAAATTCGTGTTTTTTGCTTCGGCAATAAGGTTATCAAACTTCCCTGCTTGATATAGGGTGCGTAAGTTCCACGTACCAATTCTTAGACTTCTCCTTTTCAGGTAGGGATTGTCAGAATGCACTCTTTTAAAAGAATTTGGGGTGCATTGGGATACATCTCGACATTTTGTTATTTTCAGTAATAATAATTCCACTCTTAGACAACTTATAGAAAAATCAATTGAATTCAATGAAACACCCTACTTAGCCTTTGTCGACCAAGAAAAGGCATTTGGTAGGGTAGATAGAAACAAGCTGTGGGAAATCCTTAAACAATATGGAGTGAGTACACATCTAACAAACCTATGTAGAAGTTTATACAACAACAGTGAATGCATAGTGAGAGCAACTGGAGGACACTCAGAACCCTTCACCATAAGATCTGGAGTACGACAAGGTTGTGTCCTGTCCCCTCTCTTATTCATAACATATATAGACAACATATGTAAAGAAACCAGCCAAGCAGAGACAGCAAGAATACCGCATGACGAGAACACAGAAGAAGACCCATCTGCAAATCTAACCATTAGAGATCTCCTGTTTGCGGACGACCAAGCACTAATAGCAAAATCAGAAGCTGAATTACAAGACCACATGAATAGTCTAAACGAAATGTGTAGGGAACATAACATGAAAATTAGCACAAGCAAAACAGAGGTAATGACTATAACTAAAAAAGAACAAACAGCAACAATTCACCTAAACGAACATCCCTTGAAACAAGTAAAGAGCTTCAAGTACCTAGGAAGTATAATATCATCAAATGGCAGATCAGAAGACGAGATCGAAAATAGGTGCAATAAGGCAAATCAACTCATTGGACAAATGGCACCAATACTAAAGAACAAACATGTATCAATAACTACTAAGAAAGCACTTTACAACACAATCTTCCTACCAACTCTGTGCTACCAATGCCAAACCTGGACAATGACAGAAAAAGAGAAAAGATAAATCACAACAACAGAAATGAGGTTCCTGAGAAGAATACTCAACGTATCAAGAAGAGATAAGATCAGAAATGAAGAAATCAGGACTAAAGTGGGGGTTAAAGCTGCTCTAGATTTTATTAGAAAGCAGCAAGTCAAATGGTTTGGCCATGCAAGTAGGCTACCAGTCAACAGCATGCCACAACAAGCAATGATGAACAGACCAGATGGAAACAGAGGAAGAGGCCGACCACGTAAACGTTGGACGGAGGGAATAACAGAATCCATGGGAATGTCGATATACGAAGCCCATAACCGGGCACTCTCACGAAGTTTATACTTCACCTCGACACCGCAAGGTACAAGAGGAACATGATGAGATGAGAGATGAGAATAATTCCACATAAAATTCAGGTAAATTTGGTAAAATTCAGGTAAACAGTATGTTAATTTTTTTTATTCGTTTATTGTGTACAAAATCAGTGTCTTTTTACATTTCCGGATACAGCGTATACATTCATGAACATGTGACAACATTATATTCTTGGCATGGTGTAGTAATCATTTTGCTCCCATACATACCAAACCATTTAATTGAAACTTTCACACTACATGCAGTCTCACTTAATCTTAGTTTCCTGTAAACAAGTTCAACAGTATTGCTGAATCACTTAATTTAAGCGCAAGCACTTCCCTTAATCACAAATACAAAGGATTTTCTTTTGTGGCGGGCTGGGCCGAGACCGAGAAAGCGATCAAGAGAGAGAGAGAGAGAGAGAGAGAGAGAGAGAGAGAGAGAGAGAGAGAGAGAGAGAGAGAGAAAACGGATAAAGTTCGCTGCACATGATGGCTGCTTAACCGGGACAGAGGGTGACAGCATAACCGCCACTACAACGAATTTACCTGGCTGGCCTCTAGCGAAGGTCAAACCTCGGTCGACAAGACCACTGACTCACAAAGGACACCCTCCCTCCTCCCCCCCCCCCATCGTTCTGTCCAGGTTGGGCCAATAGACCCAGTAACAAAGAAGGAACATGTATTCCCCTCCATGATGGCTTTATACAGATTAGGCATTTGACCCGTTGTTTCCCGAGAGTGTGTGTTTGAACTTGTATATTATGTAGTGTGAACTTGATGGGAGTTACATTTGCTTAATTTGCGAATAGTTGGGACATTTATGTGTGAGTGTATTATGTGGTTATTGCGAGTGGCCGAGTTTCGACTAGACCATATAATGTGTCTATACTCCGCTAGTTCTAAGATTAGTTTAGTGTATTTGTCATTTGTGGTTGTAGGTATTGTGTTTAGGAAGATTGCTTTGTATATGTCAGTTTTCTTGTTTGTGTGTGTGTTTCTATTAACTGTTGTAATGCAGTCTTAGTGGCTGTGATTGATGGGCATCCATAGAAGAGATGGTCCTCTATTTCTTGAATATTGTGTCTGCATAGTTGGCATGGTGATATTTGCTTGGATGTCTGTGCTGCTCTATCGGTTATCGGAATCATATTATAAATTAGCCTTTATGTTACCTCCTTGGATTTCGATGTGATATGTTTGTTGTGTAAGTTAATGAAGGTACAGATATAGTCTTTAATATAATATTTGTATCCTCTTTTGATTCTCAGGTGTAGTGGTGGGGCTTGTTGTTTCACTAAATATTTGTATATCCTTGGTTGTCTGTTTAGTTAAATGTTCATTGCCTTGTATTGCTTGCATACATGTTCTGTAGAATTGCGGTAGTGTGCCGTAATAGTGCGGTGTTGTATTGTCTATTTTCTTAAGCTTGTGTAATCTAATTGCAATTTTAGTATAATGATAGCGAGTGTTGATCTGGATGATTGATGATGCGTCCTATGTGGTTGATTCTTAATGCTTGTATTTTTGTGTTTAGGTCTTGTAAAGCTAGACTTCCTTGTTTCTTATCTTGTATTAGTGTTTTGTGTTGTATACTGTGAATTGTGTTGCTGAATATGAAATATCTAATGTTTTTGTTTATGTCTGCGATTGCCTGTTTTGGGGGTCTAACACTGTAGCTAAATATATTATTTTTAGGGATGATGAAGGTGTTTACAGTTGTGCTTCTTACAAAAATCGTTGATGTCTCGTATTTGTACCTATGTAGTATGTCTATGTAGTATGCCTATGTAGTATGTTTTGTCAGTGATTGCCATGTTTCTGTATATGTTTTTCTGGGATCGAATGGAAATGTGATCCCATACATTTTCATGTTATCTGTGACTGATAGATCCGGGGGGGGGGGGGGAATCTGCTTTATTTTTCCACTTGCCCAGACCCATTATTTTAGACTTCTGTATGTTTATTTTATCCCCACTTCCTTCACCAAACTGTCTGAAGGTGTGAAGTATGTTCGTTATGGGAGTGTTAGTTGAAAGGGAAGAAAGCGGTGTCATCTGCATAGCAATTAATTTCCGCTCTCGCGACCCTTGTATAAATTTACTTTAATATTACTGTCCTTCTAATTGCTTCTAAGAGTGGTTCTAGTGTGAGTACATATAGAACTGGTGATAGTGGACACCTTTGTATGACAGATCATGTGATCCTGAAACTGGCAGTGAGTGAATGATTCACCAGTACTTTACTTTCAGGTTTTTTTTACAGTATATCTATCCACTGTCTATAGTACTGTCCTATGTTACAGTGTGCTAGTGTTTTGTGTAAGTATGAGTGTGAAATTCTGTCAAAATCCTTCTTCTGGTCTAAGGATAAAAGGGAGGATTGACAGTCTTTCTGGTGGGTGTATGTAATTAAATCTATAATGAAGTGTGTATGTTGGTGTGTGTTTCTGTGTTGAATACTTCACTGTTAGTCTGGGTGTATAAGTGATGGCATGAAATTTTGTATTTTGTTTGCAAGTGATTTTGCTAGAATTTTGTAGTCTGTGTTCAATAATGAGATGGGTCTATAGTTTTTCAGCTGTGCTTTGTCTGTGTTGTCTTTAGGTATGATTGTTATTTATGACATGTTGCAAGAGTTTGGGAGTTCTTGTTTGTGGAAAGCTTCTTGGTACTCTTTTAGAAGGAAATTGCCTAGGATAGGAAAAAAGATTTGGTAGAATTCTACAGTGAGTCCATCTAGTCCTGGTGTTTTGTCCTTTTGCATTTGATTCTGAGCATGTGTTATGTCTGCTAATGTAAGCTCTGTGTCTAGTGTGTCCCTATCTGTGTCAGACAGTTGTTTGTGTATTGTAAGAACTTATTTTGTGTTTGTGTGTTGGCCTGGTTATTCTGTATATAGATCAGGGTAGTACTGTTGGAATGTTTCTAGTATATGTGTTGCCTCTGTTTGTGTGTTTCCTTGCATGTCTATTATTGCTCCTATTTGTCTGTTACGTTGAATGTTCTGTTATACTGCCAGGTCTTGTTTGCTGGGACTTTCTTCTGATTTGGTAGTGAGTTGAGTTATAAGGAGTGCACCACAGAATTTGTGTTGCTGGTGTTGTTCTAATTGTGATTTTAGTGTGTGTGTGGGTGTAGTGCATTTTCTATCAGTCTGTTTGAGTTGTATTGCTGTTTTGTATGATATGTTCTTCTTGTAGTCTGTCTTTGTGTATGATGGATGCTAATTGTTGTGTTCTATAACGTAATGTATTCTTTAGTAGATCCCAAATTTGTGTTATGTTGTCGGTGGGTGCACTATTAGTGTATGTTAGTATAAGGTGTGTCATATGTTGTACACAACCTGTGTTTTGGAGTAGTGTGTTGTTAAATTTCCAAATTGGTGATCGTTTTGATGGCATTGCATTTGTAGTGTCTGTAGTGATATAACCTGAAACAGGCTAATGAAACTAGAACACTATAAACAACAATAATAAAGAGACAAACAGCTTTCTTTGGTCATGTAATGAGAAGAGAGGCATTTGAGAACACCGTGACAACTGGAATGATCGAGGGGAAGAGAGGCAGAGGCAGACCAAGAGAAATGATGCTGGATGGATTGTGACGGTGGCACGGAGGAATATCAGCAGCAGAGTTGATCCAGAAAACCAAAGTCCGAGATCTGTGGAAAGCCATAAACGCCTATGCCAGCTGGCAATCAATCAATCAATCATGTGCCATGCCGGAAAGCGTGGGCGGTCATGATTCGCCATTTCACTCGATCACCAGAGTCGTGGATCAGCTCAGTGTTCCTGTCTCGTCCATGCCATGTGGCCAAGCCATCCAGGTATTTTCCTCTCGGTCTTTCCCTTGGTCTGTTCCCTTCGATCTTGCCAGCTGTCACTAAGTTCTCCAGTCCATTTCTTCTCATAACATGTCCAAAAAATTTTGACTGTCTACGTCTAATTTATCTAATCAATCTACGATTTTCATTTGTCTCTTGTAGTACTTGGTCATTGGTTTTTCTATCTGTCCATGGTATTCTTTGCATTTTCCTCAGAAACCACATTTCTGCAGCCATCAGATGTTTTTCAGCTTGACTGCACATTGTCCAAGTTTCACATCCATACAAAAGAACAGGCTCTATGTATCCCCTCAACACTCTTTTTCTCGTTTCAATTGACATCATTTTATTGGTCAGAATGTTTTTCATCTTGCTAAAGGCTACTTTCGCAATGGCGATTCTTGTTCTAATCTCTTCAAGGCATCTGCCATCAGATGTTATGACTGTTCCGAGATAATTGAACCGATTCACTTGTTGAAGAATATTCCCATTTACTTGTATATTACATTGTGGTACTTCGTTCTTCCTAGTGACGACCATAACCTGTGTCTTCCTACAATTTAATTCCAACCCCAGCTGCTCACTGTGTACAACCACAGCGTCTACTAATTGTTGCAGATCCTGTGCATTGTCTGCAATCAATACTGTATCATCTGCATATCTAATGTTATTTATGTTTCGTCCTCCAATGCTGATTCCATTTAGGTCTTCTACATTTCTGAAAATATGTTCACTGTATAGGGAAAAAAGATCTGGAGACATTACACATCCCTGCCTAACACCTCTCTTAATAGGTTGGTATTGTCCTACTTCATTATCAATTCTTATGGCAGCTTGTTGTTTCCAATATATGTTTTTTATAAGTCTAATGTCTTTCCCATCAATCTGTAGATCTGCAAGCATATCCACAATGTTGACATGTCTAACTCTATCAAAAGCCTTTGTGTAGTCAATAAAGCAAAGATGTATATCCTTGTTTACTTCTAAAGCACGTTCAATAACTGTTCGCAGCATATACACAGCATTTACTGTACCCTTTCCTTCTACAAAACCACATTGTTCTTCCCCTATTTCAGGTTGTATTTTCTTCCTCACTCTTTGCATGATAATTCGTAACAAAATCTTTGTGATGTGACTCATTATACTAATTGTTCTATGTTGATCACATTCTAAGGTTCCTGATTTCTTTGGGATTGCAATAAATACAGAATTACATAATTCAGAAGGTATATCTCCAGTATCATATAATGTGTTCAGCAGTCTAGTGACTTGCTCTAGTCCAAATTCTTCTAAAACTTTAATCATTTCTGTTGTGATGTTATCTGCACCGGGGGCCTTGCCAGCTTTCATATGCTTAAGAACATTTTGAACCTCCATCTTTAAAATTGCTGGTCCTTCATTATTAAATCTAATAGCATACTGTTCCTATCTGTTATCATTATACAGGTCTTTCACATAATCTGTCCATACATGTAGAATCTGATCTTTTTCTATTATGATTTTGCCATCTTTAGTTTTTAGACAGCCTGTTGATGTACTTGTTCTTTTATTAGTAAGTTCCTGAATTCTTTTGTGCACTTATTTGGTATTTTGACTGTTGTGTTGTTCTTCAATTTCTAAGCACTTTTCCTCAAGCCATGATTCTTTTGCCTTCCTACATAATATTCTGACTTGTCTGTGAATTTCTTCATATTTGGCAGGATTATTTTTGTTGAGTCTTCTTGTTTCCATTAAGTGTAAAATTTCCTCAGTCATCCATTTCTTACGACCCACCTTCTTTAATTTTGGAATAGTTGTTTCTGCAGCCACATTGATTGAATTCTTTAACATTTCCCATTGATCATCCACATCCTGGAATAGGATCTCTAGATCAGACAATATTTCAAATCTGTTCTGTACTTCTATGTTGAATTTGTTTTGTATTTCCTTGTCATTACTCAATGTACACAAATCATATTTAGTGTTCCCTGTTGTATACTTGACTTTCTTCAACTTTATCCTCAATGTTCCTGTGAGTAATCTGTGGTCACTATAACAATCAGCACTGGGAACTGCCAGCTGGCAGGGCACTTGATAATGATGATGTAGTGATATGTGCTAGTACTGCTCTGTGATCTGTGTATTGTAATGTTTCTTGTAGATGTTTTGTGTGTATTATGTGGTGTGTTGAAGGTGTGTATATTCTGTCTAGTCTGGCTGATCTATTGTACGCCCTATTTTTGTGTGTTGTTGCAATGTTATTAGGGTGTCTTTGTTTAAAAGCGTCTGCTAAATTGTGTGTGTCTAAGGTATTCTGTAGTTAGTTAGTTAGTTAGTTAGTTAGTTAGTCGCAGTTCCAACTTCACAGCAACGGGTCGTTCCCATTATGCTCCATTCCTGTGCCAGTGAATATCACACAAAACGCTCCCCACTGCCCAATGTGAAAAGTGGAAAAAACAGGAGTCTCGACAAACAACAGCCCGCACAGATACACTGTGCATAATGCCGCTGCCAGAATGTCAACACACCAGTCCCCCACGAAACACCCAATTCATCTCTGATGGAATCGGCAGTCATTTTTCTATCTGGATGTTTCCTAGATGTTCACCCACACAGTCCACGAAAATACAATTCATCACCAACGGCAGCGGCAGTCAACCAGAAGCCCAGCAGCCACGCATTTCTGCATAAGGCAAAAACTGGTCAACTCTGGGACATAGCCATCTGCCATCGCTCCGAACATGCAGTCACGTTCCCCCCCAAAAAAAAAAAAAACAACTTGAGCAGATTCAAAAGCACTTCACACGAAACTCACAGCTCACAGTGTCGCGCCACGCACTCACTCAGTAGCAGGGCGACGAAACCATCAAGCCCCCTTAGTCGCCTCTTACGACATGCGTGATAGGCTGCAGTGTTGCTATTCTTTGCTTCCATTATGGGCCCCGGCAACACACGGGATTTTCTGTAGTATATCCAGTTGATGTATTCCATTCCTGTAATTGGCCTTTAGAGGCCGCCAAAAATAATAGTCAATCCACCGACTCCAACGTGTGCATTCAAACAATAATAACATTGCATTTCACATTGAGGTAAAATAGAAAAATAGGTTAGAAAATTCCTATTCTTGTCAAATAGAGCCATTACATTTACACACATTTTAAAATTAACTAAAAATTATACAAAATTTTAATTCTGCACATAAACCTCTTTTATTGTTATAAAGATTTTGTCAAAGATTAAGAAAAATGCTACAAATATTTACATAAAATAATACATACATGCTACTTTTAGTAATGTCCCTTGAATTAACTTACATTGTTTATTCCCTGTCCACTGCTGTCATCGGGGGGGGGGGGGGGGGGGGGTTGAGTGGTCTCGAGGTATTGTGTCCGCCTCGAGTGCTGGAGGTCCCGGGTTCAAGCCACGGTGTGGGCCGGGATTTTTTCACGTGGACTTCCAGTAATAAAATTTCCCCTGGTCTCTGGGTAGTGAGATCGGACGCCCGTGTGTAGGCCTATTGTTGCGCACATAAAAATCCCTTGGCAGTTGGAAATCGAAAAAGAGTAGCCTAACGGCGCTGCCCGGGCAAAATTTCGAGTTAAAAATCTACCCAAAGTATTTCAGAATCCTCGCCGTGCTACGGGGTTCGTGCACTGAGCTGAGTTTCTCAAGACTCATGTTTGAGTTAGGAGAAGAACGTAGCACTTATGGGTTGCACCCGTGTGCTGTGATGTTGATCCATCGACTAAACCAAACTAAACTAAACTAAGCCACTGTTGTCATCACGTTTTCCTTTTAATGTGATTTTATTTTGTACAAAACAGTGTGTATTTACAGACGTCTACCCCATACGTCAAATGCAACAAGATTCTTGAAGCTGTTGTGTAATGACTGCATACTATTTATTATTCTATACATTAATTATTTGCAGACATTAAATGCAGTTTGCATTCACAAGTTGCACATAAATAGGATTTGTAGGTATCCTATTCAAACATTAAACAATATAAAATGACACAAAGTAGTGCAGCTTTACATAACAAATTTAGGACACATGCAGGACTCTGAGGCGATTAGCCTCCATCAGCAAGCAAACACATTCACAAACACAACATTTAGCTAGCACGTCTGTTGTACAGCTGTAGAATGTAAGCTATATCAAATAACACGAAGTAGTGCAGATCTACAGAACATAATTACGGAAAACAAAGGACATTGCGACGACTAGCCAGGAGATCTCCTTGACTATATGTTGTGTTTGTGAATGTGTTTGTTTGCTGATGAAGGCTAATCGCCGCAGCGTCCTGTATGTGTCGGAAATCTGTTATGTAAAGCTGCACTACTTTGTGTCATTTTATATTGTTTACATTATCACAGCTTTGCCGCAGCTTCACCCAATTTTATTCATATAGAAAACATAAAGATTTTACTGCCAGAACCAACAAACAAACGTTTCTAGTCCTATAATGTGAGCTATTTCTCTAGGAACAATGAGACCATTCATCTGTATTAGATTGTCACGGAAGCCGAGCTAACTTAGTGGTTGATGCTCGCCTGTCGACCCGGTGGTCATGAGTTCTAATCTACAATCGGACGGATTATTACAGTGGATCTGGCGCCCTGGTCGTTCCTGGCTGATGAAGGCTAGTCGTCGCAACGTCCTTTGTTTTTTGTAATTGTGTTCTGTAAAACTGCACTACTTCGTGTTATTTGATATAGTTTACATTTCTACAGCTGTACATCAGACGTGCTAGGGACACATCTAATGGCAATGAGGTTTCTGAGAATGCCACGGTTGGACAGAAAAATAAATGAAAAAGTCCTTCAAGGAACAAATGAAAAAGATAAGTTGATGAGACTGATTAAACGCATACAGTCCAGTTAGTTTTACAATCATCTTACGATAAGAAATAAACCTGAAAACTAAGTGACCACTAGCATACTTGACGGGAAAAGAGTGTGTGGAAACGAGGAGATATATGCCAGGATATATGCCTAAGCGTATTAGCATTACACATGAAGTTAATACATTTTCCAATAGTATGATAAAAACGATTATTGTAGTACGACATTATCGAACACACATTTGGCACTGAAACATATATAGGAGTAGTAAATGCTCTGAAATTCTCAAACAATCTCAATCTCCCCTGTGGGGACATATTTACAAGATGGAGAAGTACAGTGACATGGTTGCAAGTTTGAGACAGTTAGGGTACACGGTCAGACTATTCGCCGTGGAGGTTGGCAGAAGAGGTGCTCCTGCTGCTGGTTCCTAATGTTGCTGTATGTAGCCGGGGCGCAGTGTTGGGGTGAGTGCCCAACCTTGCTTAAATACCCTAATGGCTCTTGAATACATAACCTATGCAGCAAAAGTTAAACTCCTGGCCTTCTCGTGGCGGAACTGTTTTAACTAACAGGAGAAGGGGCGACGGTGAGTTTCTCGCGCCGAAAAATAACCAGTATGCTCTAGATGTGTATGCACGTACATGCATGCGCAGAAACGTGTGCGCGCGCGTACACATCTAAACTCGAGTGAGACCACAGTCTGCTCTAGCAAAGGAAAGGTGCTGAAGACGGAGGCAACCAGCCAGGAGGCGCACCACAGAAATCAGGATGCCACGCAATTACGCAAAATGGAATATGTCGACTACTGCTAAATGTTATTGTGCTCGCCCTGCTTTGGACCCCCAGGCAGGTGCAGTGCCGGGCCCTATGTCTCGAAAGGGTCCAACCACAGCTACTGGAAGTCCTTCTCAGATGTCCTGTGGAGTCAGGGGACCTGAGAATAGAACGGCTGGCCATACTAAACAAAGACTTAAAATAATGCACTGGAATGCGGAGGGAGTCAGCAACCCAAACACACACACAAATAGAATTAGAAAACATCTTGGACCAAGAAAAAGTAAGCATATGTTGCTTGCAAGAAGCTCACCTCAACGAAAATATAGCCTTCAAAATCAGAGGCTACCAGTGTTACCGATCTGACCGAAATAACAGGCGAAAAGGTGGGATACTGACCCTTGTAAAAAAAAAAAATAACATCACTGCTTCCCAGATCGAAGTCTACATGGATAGGGCTGAGTATGAGACACTTAAACTTAAGACAGCAATACAGACCTACATCCGATCAATTACTACTGTCCAAGTGACCACCCACAGGCACTGGATACACTACCATTAAAAGAAAAAATGATTGTGTGTGGCAATTTCAACAGCCACTCGCAGAGCTGGGGCTATGATCACATGGACCAGAGAGGAGAGAGACTGGAAGACTGGCAGGATGAGAATAGATTCATCTTGATTTACAAGCAGTCCGACCCACATACTTTCTACTCGAGATCATGGCACACTACACCTACACCTGACCTGGCTTTTCATTCACCAGACCTGGAGTGGAACATTACACGAATTGATGGGAAACAACTTGGTGGCAGTGAGCATCGGCCAGTCTTTCTAACCGTAGAAAATAAGCTTGTAAGTGAAAGCAGCACCCTCCCGAGGTGGAACTACAAGAAAGCAGACTGGGCAATGTACAAACATCGCATCAGCATTGTCGGATAAATAGTTGATGGCTCAACCCCAAAGAGATCAAGGATCCAGAGTTCCTCTTTCTCAATGTGATCCTGCCCGTTAAAATTAATTTAGCTGTTATTGGCTCAATGATTTGAGACCATTAAATAGAGTTTTGGAGAACCAAGGAATACCTCAAGGAAAAAATTAAATTTTTACTGAGTATCCCAAATGTCCTTAGGGATGGTTCCTTTCTACCATAGTTCTACCAACTAAATAATTAATCTAGGGTAATTGTTTACAACAATTTTACTATGACAAGAGAACTCTCAAAAGAGAAAATAACCCGTAATTTTCATCATTTAATATACATAATAATGGATTTGTAGCTTATACATATAATAACATACAACAAGCAATACAGTACAATTACAATATTATGGGCATATTGGTCTCTTAACTAAGTATCTATCTCCTGGCTGTGCCACTGTATCATACATGGTCCTCAGAGTTGCATCCGTTCTTAATTATAAATATTGAGCCTCTTCTGCTGGCCTAATTCTAATCTGCGGAAAGAAGCTGGGTACACCCTGGTTGGTTTCCCATCCAGTTCTTGGATCTCGATAGCATTCAGTGTAGAATATTCTGGAGAGTTCTTTTATTCCCCCCCCCCCTTCCCGGTTTGAGTTAATCTTTTAGCTCACTGTGTTTCTTCCACCTATACCTAGGAAAAAATGATATTTAATACCTGTCCTGGAAAGGTGGTGAAAATTGTCAGGAAGTTGCTGTGGAATAGTATTTGGCCTCACTATCTCAGCTGCCTCACTCAGTTAAATGGCTGCTGCATTCAGTCAAGCTGCTATCACTACTTTCCCAAAGTGTTGCATTCACAAAGTTAGGTCTGGATAATGACCACTACCTTATTTATCAGAATGACTTCCACATGCTTCGGCGATTGGTTTCAGAGTCTGATTGCGATGAATTTGTTGGCTGAGGCTTTCCTTCTCTTAGTAATCAAACTATGTTTTATTTTACTATTTGTTTGGGAGGGTGCACTCACTCAAGCATCTGCCTCTGATCTTCCTGCCTCGTGTTTGTGTGGGTTGGTGAAAAAAAAACATGCTGTCTTCCGGATGTCCACTGCTATTTATACGGTGCCTTTTCCGGTTCACCTTTTTCTTTGCCAATGGGTATATTAAATCTTGGATCGTACAATTGTGGAACAAACAATCCTGTTGCAATGTTCAGGTTTTAATTGTCGACGGAAAATTACAGCATGTTACGTTTGTGAAAATAAAGTATATCACAAGCATACTGGTTAGAAACCTGAACACTGAGAAAGACATAATTAAAGTAGTTGAACAGTTTGGGAAATGCATATTGCAGGCAGCACAAGAAACAGTACCACGAGGAGCCCGTAAACAATATAAACCCTACTGGAGTAGTGAACTGGAACAGTTGCATAATGATACGGAAGTGTAGAAAGCAAGCAGAGGACACAACCAGCCAAGAGCACCACGGTAAATTCCAGTACACAAAAGCCAAATTTCAAAGGGCCAAGCTGCAGGCTAGACGGGAAAGCTGGCAGGAGAAAACGGAGTATCTGAACTTTGAAAGAGACACAAGGCAATTGTGGAAGCTAATAAAAACAACTTAACGATGAGGGCACAGGGAGAAACTGAAAACTTGCACTATACAAAGATGGAAAAATCTTAACAAGAAAGCAAGCGGCTGGCCATTTTGCGGACTCATTCGCACATCATCATCATCAAGTGCCATGCCGGCTGGCGTAGGCGTTCATGGCTCTCCACAGATCTCGGTCTTTGGTTTTCTGGATCAACTCTGCTGCTGATATTCCTCCATGCCACCGTCTCAATCCATCCAGCATCACTTCTCTTGGTCTACCTCTGCCTCTCTTCCCCTCGATCTTTCCAGTTGTTACGATGTTCTCCAATGCCTCTCTTCTCATCACATGACCGAAGAAAGCTGTTTGTCTCTGTCTTATTGTTGTATATAATGTTCTAGTTTCATTAGCCTGTTTCAGGCAGTCGTCGTTAGTTACTCTGGCAGTCCAAGGAATTCGCAACATTCGTCTCAGGAACCACATCTCTGTTGCTTCTAATTTGTTCTTAATCTGTTCATTTACATTCCAAGATTCACTGCCATACAGCAAAACTGGTTCTACATAGCATTTCAGCACTCTCTTTCTTACATTCATTGATAGCGACTTATTGCATAAGATACTCTTCATTTTCTGAAATGCGGCTTTTGCCTGCCCTATTCTGCTCCTAATCTCTGTTGTACATCTTCCATCTGATGTTATAAATGCCCCTAGGTATCTAAAATTATCAACTTGGTTAAGGATTTTCCCTTCTATTTCTATGTCACATTTTGGTGTCACCATTTTCTTTGATATTACCATTGTTTAAATATTGAGCACAACCCACTACTGGCAACGCCGATCGCACTCCAGCACGAACCTAAGGCCTATCCACGTCACGGAAGCACTATACTCGAGTTTCGCCCTCGTTTGAGCTCGTCAGTAGTGCATATCCCTGACCGGATCCGGAAACAAGCCCCGGATCACGCGTGTGAAGCGGGTGTGTAACCACGCGGCACACACTGGACACGCCAAATTATCACACCGGAATACCACAACGCTACCCATCATAGGCTATGCTTCACACGCGTGATCCGGGGCTTGTTTCCGGATCCGGTCAGGGATATGCACTACTGACGAGCTCAAACGAGGGCGAAACTCGAGTATAGTGCTTCCGTGACGTGGATAGGCCTTAGGTTCGTGCTGGAGTGCGATCGGCGTTGCCAGTAGTGGGTTGTGCTCAATATTTAAATTTCAAATCCCGAAACAACCAAATAATCAATTTTATTGTTGCTCACTGGATTTAGGAGGCCTGGTGTTCCTTGCCAGTGAGAAGTCCTGATCGTTCGGGTCCACATCGATTGACGGACGTCAGTCGCGGCGATTGGGCAATCTGGAGCATAGCCTATGATGGGTAGCGTTGTGGTATTCCGGTGTGATAATTTGGCGTGTCCAGTGTGTGCCGCGTGGTTACACACCCGCTTCACACGCGTGATCCGGGGCTTGTTTCCGGATCCGGTCAGGGATATGCACTACTGACGAGCTCAAACGAGGGCGAAACTCGAGTATAGTGCTTCCGTGACGTGGATAGGCCTTAGGTTCGTGCTGGAGTGCGATCGGCGTTGCCAGTAGTGGGTTGTGCTCAATATTTAAATTTCAAATCCCGAAACAACCAAATAATCAATTTTATTGTTGCTCACTGGATTTAGGAGGCCTGGTGTTCCTTGCCAGTGAGAAGTCCTGATCGTTCGGGTCCACATCGATTGACGGACGTCAGTCGCGGCGATTGGGCAATCTTGAGCATAGCCTATGATGGGTAGCGTTGTGGTATTCCGGTGTGATAATTTGGCGTGTCCAGTGTGTGCCGCGTGGTTACACACCCGCTTCACACGCGTGATCCGGGGCTTGTTTCCGGATCCGGTCAGGGATATGCACTACTGACGAGCTCAAACGAGGGCGAAACTCGAGTATAGTGCTTCCGTGACGTGGATAGGCCTTAGGTTCGTGCTGGAGTGCGATCGGCGTTGCCAGTAGTGGGTTGTGCTCAATATTTAAATTTCAAATCCCGAAACAACCAAATAATCAATTACCATTGTTACTGTTTTCTTGATATTCAAGGAGAGTCCTTTCCTTGCACTCTCTGTTACTACAACGTCTAATAATTGTTGTAGGTCTGTTGAATTATCCGCCACCAATACTGTGTCATCTGCATAGCGAATATTATTTATATTATAACCTCCAACTAGTATTCCTGGCATCTCTTTGATCTCTCTCATTATTACTTCGCTATACAGGGAGAAAAGATCTGGTGACAAGACACACCCTTGTCGTACTCCTAGCTTTATCTGTTCGTAAGTACCCTCTTTATTTCCCATTTTAATTGCTGCTACTTGGTTCCAGTAAACATTCTTTATTATTCTTAAATCTTTTCCATCAATGTTGATATCTTCCAACATTTTAATCAGTTCATCATGTTTTACTTTATCAAATGCCTTAGTATAATCTATGAAGCACAAATATATGTCTCTCTGTTTCTCTATTGACCTTTCTATTAGTGTCCGTAATGTATAAATTGCATTGTTTGTGCCCTTTCCTTCCACAAATCCATACTGTTCTTCACTAATTTCCATTTTTATTTTATTTTTGGTTCTTCTCATTATGATTCTGAGTAGAAGCTTAGTGATATGGTTTATAAGGTTAATTGTACGAAAATCTTCACAATCAATTGCTCCTGGTCTTTTTGGTATAGCTATAAATACAGATTTCAGCATATCACTGGGTAAATATCCACTGCTGTAAATATCATTCAACATTTTGGTTAATATATCTACTCCAAATTCTCCCAATACTTCTAATTCTTCTATTGTAATTTCATCTGGCCCAGCTGTTTTTCCTTTCTTCATACGTTTCATAGCGTCAGCGACTTCTTCTTTCAGAATAGGTGGACCTTCTAAGTTACTATCTTCTGTTAATTCTTCCCTTTCTCCTACATATAATTCTCTTATATACTAATTCCACCTCTTCATTATAGCATCTTCCTCTAATATTATCTTTCCTGTTTTTGATTTCAAACACCCCGTATTTATTCTTATTTTTCTTCCTGTAAGCTCACTGATTTGTCTGTGCATATTTTTTGTATCTTTAATGGAATTTAATTCAATTTTTTTGCATTGCTCGTTTAACCAACTTTCTTTGGCCTTCCCACATTTATCTTTTATTTCTTTATTTATCTTAGCGTATTCTTGTTTGTCATTTTTACTCTGTTTTCTTTAGTCCATCAATTTTAAGATATCTTCATTCATCCATTTTTTCTTAGCTATTTTGCCTCTCTCCGGTAATACTTCTTTGCTAGTTTGATGAATGGAGTCCCTTAACATTTCCCATTGTTCATCTATACTCTGTATTTTAGTTATTGCATTGTACCTATTTTTCACAGTCACTCTGCATTGTTCTTGCATTTCTTTATCTATTTTCAGAACCTCTTTATTAAGTCTCATGTTCTTAACCATTTTTTCCCCTCTCTTTAATCTTACTTTTATTTGTCCACATAGTGGTACATGATCACTATTACAATCAGCACCAGGCAGTGTCTTTACATTAATTAAAGCATTTCTAAATCTTTTATTAATTAGTATGTAGTCAATTTGGTTGCGTATTTTCTTATCAGGGCTTATCCATGTGTACAGTCGTCTTTTATGGTGCTTAAACCATGTGTTTCCAATTATCATATCATTGATATTTGCCCATTCTATTAGCTTTTCCCCTCTTTCATTTCTTGTACCTAAACCATAATTCCCCACTACATCCTCCATTTTTCCCTTTCCTATTTTTGCGTTAAAATCACCAAGTATTATCTTTATTTCTTGTGATCCAATTTGAGCCATCGCCATTTCTATTTCGTCGTAAAAGTGTTGTATTTCTTCCTCACTACTGCTTGCTGTTGGTGCATATACTTATATAATATTTATGTCTATTGGTTTGCCTTTGATTTTTACCATAATAACTCTATCTGAAATACACCAGTATCCATTAATTGACTTGGCTGTTTTTTCGTCTAATATTATTCCTACACCTTTTTCATGTGTATCCCCTCCAGAATAAATTATTGTGTGATTGTCAGCTATAATTTTGCCCGATCCCTTCCATCTCATCTCACTAACGCCTAGTATATTCATTTTCATTCTATCCATCTCTCTTAGAACATTGGTCAACTTTCCTAGCTCATTTAATGTCCTAACATTCCATGTTCCTACTCTAAATTTATTTATTTTAGTTAAGATTTTGCCATCAGTAGCTGGATGACGGTCTGGTGTCACCTGTGGCTCATGACTGTCCCTACCGGACGAGGATGCCCTAAGACAGCCATTAACGTCCTTCACTAACTTTGATATATGTTTTGCCATGAAGTCTTGGGAAGATAATGTGGTGGTTTCCCCTTGCCTTCCACATTCACATGGTGGTCTTTTTACCTCTGCCTTTGACAGCCATTTCCGACTGTAAGGACAAGTGAGTGCCCTGCTCTGCTCAGCTGCAGAGTTGTCCACTTATTCCGGTGGATACTCGGTCCCCAGAGCCGTGTTAGCCACACCGTAGTGTGTTTCCATCCTCTACCGCGGGGAGGTGCAGTTGGGATTTTCCCTTCATAAAGTTGTGGTCTATGACCAAAACTCTCCAGTACTTTTAGAGGACAAGACTCATTCGCACAAGATAACAATATCAAAATCAATCCAGAGAAACAACAAGAGATTCGAGAGAAACGGCAACATACATGACAGAAGGAAATAGTACATGAGGTTCTGGAGGCACCCATCACAATCAGCGAACTGGAGCTAGCCATATCAAAACTGAAAATGAGAAAGTCACCCGGAGCTGATGGTATCTCCAATGAAATGATCAGGAACCTAGGAACAGAGGCCAAAGTAAAGCTGGACCTTAGGCATTGTTCCACACGCCTGGAGAGAAGCAATCATGATACCCCTCCTAAAATCATGGACAGATAGTTCCATTGCCTCTAGCTACAGACCAGTTAGCCTCACCAGCTGTCTCTGCAAAACACTGGAGCGCATCATCAATCACAGACTGCAGTGGTACATTGAAAGTAAAAACATCCTTGTGTCACAGCAGGCTCGCTTTAGGCAGTGCTACTCTACGGAAGATCAGACAACCTACCTCTCTCAAAAAATTGAGGATACATTTCAAGAGAAGAAGCTGGTGCTTGCGGCATGGATATATCTTAAGAAAGCCTTTTACAAAGTCTGGAAAGAAGGTCTGATGAAGAAACTGAGAAACTGCAAAGTCAATAGAAGAATGTACAAATGGGTGAAAGCATATTTGCACAACAGAAGAGCCCGAGTACAGATAGACGGACTCAAGAGCAAGAAAGGGTGTTCCCCAGTGCGGAGTCTTGTCCCACACACTTTTTCTAATCTTCATAAATGATCTTGTTTCTATATCTACCGCATAAAATTAAAGCGGCAATGTACGCCGATGACCTGGTTCTATGGAGCACAAATGAACATGCATCAGTGACCACCAGATTACTACAAAGAGCTGTAGATACATTTGCTGCATGGGAAAATAAATGGTGTGTCAGCATAAACACTGAAAAATGCAGCACAACTCTATTACCCCCTCTCCAAAGCAAAAGGCAGGGATCATCCAGATAAATGGAACACCCCTAACAGAAGATATAGAACCAACATACCTTGGAGGAACATTTGAAGGCAGGTTGACATGGAGAAAGCACATCAACAAAGCAGTAGCAAAAGCCAGAAGGAAAATAGCCATCCTGAGAAGTCTAAGTGGAACCACATGGGGAGCCAATGCGAAAATACTTAGCAAAGTTTATCAACCGAGCATACGATTACACCTGGAATACGGGTCAAATGCGTGGTGTTCAGCATCAAAAACCACACTAAAAGAGCTGGACAAGGTGCAAAATCAAGCATTTAGTCACCACATGAGGGATGAGGTCAACCCCTATAGTGGAAATGCAGTAGATGGGGAGGACACAAGCATTGAGAGAGCGCAGAGATACAAAAACGCTAATACAAGCAGAAAAGTTCCTCAGCTTGCCAGGCCACCCTATGAAGAACAGATTTGAAAACCTAGCTATGGGGCGGTTGAAAAACAGTAGCTTTATTCACCAGGCCAAACGACTCCGCAGAGAAACCACCGATCTACCCACAGTTGGTATCACTCTGAAAACTATTCCAGAGCGAACGCCATGGAAAGATGAACATAGACTATCACTAAAAATCCAGATACAAGTGAAAGGAATATTTGACAAGGAAGCACAGAACAGTGTACAGTGCAGAACAGCCACTCTCAACTTCCTTGATGAAGAATACCCACTGGATCTCTTGATCCGAGTCTGCACAGATGGGTCAGCACAAAATGCTGTTAGAAATGGAGGAGCGGGAGTGTACATAGAATACCCAAATAATACTAGGGACACGGCCAGAGTACCAACAGGAAAGTAGTGCCATAACTATGATGCTGAAATTGAGGCAATCAAGATAGCAACAGAGAAATTACTAAATACCAGCCTTGGTACACAACCTGTTGTGCTATTGACAGATGCAAAATCAGTACTCGGGGCTCTCCTGTCTGGTAAATTGCCAGTATTAAGGACACTACTTTCTGAAGTGAGCAGTTAGCATAAGGTGGATATCATCCCACTGTGGAATACCTAGAAACAACAGAGCTGATCGATTGGCCAAGGAAGGAGCAAAAGAAGAACAGCCTGATGTGCCCGTTACATACCATCAACAGAAAAGAATGATCAAATCATTAAGAAAACCACCAAAAACCTGCTCAAGATGACTACCACATTACGGACAGACCAGAACAAGTCATTAATTCTGCGCCTCAGTAAATGATACAATAGATTACGCAACCATATGTATACAAAATTCTAGATTGGTGAAACAGTCATGTGCACATATGGATTGGTGTCGCAGACAGCAGAGCACATACTCCAAGACTGCCCAAAATATAACATATCTAGGCAAACCTTCTGGCCTAGAGAGACGACAGTG
>OY992892.1:72143932-72157567 GCA_963921405.1 Cepaea hortensis | reverse complement strand
AAGAAGAAGAAGAAGAAGAAGAAGAAGAAGAAGAAGAAAGAAGAAGAAGAAGAAGAAGAAGAAGAAGAAGAAGAAGAAAAGAAGAAGAAGAAGAAGAAGAAGAAGAAGAAGAAGAAGAAGAAGAAGAAGAAGAAGAAGAAGAAGAAGAAGAAGAAGAAGAAGAAAGAAGAAGAAGAAGAAGAAGAAGAAGAAGAAGAAGAAAAGAAGAAGAAGAAGAAGAAGAGAAGAAGAAGAAGAAGAAGAAGAAGAAGAAAGAAGAAGAAGAAGAAGAAGAGAAGAAGAAGAAGAAGAAGAAGAAGAAGAAGAAGAAGAAGAAGAAGAAGAAGAAGAAGAAGAAGAAGAAAAGAAGAAGAAGAAGCTGCTGTTGCTCCTGGTCCTGCTGCTGCTGTTGCTGCTGGCCTGCTGCTGCTGCGGCTGCTGCTGCTGCTGCTGCTGCTGCTACTGCTCCTGCTCCTGCTCCTACTCCCACTCCTACTCCTACTACCTCCACCACCACGTTGTCCTTAACTTAACCTAACTTGCTGGTTCGGGTACGCTGACCTAAGTGCGCCATCCCGCCGTACCCAGCCTAATATGTTAGCTGTTCCGAGATCATTGTACTGGTTCATTAGTTTAAGAAGGAAGCAAGTTCCCCAATTACTTGAATGTTGCATTTTTTTTCTTCACAACCATAGTCTCTATTTTCTTCCAATTTGATTCTAAATCTAGTTGTTCACTGTGTACAAATATCTCATATCCTAAGCGTTGCACATCATGTTCGTTGTCTACAGTATCAATCGCATATCTTATCGATTCCTCTCACATTCTTAGATTTATCATATTTTCACCATGTAGGGACAACAGACCCGAACATCATACACATCCATGGAGCACAGCACGCTTGAGGATGATATTGAGTTTATTGACCTACTTCACTATTAATGTTTATGACACCACGTTGTTTCCAATACATTTTTTTCTTAAAATTTATAGGTTTTCTTCATCAATTTGTAGATCTCAAAGCATCTTTATAATGTTGACATGTCGGAAGCATTTGTGTAGTCAATGAAGCAAAGATGTAGGTCTTCGCGTCTTTTTCTTCTTCTTCCTCATTAGTCCGAGATTTATGTTTGCGTAATTTCCTTGTATCAGTTCACATCTTAGCTGCGACATTTGCGCCTTTCGGTCGACGCATTCGACTTCTGCAGGCGTTCGTAGGACTTTTCGCGGTCAAAAGATGTTAACATCATTTTTGTCCCTGTAGTCATAGGAACTCCGACGCGGAGCAAACACGGCAGGGGGCTTCAGACCTTCAGAAGTAAACTCCTTCCCCAAGCATTTCGGACCCTTTAATTTCTTAATACTTTCTGGGAGCGGTCCCGTCCGGGTCATGACTCCGGGCGTCTGTCCCCTGCCTTGGAGACGTTCTTTCGGTCATGTTCGTTATCCCTGATGTAAGCTTGTCCCTTCGCTGTTACCTTGTCCACTCTAAAGTCCCCCCTCCCTCGGTTGGGGGAGACCGTGCAGTCTGTGTCTGCCCCTTGACACTTGTGGTCGTGGGATGCTTGATTCATCCCCCGCCACGGCCTCCGTCGCCTCCACTTATCTCTGTTGCCGTGTGCCTTCCTCGTGCCCCGTTCACGTCGTCACACCACTTTAGGAAGCCGGATCTTCCTTTCTACTCGGACCCACCGCTTGGTCTGTCTGCAACTGACTAGACCACATAGTATGCATATCTCGTGACAATGCGAGTTGGGGGTCCACTGTTGACAAATGGCCAGCTGGAGACAACCGCATGCATGCCGGTCGGCCCTCAATGGAAGGCAGTGGCCGATCGCGGGCTTTCCCCGCCACCCAAGGAGACTTTCATAAGTGCAGAGCCGACACATGACGGACGCTCTGATACTGGACACTCGCAAAGTCACGTCCTGCACACATGCACACGGCTGCTTTACATCCTTTCGGTATACTGAGCCTCCGGTGCATCCCAGGCTGTAAATTTGGGGGATACATGCGTGCAGTTCGCAGAATTTAGGCTTTGATTTCCCATCCGCTATGCAGTCGAGTGAGACTTTCCACCAAATGCATTTGCTAACCAAGCAATTTTCCATTTGGCAGCCATTGCGACATTTTCCACCTAGATGTCTATGGGAATGTATCTCCTCTGGGATGCGGTGTTGTACATCGGGGATATTCAGTATCTTTCTTACGGTTTTGAGAGGCGTGCACACGGAACGTGATTTCTTTATCACATCACCAATATCTTGTATACTGCACACGGTGGACATTTGAAAATGGTTGTCATTTATTAGGACTTTCGCTCAGTGAACATTTGAACTTTTTATCTAGGAATCGAATTTGATGGACATGGAGCGATTTTGTCAATTTAGCAGAGAGCACTTTCGACGGACATCATTTACCCATGATTTGGGGTTGTGTTGATGAGTGTTAGAAACGTTTCCGTTAAAGCATCTTTATGAGCCAGCAACTCTAAGATTCCCAGTCACTTCGGTTTATGCCAATGATTGCCATTTATCCATGGTGTAGGACGTAACGTATGGCAGAAGACATGAAAGGAGTTATGTAAAACAAGTACAGAGCTCGCTGGCTCCCGGGATGTGGTACAGGGTATCGCTTTATACGAATCGCAATGGCTTTAACTGTCCCTCATGCCTTTACACGAAGCCACCACACCACGGTCTGTGTTTACTTCTTTCGAACACTCCATTAATGTTCTCAGAAAATTCACATGTATTGTACCCTTGTCTTCTGCAAACTATTGTTCTTCCCGTATTTCGGATTACAATTTCTTCCTAACTCTTAGCTTGATGATTTTTAGCAAAATCTTCGTAATGTGGCTTACAACGCTAATTGTTCGACGTTTATCATATTCCACGATCTAAGGGCACAGATTTATGATGAGTTGTAGTGAGTTGCTGAGAGTAGGAGGCAGTGGAGTGACCTGACCAGACGACTTCAAGGTCAGTATTGTGATTGACTGACGCAGTGAATGAATGAACTGGGTACAAATATAAATGTTACTAATATATGTTAACAAAAACTATTTTAAAATAATAATATATCACAAGGTGCTGAGCTGGCAGCACATGTAGTCTACATCGGGAGCGAGTACAAACGGTAAAAAGGCGCCCCAATCGCACGAAATAGGTACGAAGAATGTCGGTCTCTATACTTACAGAGTGTTGTAAACGGTGGAAAAAACGTCTCATTAACACGAAATGGAGCGCTTGGCTAGCGAATCTATTGAGTGGAAGTCCGAAGTGAAAGCTTACATAGTGGAAGCCGCCCGCAGACTGACCGTTTGTGCTGTGATCGGCCAGTGGCTAACAAAATGCCCAAAAATAAGGAAGTGAGGAATTAAAGCAGCCATGAGCAGGATATGGCGATTCCTCGGGTGAGCCAAGTCTCATAGCAGTATGTACCGGCTCTACAATTATGGAGGCCTCCTTGGATAGCTGGGAATGCCCATGGTCTGCCCCTGCCTTCCAGTGAGGGTTGACCGTGGTGCCTTTGACCGTTCTATCAAGACTAGCTCAGATGTGGGCGACACCACAACAGTAAAAGTCTTACGTCCCTCGAAACCCCGGGAAGGCACACCCGTAAAAATGCCCAAGAAGTCAGATGCGCCGGCCTACGGGTGTAAATAAATCAACACAATGCAAAAACGTCCGAGTGAAATGTTTTTCAGTGCAAACCCCGGGAAGGCAAACCCGTAAAAATGCTCACAGAAGTCAAATGTGTCGGCCTACGGGTGCAAATAAATCGGCATAACGCAAAAACGTCCGAGTGAAATGTCTTTCGTGCTAGGAACAGCTCTGACTAACTAGTCTTCCAAATTCTCTTCGTGTCCGGAACAGCACTGACTAGCTAGTTTTCCGAATGTCCGACGTGCTAGGAACAGCTCTGACTACCTAGTATTTCGAATGTCTTGTCCGGAACAGCTCTTACTATGTAGTTTTACGAATGTTCGTCGTGCCCGGAACAGCTCTATATTGTCCTCTGGACACAACGACAGGCACATGTCCGAATCGAAAGCTCGCTGAGTGGATACCGTCTGCAGACTGGCTTGGTTTGTGCAGGAGCGGCCCGTGGCGAACGAAATGCCAAATATATTGAAGCGAGGAATTTAAGCAGATATGTGCAGGACGTGACGATACCTGTGGTGAGCCCAGCACCAGAGCGCTATGTGTCGGCTCTGCAATTATGGAAGCCTCTCCGGAAGGCAGAAAATGCCATGGACTGCCCCTGTCTTCCCTTGAGGGTTGACCGCGAAGTCTTCGGCCGGTGCAACTTGACGCGCTAGTATGTGGACGGTACCACTACAGTGAGAGTCCCCCAGGAATGCAAACCTGGTTATTTAAAAATGCTCGTTAAAGTCGGATGTGTTGGCCTTAGGGTTTCGGCCCAAGGGCGCATAACTTAACCATACCGCAATCACATCTGAAAAAACACTCCGGATGAACGCAAAAAGGAGAAGCAGAAATAATAATATATCAGTATAGTGACGATATACAATTTATTGGATGACGTATTTCGCCATATCTCGTTTGTTAACGGGCGTTGCATGTTTATAGTGAACTATGCGACTAGATGTTGCATCCTCACCAATTAGAGTGGGCGTGGTGCCTGCGTGCGCGCGCGCGCGCGCGCGTGTGTGTGTGTGTGAGATTGTGTTCATCTTATTTCGTGCATACATTTTTTTTTCTAAAAGCAAAATTATTCCAATTTAAACAAAATTAACCGTATCACACAATGGATCATACATAAAGCTTACAACAAGTGTCCCATTTTGTAAAGTATATCGAAACATATATGTGTGTCTTCTACAAGAGAGATAGAAAAGAACAGTTGGAAATGAAAAAGAGATACAGGAAAAAGAGAGAGAGGAGGTTGGGGGGGGGGTGGGATATAAGATACCAATAAAACAAGACCTGACACACAAAGACTGGGTGAAGTTAAGTGCATTTGCATAGCCACTATTCTTTGCTCAAATATTTGTACATGTGGGGGTGAGGTAGGGGTTGAATGACTTTGCCCCGGCATTATTATCCCATGTCTGTGGTAATAAGCCAATGAGCTTCTGCCCTCATCGCTGAATGTAATATCACAAAAGCAACTTTTAACGGCTGACAAAGATTTGTGTCTTTGTGTGGCTTCTGGCTTTGTTACCGCCATGTACAGTGGTCAGGTTATAAAACAAAAACACTGGCTTTGAGGAGAAACAGAAAGAACTAAGTTATTGTTTCTCTTATTCATTAACTGGGGCAAGTAGTTGAAAGTACTGGACAATTGTTTGACAAATGTGAATAATTGATGGATTTAGAAGTGGATGGGGATTGGAAGAAAATTGTGACGTGAAATCAAATGACAGGTTGGAAATCCAGAAAGAAATAATAATAATAATAATAATAATAATAATAATAATAATAATAATAATAATAATAATAATAATAATAATAATAATAATAATGTCGAATAACAGCGATAATTGCACGAATCATATGTTAAGTAAGGAAACAAACTTTTTAAAAAAATCACACAGTACTTATGAACGTAGGCCCGCTCAATGGCGAAAGGGATACGGACGCAGTTCGTAATCCCGCATACCGCGTTCGAAATACAGCTGCGGGCGATTTGGCAGCAGACAGCCTTCCGTTGGTTTTCTACGAAATGGTATGGGTGCCGGTCGTTCAGAAAGCAATGGTAAACTACTGAACGTAAACTTGCAAAGAGATCACAAGCAGCAGAACAATGCTGGGGTTGACTGCGACGGATATGCACCTAGCTAGCTGTAGTGGTGGTGCTTGTTGTTTCACTAAGTGTTTCTAAATTATTTTGGTTGTCTGTCGTGTTAAATGTTCAGTGCCTTGTATTGCTTGCATACATGTTCTGTAGAATTGCGGTAGTGTGCCGTAATAGTGCTGTGTTCTTTCGTCTATTTTCTTAAGCCTGTGTAATCGAATTGCGATGTAGTATAATGCTAGTGAGTGTTGGTCTGGATGATTGATGATGTGTCCAATATGGTTGATTCTTAATGCTTGCATTTTTGTGTGTAGGTCTTGTAAATCAAGTCCTCCTTGTTTCTTATCCTCTATTAATGTTTTGTGTTGTATACTGTGCATTGTGTTGCTGAAGATGAAATGTCCGATGTGTTTGTTTATGTCTGTGACTTTCTGTTTTTTGGGATCTAACAATGTAGCTAAATATATCATCTTAGGAATGTTGAAGGTATTTACAAAAGTGCTTCTTCCAAAAATTGTTGATATCTTGCATTTGAACCTATATAGTATGTCTATAATTTGCTTTATCGGTGATTGTCATGTTTCAGTGTGTGTTTTTCTGGGATCGCATGGAAATGCGATCCCATATATTTTCATGTTGCCTTTGACTATTAGATCCGGGGGAAATCTGCTTTATTCTTCCACTTTCCCAGATCCATTATTTTACACTTCTATATGTTCATTTTGGTTCCACTTCCTTCAGCAAATTGTCTGAAGGTGTGAAGTACGTTTGTCATGGAAGAGTTGGTTGTAGTGACGAAAGCGGTGTCATTCGCATAAGCAATGAATTTCCGCTCCCCTAACCCTTGTATAAATGTACCTATAATGTTTGTGTCCTGTCTAATTGCTTCTAAGAGTGGTTCTTGTGTGAGTACATATAGGATTGGTGATAGTGGACACCCTTGTCTGACAGATCTTTTGATCCTGAAAATTGCAGTGAAAGAATGATTCACCGGTACCTTACTTTCAGGAATTTTATACAATATTTCTATCCACTGTCTATAGTACTGTCCTATGTGCAGCGTGCTAGTGTTTTGTGTAAGTATGAGTGTTAAATTCTGTCAAAGGCCTTCTCCTGGTCTAACGACAAGAGGGAGGATTGACATTCTTTCAGGTGGGTGTATGTAATGAAATATCTAATGAAGTGTGTATGTTGGTGTATGATTCTGTGTTGAATTCTGCATTGTTGCTCTAGGTGTATGAATGATTGCATGACCGTTTTTATTTTTGTTTGCAAGTGATTTGCTGGAATTTTGTAGTCTGTGTTTAATAATGCGATGGGTCCACACTTTTTCAGCTGTGTTTTGTCTGTGTTGTCTTTAGGTATGAGTGTTGTGTATGACATGTTGCAAGTGTTTGGGAGTTCTTGTTTGTGAAAAGCTTCTTGGTATACTTTTAGAAGGAAATTGCCTAGGATAGGAAAAAAGTGTTGGTAGAATTCTACAGTGAGTCCATCTGTTCCTGGTGTTTTGTCTTTTTGCATTTGATTGAGTGCATGTGTTATGTCTGCTAATGTAAGCTCTGTGTCTAGTGTGTCCTTATCTGTGTCAGACAGTTTCTTTGTGTATTGCAGGAACCTCTTTTGTGTTTGTGTGTTGGCTGGTTCTGCTGTATATAAGTCAGTGTAGTACTATTGGAATATTTCTAGTATATGTGTTGCCTGTGTTTGTGTTTCCTTGCATGTCTATTATTGCTCATATTTGTCTGTTGCGCTGTATGTTTCGTTCTACTGCCAGATGTTGTTTGCTGGGAGTTTCTTTTGATATGGTAGTGAGGTTAGTTTTAAGGGGTGCACCACATAATTTGTGTTGCTGGTGCTGTTCTAATTGTTATTCTAGTGTGTGTATGTGTAGTCTGGAGTACAACGAAAGGAGACGAAGCCTTGTTACAAACCTTTGAGAACAAAATTTCAAGACGCATCTTTGGACCCATTAGGGATACACAAAGTGGAGAGTGGAAAAGAAGAAGTAACAAAGACATTTATGATCTGTTTAAGTCCCCGCTAATCACTGGTATCATGAAGGCTAATAGACTACAATGGCTGGGGTATATAGAAAGAATGGAAGGTAATAGGGAAACAAAACTCGCTTACACTGAGGAAATAAATGACCGTAGACCCCGAGGTAGACCAAGAAGACGGTGGAGAGATAATACATATACAGACCTACAAGCAATTGGAATCAACGACTGGCAAGAGAAGGTCCACCAGAGAGACGAATGGAGACGGATTGTATCTGCAGCAAAGAACCTCAATGGCTCGGAACGCTGAAGAAGAAGAAGAATTAGCAATGTTATTAGGGTGTCTGTATCTGAAAGCGTCTGTTAAATTGTGTGTGTGTGGGAGAGGTATTCTGTAGTATATCCAGTTAATGTATTCATTCCTGTCACTTCTCTTTAATTGTGTCTTGATTCCTACTTTGACTCCCCCTACAATATCCAAATCCAAGAGTATGCAATTGGAATTCCCTGCTAGGATAACATTTTGTCCAGTATACGTTTGTGTAAGTAGGGTGTCTAATTCTTCGTAAAAATTTGGTTGTTGATTGTAATTTGGTGGTTCATGTATGTTCACTATGGTGTATGCATGTATAGTATTTTCTACACGTATTATGGAGATTCGTCCCTTGTCATCCAATCAATCAATCAGACATGTGCCATGCCGGAAAGCGTGGGCGGTCATGACTCGCCATTTCACTCGATCACCAGAGTCATGGATCAGCTCAGTGTTCCTGTCTCGACCATACCATGTGGCCAAGTCATCCAGTTATTTACTTCTCGGTCTTCCCCTTAGTCTGTTCCCTTCAATCTTGCCAGTTGTCACCAAGTTCTCCAAATCATTTCTTCTCATAAACATGTCAAAACATTTTGACTGTCTACGTCTAATTTCTCTAAACAATTTACGATTTTCGTTTGTCTCCTGTAGTACTTGGTCATTGGTTTTTCTGTCTGTCCATGGTATTCTTTGCCTTTTTCAGCTGGACTGCTCATTGTCCAAGTTTCACATCCATACAAAAGAATAGTCGCTATGTAGCACCTCAACACTCTTTTTCTCGTTTCACTTGGCATCTTTTTATTGGTCAGTATGTTTTTCATCTTGCTAAAGGCTACCTTCGCCATTGCGATTCTTGTTCTAATCTCTTAAAGTCATCTCCCATCAGAAGTTATTATTGTTCCGAGATAATTATACCGATTCACTTGTTGAAGAATACTACCATTTACTTGCATATTACATTGTGGTATTTTGTTCTTCCTAGTGACGACCATATTCTGTGTCTTTTTACAATTTAATTCTAACCCCAGTTGTTCACTGTGTGCAACAACCGCAACTACTAATTGTTGTAGATCCAGCTCATTGTCTGCAATCAATACTGTATCATCTGCATATCTAACGTTATTGATGTTTCGTCCTCCAATGATGATTCCATTTATATCTTCTAAATTTCTGAAAATATATTCTCTGTTTAGGGAAAATAGATCTGGAGCCATTACATATCCCTGCCTAACACCTCTCCCAATAGGCTGATATTTTCCCACATCATTGTGGTCTAATAATATCCCACCTCTTTGATGTCTGCCGGATACCAAATTCCAGACCGATTCTGTGTATGCCTAAGCTAAAGCATGAATGTTTGAGGCCTAACTGTGTGGTGATATGTTGTGTGAAAGTTGTTTGAACATTGTTTGTTTCTTGTAATAGTATGAAGTCTGGTTTATGTTTGCATATAAGTGTGATGATGTATTGTAATTTTGTGCGTACACCACAAATAATTAAAATAATAATTATTATATCACTAGTCATTGTAATTTTAGTAAAAACAAATAATTGAGATATAATTAATATATAGATTCACACGCAAAGTTTTTTTCAAATTTTTGCAAGTTTTTAGTAGCAAAAGTTTTTGCAAGAGAATCATCTTGATCCTCGTTCTTATCACTTGTGTCGGTGCCTACAAAGAGAGTGTCAGGAATACTGTTTGTGTCTTCTTCATCTTGTACTTGTTTCTCCTCTTGTTCTTCTTGTTCATTTTCCTTTGTCTTGCCTATAGTGCCTTTGACTTTTTCCTTCTTTTCTGGTATGCATCTAGTGGGTGATAGATCGTCTGTTTCTGTGTCAACGTTGTGTTTTGACTGCAGTAGTCTTCTATCAGCCCATTTTCTCTTCATTGGATTGCTGACGGTTTGAAAATTGTCAGTGTCTTCATCCTTTGTATTGTTTTCTTGTCTGTTATTTTCTTGAGTGTTCCGCTCTTCTTTTGTGTCGATTTGACTATTGACAGATTGTGTCAGTTCATTTTTTTTTTCTATGGAGGAGTTTCTCTTACGAGTGGCGGGAAATCGTCTTGGCTTTGTAGACCAATTGCTGCTGCAGTTAGTGTCATCTGTAGTCGTCTACTAGGCCATTTATTTACCCAGTGGTTGTCTTGGCCACACGCTTTACAATTGGTATTTCTCCCCGGCATTGTGATCAACACTCTGTGAATATTGTTCGTAATACCAGGATTGTAGATCCGTATATAATGGTGGACTTCCTTTTTTAGATTGCAGAGTGCACCCCACTTTCCAGCCTCATTCTTTATCCTGAAAACCTCAGCCTTGTCATCCCCTGTATTACTGTACACCAGTTTTTTTTTTGTTTTTTTTTTTACTTTTAACTTCTTCGGGAGCAATCGTGACGGGTAAACAGTTGATGGTCAGCCTGTCTCTTTCTTTCTCTAGCTGCTCTAGAGATATGTCTATTCCCAGGCTTGTAAGAGAACACTGTTTACCGTGTAACTATACACAGCTGAACCTCTGCTGACAGGTGGAAGTACCACCTAGTTTGTACCACGAACCTATGCAGGTCGACGATTTCCCCCAGAAGGCACTCCTCCTGGACCAGTTAGGGCACTCACAATGAACGCAGGTGATCCAGAATGACGGTTTCTTTAGCAGCTGCACCAGGCCAGTAATGGTACTCACTGTCGCTCCCGGCTGGTGAAGTTGCTGGTCGTCTCTTAGGAATGCAAATTTCGTAATATTGGGATACATCTCCACAATTTGTTATTTTCGGTAATAATAATTCTACAGAAATTTCAAAATATCAACTCCAAAGAATAACGCACCATAAAATCCGAGTAAAAGTATATTAATTGACCTATACATTTTTTTTTTAAATAATTGGCCTTTACAGGCCGTCAAAATTAATGCGTAGTTAAATAGAATTGACTTTGACTTATGCAATGAAAGAATAAAACATAAAATGTCATATTGAGGAAAGATAGAAAATAGTTTAGAAAATTCACGTGCATGTGAAATAAAGCAATTACTTTTACAAATACTTTAATATTTGCTAATAATTGTTAAAAAATACTTAATGCAGTATTTAAAACTCGTTTATTGTTATAAAAATTTTGTCAAAGATTACGAAATGTGCTAAAAATATTTACATCAAATAATACATACATGCTATTTTAGTTATGTCCCTTGAAATAACTTATTTTGTTTATTCCATTTCAACTGTTTTCATCTGGTCTTCCCTTTAGTGTGGTTTTATTTCGTACAAAACAGTGTGTATTTACAGATGTATACACCAGGCGTCAAATGCAGCAAGATTAAGTTGTTGTGTAATGACTGCATACTATTTACTATTCTACACATTAATTCTTTGTAGACATTAAATGCAGTTTGCATTCAAAAGTTGCACATAAATAGGAATTGTAGGTATCCTATTCAAACATTAAGATGTTATAGTCAGAACTTACAAACAAACGTTTCTAGTCCTATAATGTGAGCTATTTCTATTGGAACAATGAGATCATTCATCTGTATTAGATTGTCACTGAAGCCGAGCTAGTGTAATGGCTAGATGCTCGCCTGTCGACCGTTAAAGTCGACAGGGTGGACTTCATTGCACCGGGTTTTTATCGCATGTGGCTCGGTCTCCTTCCGAAGCGCGGAAAGCGTGGCACAAAGCACGATCTCCGTAGCTCTAGCAACGACCATGTCGACCCGGTTGTCATGAGTTCGAATCTGCATCGGGACGGATTTTTACAATGGATCTGGTCACCCTGGTCGTCCCTGGTTGATGAAGGCTAGTCATCGCAACGTTCTTTGTTTTCCGCAATTGTGTTCTGTAAAACTGCACTACTTCGTGATATTTGATATAGCTTGCATTCTACAGCTGTACCGCAGACGTGCTAGGAACACATCTAACGACAAAGTAAATGATTTTTCTGAGAAAAATGCAAAGAATGCCACGGATGGACAGAAAAACGAATGAGAAAGTCCTTCAAGGAACAAATTAAAAACGTAAATTAATTAGAAAGATTAAACGCAGACAGTCCAGTTAGTTTTAAAACCATCTTACGATGAGAAATAAACCTGAAAACTAAGTGACCAATAGCACACTTGACGGGAAAAGAGGGTGTGGAAACGAGGAGTTATATGCCAGGATATATGCCTAAGCGTATTAACATTGCACATGAAAGTAATACATTTTCCAATAGTAGAATAAAAACGATTGTTGTAGTACGACATTATCGAACACACATTTGGCACCGAAACATATATAGGAGTAATAAATGCTCTGAAATTTTCAAACAATCTCAATCTCCCCGGTGGGGACATATTTACAAGATGGAGAAGTACAGTGACATGGTTGCGAGTCTGAGACAGGAAGGGTACACTGTCAGGCTATTCGCGTGGAGGTAGGCGGAAGAGGACTAATCTACTCCGTGTATGACGTGCTAAAGCAGCTGGGCATCAAAGGACAAGCAAAAACTCGAGCACAGAAACAACTTGATGAGGCAGTCGAGAAGGCCTCGTGCTGGCTGTGGTACAATCGGAACATAAAGTGGGAAATGTCTCTACAGTAATATGGCTAACGTTTATGTCTGTAACTGCAAGGCAACTAACATTGGAACCAACCTCTCAACAAAGACTAGAACTTGTACTGCCTCGTGTCTACTCTAAAGCCTTCCCTCCGAGTGTGAGGGCAGTGCATCTGAGAACGGGACAATTACCTGACTGGCGACTGGTTTAACTCTATACGCGAACTTCCAGCTAATAAGCTAAACTTGATATTCTCTCACAAAACGTATTGTTTAAAAAAAAACATAAAATAAAAATAAAAATAAAAAATAAAAAACTTTGTCCAAGAATTGAATCTCAAAGTCGTTTAAGTCTAAATTTAAGTTCTCTCTCCATATGTAAGTTTACTCTCTAGGTTTAGGTCTTTTTTCCCCGGCTCTCTCCGAGTAAGTCTCAAGTCTAAGTCATCTCCAATATCTCCAGATTTCTTCGAAGCAGTCTCTTGTTAGTATCTCCATATTTCCTCTACCCGTCTCTCCCCGGAGCAGTCTAATTAAGTTTGCAACTTGTAAATACCCTTCCATCTGTGAGTAGTTTCCTCATGCTCTCTTCGCTACCGCCGAAAGCAACACCGTAACACGCTTTTCTTGATAAACATGTTAAATTCATAAACCTGAGTGACCTTCAAGTTTACCTCGTGCCACCTCCCATGCAACAACTCTGTTCTTGGACGTTTCTCACCCAGACAACAACACGAAACACCAACTTTCCACACTCAGCTCCAGGCAATAAAATCCCATTTGTTGATTTTTGTCTCTACTTAGTTGTATTACAACCTCGCTGACCGTAGGGCACTATCTTTTTACGTGCACGCCCCTACCACGTTGTCAGTCACCAGAGGTGCTGTCAGGTGCCTCCCCAGCGGCACAACTCTATGGTCCTTTAAGACTGAAAGAGGCCTACTACTGCTACTACTACTACTACTACTACTACTACTACTACTACTACTACTACTACTACTACTACTACTACTACTACTACTACTACTACTATCCACTCATTTGGC
>OY992892.1:72098932-72141432 GCA_963921405.1 Cepaea hortensis | reverse complement strand
ATTCTCGAAGATCAAAGCTTGTACTTCCCCATCCACAGAAGCCGGATTTTCTTGTCTGTATTTTCTGTCTAGTTGGATGCAAATTAAAAAAGACGTACATCTGGTTTTTGTAATACAGTCCGGGGACTGCCTTGTGTAGAGTCTTCTTAGGTGTTGTTTTAACAGTGCGCTGGCTTTCGTCAACATATTTTCTGTGCAAAATTAAATTAATTTGTCACCTGCATCATTTCTATTTCCCAATTCTAATTGTCCTAAAATGTGTCTCTTAATTTCAGCTCTTCCTGTACCTACTTTTGCATTAAAATCTCCCATTATTATTGTTATGTCATTGTGACCAATCATATCTAATGTGTCTTGCAGTGTGCTGTAAACATCTTCAATTACTTCCTCCTCTGCTGTTGAAGTAGATGCATATATCTGTTTGAGAGTTATATTGTTTTTGGATGACCTTTAAGTCTGATAGTGAGGAATCTATCACTAACCGGGTTATATACCATTAAATCTGTTGCAGTGGTTTTGTCTAAACAAAATGCTACTCCGTTCTGGCCTCCGACGTATCTACCAGAATATATGAAAAGACTTCCATTTTCATTTGTAAAATGTCCCTTTCCTCTCCAGCGATGTGCACTAATTCCTAAAATGTGAATATTTAACCTCTCAATCTCATTACATACTACTTTTAGCTTTCCCTCATACAGACTTCTCATATTCCATGTTCCTAGTCTCAATCTGTTTCTTAGTCTGACACATGGGATTTCCTTGGTAACACCGTCGGGATTATCTTCGTATTCACGATCACTAGTACTGGCCTCTGTGTCACACTCTTCCCCAGTGTTATCTGATCTGCCTGGCCTGGAAGTCTTGCCAGATCTCTTTCTTATTATGTTTTCTTTCGTGGTTGTTAGGGTTTCTTGGCAAGTTTTGCAGAAGGTGGATATTTGAATACATATAGATGATTTGTTGTTTTCGGTAATAATAATTCCAAAAGAAAAACTTACAGTATCCTTTAGACTACCAATTCCAAAGAACACACACACAGTATATCCTGGACGAACTTTACAAAATTCGCGAATTTCGGATAAGTAATTTACGTTCGGAGTTACTGGTACTGATGTCGGGCAAAATGCCGAGAAGATGAAATGATTACATTAGGTTTGTTTGGCCTGTTAAGGCCAGCCCCCCCCCCCCCCCCCAAAGTATTAAAATAGCGTATTAATTTACACACCACATTTACATATTACTTTTTTGCGCTCGCTCGCTCGCTTTGAACCCACTCCAACTTCAGAGGTACTTGTAATTTACGTCCCCAAGGCAAGGACAAACATTTTAGACCAACTGTCCGGTGTAGGGCTTGAACCCCTTACCAGGGGTATCAGTACACCGGATCTTTAAGAACATGCATTCTTATCCATTCGGTATGTGTGTGTGTGTATGTGTGTGTGTGTGTGTGTGTGTGTGTGTGTGTGTGTGTGTGTGCGTGCGTGCGTGCGTGCGTGTGTGCGTGCGTGTGTTCGTGCGTGCGTTTTTAAAAATCATTATTTCAGTTTTTGTTTTCTCGTAAAGTACACAAACCAAAATTGTGCAGTGTTCACATTTGGTCACGGCCAATTAAAAAAGACCCAAATGAGGAGAGATCCTATTACTGGTGTTGACAACTTCAAGAAGCTGGGATCTTCTTGAGCATGAGCTCCTTCTTGAGTGAACCCATGAAGGCAAGTTTCTCTTCTGGAGTCTGGGACGACAGAAGCTGGTCATCTGTGACTTTAGGAGAGTAATGACCCTCTTATGGGATCCCACAAAACAGCCTCTAATCACGAGTTAGTCATTCCTGACCTCACCATAGTGAGGGAAGCCACCTAGGGGAGTTATGGTCTTTCCAATGGGATAGAACTCAGTGGCTGCATTATTCTTGATAACATTTCCTTCGTGAGAATGGATACCAGCACTAATGCGGTAAATCTTTGTGTTGATTTCAGTGCGGTGGTGGTAACCTTTCTGACCAGCTCTGGCCACGGAGTACTACACTCGGCTAGGATGCCATGCTCCAATACAGGCAACCTTTCTCAGACCTTTGTGGGTCTTACGTGGCCGCTTCTTTGTGTGCCAACGAGAAGTCACACCTTTAACTCCATGACCCTTGGTGACTCCAATGCAGTCAATCAGCTCATCCTGTTCAAACACTGAGGACGCGTCAATGGGTTTCTCAAAGTGTGCCACAGCCCAGTCATCCTTCTGTTTAATGCTTCGTCCATTAAGTTGGATCTCCATTAAGTGAGCCTTCTTCTAGCGCTTACGGAGCAGCTTCGTCTGGGTGCGATCAAGGATGCGAACCACTGGACAGTACTTCTTGATCTTCTTCAAATCAGTGTCAATTGCTTTCTTTCCGGTTTCATCAGCCTTCCATGGGATGTGCCTCAATGATGGTGACCTTCTCCACCACTCCCTTCTTGTTGTTCTTAGAGTTTACTTGGCCGTTACAGGCCGACAAAAATAATTTATCAAGATACTCAAAAGTATAGCGAATTATAAAAAATAAAACACAAAATATAATATGAGGCCACACGGAAAAAATGGTTTAGAAAATTCTCATGCATGTTAAATAGAGCCACAACTTTTATAAAACTTTGAAGGTGACTAACAATTATATAAATTTTTAATGCAGCATATAACATTCGTTTATTTCTATAAAAAATTTTATAAAAGATTAAGATAAATGCTACAATTATGTAAATCACATAATACATACATGTTACTTTTAGTAATGTCCCTTGAAATGACGTATTTTGTTATCCCCTTTTCCACTATTTCCATCACCTGTCTTCCTATTATTTGGTTTTATTTTGTACAAAACAGTGCGTATTTACAGACGTCCACCTGTGAGGTGGAAAATAATAAGACTAGGATATTTATAAGGGTATCCCGGTTGGGATGGGTTCATATCCTTTGTAGCCTTCTTCGGGAAGCCTGGATATCAGCTCGTTAACCCCACGTGATGACAACTATAGATAAAACAAGTATCTTACGCGAAATTTTAGAAATATAGGCTCCTTTGGAAAGCGTGGAGACCACGGATGTTTACCACTATCGCTAAATAAGATTACATCCTCTATACTGAAAAGGGACTAGTGTGAGTTTATCCGCCCTCATGGGGTCTCTAGTTGTCTATACTCATGTGATGTATACACTGAACATATAATGTATGAGCTGAACATACACGGTTAGCACAAGACATACAATGTGTGAACAGAACATACACTGGTATCACAGAACAGTCACTGTATGAACAGAACATACACTGTCTTTACAAACAGTCACTGTGTAAACAGAACATAAACTATTATCACAGAAGATTCATCAAGAAATCACCCCCCCCCCCCCCAAAAAAAAAAACGATTAAAAACATAAGGCGTAATATGAAATCAAAGGTTGGAGTGCAAGTCATTCTGTGAAAAACCTTTATGCTCAACATTGATTGTCACCTGTTGTGAAAACATATTCGTAACACACGTATCATCCAAGATTTAAATTAAATTGTGTTGCGTTTCCCTTACGGGACGTTGCAGTCAACACCAGCATTTTTCAGCTGCTGTTGATGTACTAGGCAAGTGTTACGTTCAGTAGTTTGCCATTGCTTTCTGAACGACCGGCTCCCATACCAGCACGTTATAACACAACGCGACACGGTCTGCTGCACAAATCGATTGCAGCTGAGTTTCGAACGCATGGTACCCGGCCCACGAACCGCGTTCGCAAACCTTTAGCCACGGAGCCAGTCTCTCCCTTGTGTCCATTTCTATCTCAGGGGGTCCTCTCCAATGTTGAGTGAGGTATGGTAAGGTTTATCTGACACGCTTTAAAACCTGGTGTTCTCATGTGTTAATTACTTGGAGGATGGGAATGGTGAGGGATGCAGGAAAAATGCTGGAATGATGACCGAGCTGGTAGGATATGGACATGGTCATAATACCTATACCGCCCTCAGCAAGCAAGTCTGCATCACCAGGACTGAATGAACAGCACTCGTTTTGGTAGGCTCTTATTTACACCGCCCATCTGACAGTTCAAACAAAATACAAACTACATAAGTATTTGACAAAATCATATGTCATTATAACATAAAACATGTGAAGGGGGGGGGAGAAAATAGGAGGTAGAAGGAGAGTGATTCCATTCAATGGTTTGATTGATTGATTGATTTAAGAACCGACATCACAGCATTTGAGGCATTCCCATGAGTGTTCCGTCCCTATCCTCAGCAGCCAGCGAAGAGGTCCAACACCAATAGTACCGGTAGCAATCTGATTATATGTCCGTCTCACCTTTCCTCTGAGCGTCGATTGTCGGCCAGATACCCTCGTCACTCCTTGCTGTCTCGTTCTTGCCAGAGAATGATGATCCATTTGCTCCTCCGAGTTGTACACGTGCTCCTACAAGGCCGTAACCACGTCTGCCTTGTCATACATCAATAAATCCACCAGGTTTTGCAAAGCCGGCCAATATGTCCGCCTCTTCATTCCCCAGCACACCGGCATGCTCCGGAGAAAAGATCCAGGTGATGCTTGCCACCTATGACCTCCGAAACGAAGCAAGCCACTCTGCCCAAAGCTTGCCTTATTCACCTTCCTCAGCATGCTTTCAGAGTCAGTTATAATCACGATGTGTGTGTGTGTATGTGTGTGTGTGTGTGTGTGTGTGTGTGTGTCGTATTCTCCGTCCAGCGGAAAGCTGCACTGACCGCCTCCACCTCTATTCTTAAGCTAGATGTTGTGGTATCATATGCCAGGCTTTCCTGCATCAAACGTCGACATTAGATTTTGCTAAGAACCTCCAGGCACTTCACCTACCTCTCAACACCGACCCATCTGTGTAGATAATCACATCACCTGAGCGAGAATTATCCTGAATTAGTTGCTGGGTTTCCACTTCAGTGGCCCCTGCTGGCCACTCCCTGCACTCCCGGCTTAATGTGATTATAACTCTTCACAAGACTGACTGCTCCGCTGGCACTCTGACCCACTCCTCTCCTCGCCTAATGTTCTCCAAGAGGCACACCTGTCTGATCGTATCCTCCGCCTGAGCCATCCATGATTTCCCTCTTATCAGTCGATGACTGTTAACGGCGTCCAGCGCCTTATGCAACGGGTGATTTGTGTCTGCAGCTACTCTGAGGTATGCATTCGCCTGCATCACCTTGAGCCTATCAATAACAGTCGGCTGACCAATGATGTAACACATACACACTACTGGGGTGTCTCTGGTGTATCCCAGAATGACCCGCATAGCTTCGTTCTGTATGCGCTCTAATTTCACCAGCTGACTCTTTGAGACAGTTAGCAGTCCTAGTCCATAATCAATCACTGAGAGGATCAAGTGCTGGTATAGTGTGAAAAGCATTCTCTGCTCTGTGTCCATTGCGGCCATTGTTTTAAGTGCATTGAGTCCCTTTTGAGATCTTGTCACAACCGTCTCCACATGGTCCTTGAAGGACAGGCTTCTGTCAAATGTGATTCCCAGATACTTCAGTTTGTTCTCTCTGATGACGCTTCTACCATCTATCGCGAGGCTTGGGACATCAGCTCTCACCAATCCTGTTGTCCAGAGAGCAGCACAAAACAGCTGCCTTTTCCGGGTGGATGACAGCACTCATTTCAGTGCACCAGTCATTCACTTTGTCTACTGTCGCCTTTAGCTCCTGGGATGTTTGCTCCCTATTTCTCCCATGCCTATATGCAAGAATATCATTTGCAAATGTTAGTATTCTTCCAACCCCTGGTGCTTTTAGGTTTGCAATCTTGCTCGTATACACGTTAAAGAGCACCGGTGATATTGCAGATCCCTGTGGCAGTCCCGGGGTTAAATATGTGGCTCTGAGGTCCATGCACCCAGACGGAGAGCAACCCGACGAGAATGCAGGACGGCTGATATCCAGTTCACCAACCAGGGATTCACCCCCTTCTCCATCAGTGCGGTCATCAAAATATCATATCGAACTCTATTGTATGCAAGCTCAAGATCAAGCGCTGCCGCCATTGTTTCCTGTCTACTCTGGAACACCTCATAAACATCAAAGGCAAAAGTGGCTGCATTTGACCAAGAATCTGTTCCTGGCCTGTAGATCCCCAGGTCTCTTGGAAGAAGCTTCCCCCTCTCCAAGAACTTTTGCAGCTTGACAGCGACTATCTTCTCGAGAACCTTCCAAAATGTATTTTGAAGGGTGATGATCCTAAAGCCGCTAAGCTTTGTATGATCCTTGAATGGTTTTGGGAGAGGGATGAGATATCTGTGCACACAATCCTGCGGTACTGAAGCTGTCCTAATGCTCTGGTTAAAACAGTCGGTCATCTCCTTCAGGTCTGCATCGCTCAAAGCCTTCATGTGGCCATACATAATCCCATCGGGCCCTGGTGCCGTGTCTTTTGCCTTTTAAAAAATATATTTAACATCTTCAACCCGTATGATGTCTTCATAATGCATATTCTTCATGGTGCCAGATAATTCCTCTCTAACTGCATCCCTGGTGCCCGCATCATTATGATTGGTCTGCTCTAAAAATCTCTGGAGAAACGCCTCCCCTTTCACTTTGTCTGTTGTCACGCGCACACCACCATCTCTATAAATTGTTCCCACTGTCATAGGCCGATCTTTTCTTTGCATTTGTCTGTGCAGTTTCCAGAATTTTAGCAGTGTTTTATCACCTCCAATCTCCTTCATGAAACATTCCCATTTTGCGTTTTTGGCCTCTGCTGCACAGCGTTTGAAGACCTCCAGCTTGTCTTTCTTGACATTTTCCAGTGTCCACTTCCTCTTGTGTGCTTCGGGTGTCTGTCGCACTTTCCTTTGCTGCTTCACTGCAGCTCTCTTTGCTTTCCAAGCTTGGTCTACTTCTGGGGTCCACCATGGGGGTTACAAAACAGGAGTTTTAACAGTCCTGTTGCAAGCCCCTTGTCTGAGGCGTCCAAGAAGGCTATCGTTCCACTCATACCGGAAGGTCTTGCGCGCTCTCCTAGCCTTAACTTTCCCGGATTTAGAGATCAGGACTGAGCATGGCATGTGATCACTCCTATGGTCATTCAAAACAGTCCACTTTACATCATCAAGGACTGATGACTGTGAGACAAGTGCCAAGTCAATAGCTGTGTCTGCATCGCCAGGCCTCATTGCCTTTCTAGTCGGCGTACCATCATTTATGCAGACCACATCGGAGTCCACCATGGCATCCGCAAGGGAAATTCCCTGTCGGTTTTCTCCACTACTGTCCCAATCTCTGCTCCTCGCATTGAAGTCTCCATATATGAGTAGCCTATCGCCTGGTAATTCCTCCAACTCCTTAAGCCAGTCCCAGTGTTCCTTTCTGACAAAACAGTCCACTGTGGCATATACATTTATGATGTTCCAACTTAAGCATACCCTGGATCTCTCTTGCACTGTGATTCCACTGGCTCAAGTCAAGTACCACATGCTTCACTCCTTCCTTCACCAGCAGACCTTGCCCATGTCTCTTCTGCCCAGTAGGGTTTATACAAGTGACGTACCCGGGGCAATGGTATTTGTCTGTATTTAGCTCATGGAGCACGATGACATCAAAATAATATATTAGCCTCTCCAATACAGGACCTCTCTACCTAACACTACGACAATTCCAGTATCTCACTCTTACATGGTTGAAACCTAGTCTCTCCACTTTTCGTCCTGTTCTCTTGGTGCCTGCCCTCCTATTTCTATGCCTTTTTCTCACACCATTTCCTCGTCTTCTCCTCCTCGCTCTCTCTTCGCTAGCCTCTGAAAGATGTGTCAAGCGCAGAGCACGTGCTCCGTAGCTCCAGCTACGATTCTCGTTTTTAATTAATTCCATAAGCAAAGTTTGGATATTGCATGAAATAACCGGTCGCCCTAACATTGCCTGCTTGCTAGGGAAGAAGTAGGGGATGTTCTGCAGGAGTTCATACGCCCTGTGCCAGCCCGCACGCCTGCCAGACATCCAACGTTCACTACCAGTTTACCCATGGCTATCCAGTTTCTCAGCACGCTGGTCCACCTTGAAATTGGGGTTTATATTTGGGGTTTTCCGTCTCCTAGATGGACTGCAGTCCACAGCTAACGGGTTCCACCTACCCGGGGGAGAGTTTAGAGCGTCCACTCAATGGTGAGATCACTAACCTCTTATCTCTAGATGTAATTCATTCCAACATCTGGTGGAATGTTGCCAATTTAGGGATAACCAGTTGTTCCCTCTTGATGTTTTCATGTCATGATGTGATCAACTCTTGATGAAACAAGGACAGTAAGAAGAAATAAGGTCATACATATGAGACCAGGTTGTCCTGTTGTGACGTAATGTTGTGATTAATGTAGGTTGAGACAAAGGCATGTTGTCATGAAGACAGGTGAGATTATGGCGTGTTGTGACAGATGCATGTTGAGACAGATGCATGTAATGACACCCCATGATAAGTCAGAGGTATGTTGAGACTGATGCTTGATAAGATAGGGCTAGTTTAGATGAATGCAGGTTGAGTTGAAGTCATCATTATAATTTCCAATCATTCTGTGTCTGCAATGCAAGACCGGTCTTGATTCCTCTGGGTTAGACTTGGTTCTCAAATGTCTCCCATCATCATCATCATCATTATCAATGTATTTGCCTTTTCATATCCTGGGAAAATTCGAACCTTTCCTCCAGCTAAAAAAAAGTCATGATCATGAACCAACATTAAATGTACAACAATCACAAATGAAACATATCATTTATCTCATGAAATTATGCTAGAGCCTTTAGATAGATATGCATTCAGCATACGCACTGGTTCGAACACAAACGCAGATTGTCCGTCCCAGCGTTCGCCTCTGAACAGGGGGTTGGAGGACGATGTTTTCCAACCTATCCACTGTTGCAAATAATTTCCGTGCACAAAATTCAGAAATGGACTGCTTTAGGGTCATTTTTCAGAACGCAATTGGCAGGCCCCTGAACGTAATAATCACCCCGTCATCAGCACGATTGTGTGATGCTGGTGGTGCGTGCAACGTCTGACAAACATTTGGGTATATGGTGCAACTATCTTTCCTTATTAATGAGCATTTATTCTCATGACAAGAACATGGCGAATTCACAAAGCATATTCATGAAAAATAGGAACAGAAGAATCACATGATATATATTCAGAAGGGTGTGAGACTATGTACAAGGATTTTAAGAGATAGACTTTTAACAATATTTTCTCTGCAGAAACAAAAATGCCTAGAATGTGCATTTAAAGAGTGCGTTTCCATTGCATAGAGAAAAGTGTTTATATATAGATGCATTTAGGATGCAATAGCATTCTGTAGCATATGGCAATAGAATGTCTAGCAGAAAGGTTTTAATATGGTAGATTCAACGATGAAAAAAACATGACGCTTGGCTATATTTCTCTCTCGAACAAGAGAATTGATTTTGACCATTTTTAAGAAGCTTAAGCATCACTTTGACACCATTAAACACAAACACCGTTTCACTTAACATCATGGATCATCTTAGCATATATCTATAGTCAAACTCACCTGAGGTAGCCCAGAACACCGGTCTCTTTCACTCCTACAGAAAATGGTAGTGGCCTTCACTACGGTTTTGCGTGGAATATTTCTGGCGGGTGTCTCTGGTCTTGCAGACCAATCGTTTCTGTCCTTTTCAAATCTCCCACTCGTTCCCACTTGGTTTTGAAACGGCTGATGAAATATTATCCTATATGGTGCTCCATTCGGGTCAGTGTGATGAATCTCGGAGAATGTGAGGTATCTTGAAAATATATTACACTACCCCAGATGCCAAACAAGCCAGATTCTCTAAGTGTTTGTGTAATGACTGCATACTTTTATTATTCTATACATTATTTCATTGCAGACATTACATGCGGTTTGCATTCAAAAGTTGCATATAAATAGGAAGTGTGTGTATCATATTCAAACGTTAAAATTGTTTTGTCAGAACGTACATACAAATGTCCTAGTCCTCTAGTGTGAGTTATTTCTCTTGGAACAATGAGACCATTCATCTATATTAGACTGTCACTAGGTTCCAAATGTTGCTGTTATGTAGTGGTTGGGGTGAGCGGCCAACCTTGCATAAATACCCCAATTGCTCGTGCGCTCATCACAACTGCAGCAAAAGTCCTACTCCTGGCCTTCACGCGGCGGATCTGTTTTAACTAACAGGAGAAGGGACGGCGGCGAGTCACTAGCGCCGAGAAATAACCAGAAAGCTCTAGATGTGTATGCACGTACATGCATGCGCAGACACATGTGTGCGTGCCTGCACACCTAAACTCGAGTAAGACCACAGTCTGCTCTAGTAAAGGAAAGGTGCTGAAGACGGAGGCAACCAGCCAAGAGGCGCACCATAGAAATCAGGATGCCACGCAATTACGCGTAATGAAATATGTCGACTACTGCTTAATGTTATGGTGCACGCCCTGCTTTGGACCCTCAGGCAGGTGCAGTGCCGGGCCCTATGTCTCTAAAGGGTCCACACAAAACTACTGGAGGTCCTTCTCAGATGTCGTGATGAGCCAGGGGACAGAGAATAGAGCGTCTGACCATACCAAACAAAGACTAAATATAATGCACTGGAATGTGGGGGAAGTCAGCACCAAAACAGGACTAGACAAAATGTTGGACCAAGAAAAAGTAAGCGTATGTTGCTTGCAAGAAAATCACCTCAACGAAAATATAGCCTTCAAAATCAGAGGATACCAGTGTTACCGATCTGACCGAAAGGACAGGCAAAAGGGTGGGATACTAACCCATGTAAAGAATAACAGCACTGCTTCCCAAATTGACGTTTACATGGATGGGGCTGAGTTTCAGACTCTTAAACTTAAGACAGGCAATACAGAACTACATCTGATCAACTGCTACAGTCCAAGTGACCGCCCACGGGCACTGGACACACTACCATTAAAAGAATAAAACGATTGTGTGTGGTGATTTGAACAGTCACTCGCGGAGCTGGGGCTATGATCACATGGACCAGAGAGGAGAGAGACTGGAAGACTGGCAGGATGAGAACACATTCATCTTGATTAACAAGCCGCCCGACCTAACTACTTTCTACTCGAGATCATGACACAATAACTACACCTGACCTGGCTTTTCATTCACCAGACCTGGAGTGGAACATTACACAAATTGTTGGGAAACAACTTGGTGGCAGTGACCATCAGCCAGTCTTTATAACTGTAGAAAATGAGCTTGTAATTGAAAGCAGCACCCTCTCGAGTTGGAACTACAAGAAAGCAGACTGGGCAATGTACAAGCATCGCGCCAGCATACTTGTTATAAATCTGAACACTGTGAAAGACACAAATAAAGTAGTTGAAGAGTTTGGGAAATGAATACTACAGGCAACACGAGAAACAGTACCAAGAGGAGCCCGTAAACATTATAAACCCTACTGGAGTAGTGAACTGGAACAGTTGCATAATGATGTGGAAGTGTGTAGAAAGCAAGCAGAGGCCACATCCAGCCAAGAGCACCACAATAAATACCAGCAGGCAAAAGCCCAATTTAAAAGTGCCAAGCTGCGGGTTAGAAAGGAAAGCAAGCAGGAGAAAACAGAGCCACACTGAACTTTGAAAGAGACACAAGGAAGTTGTAGAAGCTAATAAAACAACTTAACGATGAGGGCACATGGAGAAACTCAAAACTGCACTACATAAAGACGGAAACATCTTAACAGGAAAACAAGCAGCTGACCATATTGCGGACTCAATCGCACAAGATAACAATATCGAAATTAGTCCACAGAAACAACAAGAGATTCGAGAGAAATGGCAACATACAGGACAGAAGGAAATAGTACATGAAGTTCTGGAGGCACCCATCACAATCAGCGAACTGGAGTTAGCCATATCAAAACTGAAAATGAGAAAGTCACCAGGAGCTGATGGTATCTCCAATGAAATGAAATGAGCAGGAACCTAAGAACAGGAGCCAAAATAAAGCTGTTGCAGATCTTCAATAACAGCTGGACATTAGACAGTGTTCCACAAGCCTGGAGAGAAGCTATCATGATACCCCTCCTAAAATCAGGGACAGATAGTTCCACTGCCTCCAGCTACAGACCAGTTAGCCTCACCAGCTGTCTCTACAAAACAGTTGAGCGCATCAACAATCACTGTCAAAGACTCAAGTATAGAGGAGGAAGACCACCCTGAATGCGTGGTCTACCTCCAGTAGATTAGAGGTAACTCAGTGCCCCTACTTGAGGGCCGGGTAGGTGATAGGAAGGGGAACTATTAAATAGTTCTCTCATGCGACACGGAGGTGTCGACCAGAGAGTTAGCACTCTGGTCACGGCATGATCACGGCAACGTGAAACTAGAGTGTAACTCAAGAGAGGCCACTACTCGAGCGTGCTAAATGAGGCCGCACGCAGAAAGCCGTAGTGCGCCCTGAGTCCTTCCGCGTACTGTGTAAACAGCACGCGGAGTAGAATCAGACGGGACACAGACTTCATAGTGATAACATCGCTTAGCGATGCTTGTTTCGTTAGCCGAATAGATAGATTAGCGATAGGGTTAGGAAATAACTAGTGATAGGATGTTCTGTGCATTTATTCTTGTGTGATTTGTTAGCGACTGTTTGTTGTACATTGATGTGATACAAAGAGCCATTGGCAATAAAATGTTGAACCCATTCCTCTCGTACGACTAGCAAGTCTTTTGTGTGGTGCGAGAGAAGTATCCTAGAATGCCTGTGACAGCGGTTGCTGACAGGCTAGGATAAAGTGGTGTCAGAAGTGTGGCTTGGACAATTGTTCAAGCCAAAACACTCACCCACGGCTCTAAAATAGAATAACGGCTAGATAATCACAGGTTTAATTTGTGTTAGTGACAATGGCGTGTGCAGACAGAGCAAGGTGCGAGCTGTGCCCATCGTGACCAATTTACATTTATTTGTGCTTATTTACTTATTTTGTGCTTATGAAGATGTTTTCTTCTCATTTGTAAGTATTATTATTATAGTCTTGTATCATTTATTTCTATAATTACTTATTTATTTACGATTATTTGTCAAATATGATTCACGGCTGAGCGATACACAGAAATGAGCCGAGAAAATTATCGATTTTTCCAAGCTAAAAATAGCGCTGCGCCTCTGACGTATCGTGACTGACAAACAGCTGCGTTACGCCATTTGCAGGCAGCGTCTGATTGTTGACAAATCGCAAAGCGGCTGCTCGCCTGAATCGTTGACTTATATCAAACATTATTTGTTTATAATAGTTACTTATTCAATATATTTACTTATTTAAACATTATTATTACTTTTATATTTATTTCAAAGCATTTATTTAATTATTTTCATACTTTTGCTATTTGTTACCGTTGCGATGGCACTACTTCGGCTATGCAAATGAGACGCAGTCTGCACAGCACTTCCATAGATTAAACAGATAGAGATAGGGAACGCATAAATACGTTAGAACGAAGACAGGACAGTGACATTTAATATTATTTAAACCACATTTTTTTTTGGGGTCCTGGGGCATTTAATTGTATAATTGTCTAAAGTTATATATCGTTTGCAAGTGGTTAATTGTTGATGCTCTCGATAACCAGGGTGAACAACAGCTGGTGATAAGCATTACGCAAGCTGTGTGTGGTATTGCCAGACTAATAGACCTGAGGTGCCAAACGAGTGTACATGATTGATCTGGAAAATTAAGATGAGTATACCCAAATGATTTTGCATGCAATATGATTAATAATGCATCTCTTTTTCAGCGTGTGATGTATTAGCATATTTTTTGGTGATCTGTATTTCAGGTTATAAACTAAGAGTAAAATTTTTTTTTGTGCTCAGAGACTTAAAAACCTAACGTATCTAATATAAATAAGTGAGTAAATATTTTAGGGCCTATCAAATCTAGCTAATTACCAAACAACATGGCAACTTTAGCTGATTTTATAAAAGCAGGCAAGGAACTAGAATACACAGGAAAGGAATTAGAGCAATATGCTGATCAAAAATTTAAGGAAGCAAAAGATGCTGAGAGAGATGAACGTGCACGAGAAAGACAACATCAAAAGGAGATTGGAGAACAAGAAAGACAACACCAGAAGGAGATTATAGAGCTAGCAGAGATAACAAAACAAAAGGAGTTAGAGATAAAACACAAAGAGGCACAATTAGCTGAAGAAACCAAACAGAAGCAGTTAGATCAAGACAAAGAAATTAAACAAAAGGAGTTAGAGATAAAACACAAAGAGGCACAATTAGCTGAAGAAACGAAACAGAAACAGTTAGATCAAGACAAGGAGATTAAACAAAAAGAATTAGAATTAAAACACAAACAATTAGAACAAGATAAGGAGATTAAGCAAAGACAATTAGAACACGATAAAGAGGTTAAGCAAAAGCAATTAGATCAAGAGAGAGAACTAAAACAAAAAGAGATAGATGAAATGGCAAGGGTGAAAGAAAAACAAATACAAGTTGAATCAGAGACACAGTTAAAGATGAAAGGTATGGATGTAGATTCACACTTAGAGATCTCCGCTACAAAACTAAAAAGTCAGCAAGAGGAAAATAAATTTAATAAGTACAAAAACATTATCAAACCATTTTGTAAAGATGATTCCATATCAGCCTGGACAGAAAATGTCGAGTATCAACTAAACTACCACGAAGTACCAATCGATATGTGGGCCATGATCTACATGAAGAACTTAAGTGGGGAGCCCCTTAAAGTAATAGAATCAATACCAATTGACCTTAGATCTAACTATCAGTACATCCATGATAGGATAATGCAACATTTCTTACTTGATGCCCCTGGGTATCAAGTACAGTTTTCCAATTTAAAACCTAAGCCAACCGAGACCTTTATCGATTATGTCTCAAATGTCCAAAGTGTACTAAATAGATGGCTTAGTGCATCAAAAATAGGAAAAGATTTTGATAAACTTAAAAACTTAATAGCCATGGATAAAGTCATACCCACAATACCATCTCCTTTCGCTAAATTCTTGCAGCAGTCAGACATTGAGACCATAGAACAGTTTGAAAAGAAAGGCTCGGCATATTTTTCTTCAAACAGAGATATTTTTAAGACATCAAATAGTGACTCTGAAATAGTTTCTTTTGTAAAGGACCAACCTAAAAACTATCAGAGTAATAGAAAACCATTTCATAGAGTCGACAAGAAAGATAAGAAAGTGTCGAAATGTGTCTACTGTCAACTTTTGCATGATACTTATTCTATGTGTGATAAATCACCAAACTATCCTGCACATCTGGAGACGGTTATTAAGAAGCAACAAAACAAAAGAACTGCATACAGGCGTGCAGTCAAATGCTTTTTCTGTTCAAGCTACGGTCACTATTCTAATAAGTGCCTGGGCCGCCAAAGAATGAAGGCCAATAATGCAATTTTGATTGATACATCCTCTGATAGTGGTAGTGAGACTGAGTGTGAGGGTAAGAATGAATTACCGTTTAACCAATCTGAAGATGTTTGTTGTGTGAACGATGTATTAAGCTTTGACAGTTGTGACCAATGTCACCAATTTCATGCAGACGGCAAGCTTACATGTGGGCATATTGTAACATCCTCCGTAGAGAATGCAAATGCAGCTATAGCCTCCAGAGGCAATCTAGTGTTTCACTCTGCAATGGTCAATGAGAAGCCATGCCGATGTTTGCTTGACAGTGGGAGCTCTATTATTGGTGTTAAAAAGGAACTTATTAATCCAAAGGATTATACTGGTGACTCTGTAAAATGCCGTACTTTTTCTGGTAACATAGAAACCTATCCTCTGGCAAGAGCCCGTATAAACACCCCGTTCCTGTCTGGTACCTTTACATGTGCAATACTAGACAACCCTTGTACGGAGGTAATTCTTGGGTGTCTACCCCAGCTAAGGCACTGCACAGATGAAGAAATATCTATCTGGGAGGAGAAGAATGGACTCACTCCAGTGAACAGTGCAGATACCCTCAAACATCACAGTCCTAACAAAAGTGCTAGACCCATAATACTTGAAACTGATCAAGACGTAATGGTGCTACTACCAGACAAGCATAATAAAATGATAACTTCTTGGCAAGGGTCATTCAAGGTGATACAGAAACTTTCGGATGTCGAGTATGAAATATCGATAAACAGACACTTAGAGATATTTCATATCAACATGTTGAAACCTTATTTTTCACGACAAGAGACAGAATTAGAGACAGACGTACACAATGCACCCACACCTATGGATGAGACGACAGACGTACACAACGCAACAACACTAGTTAGCGAGACTGGCAAATCCGACGATATGCATACACTTAATGAGATTACAGAAAACGCACTTAGCACCACAACCGTACTGAATCAGGTAGACGACAACGGGATGGAACTACCCGTTCCAATTGTGGACAAGACTGCTACATTAGATTCTATACGATTAGAAACGGGACTGACAGAAGAACAACGACGACAGATAATAGAATTAGTAACTGAATATAAGGACATATTTTCCGACATTCCAGGTAGGACGGACAGAATCGAGCACTCCATCCTTCTTTCGGACTTGAAGCCTATCAAATGCAGGCCGTACTCTATCCCACTTAGCTATAAGGACAATCTAAATAAGGAAATTCTTAATTTAGAAGCGAGTGGAATTATTCAAAAATCTACATCTGAGTACTCCTTTCCAATCGTCCTTGTCAAGAAAAAAGACTCCACCATTCGTCTTTGTGTGGACTATAGAAAACTCAACAATGTCACAAAGATCGACGCAGAACCAATTCCTTCCTGCGAAGATCTGATTCTCGACATGTCCACCTCCAAAATCTTTTCTAAATTAGACCTTACTAAGGGATATTGGCAGGTCCCTATGCAGACTCAATCTATCCATCTGACTGCTTTCTCAACACCTCTAGGTCTTTACGAGTGGCGATTTCTTCCTTTCGGACTTCGTAATGCTCCTGCCAATTTCGTACGCTTAACTAGAGATTTGCTACATGGAGTGACGAATACGGTGACCTATATAGATGATATTTGTGTCCATACAGAGGACTGGACAACACACTTACTGAAACTAAGACATGTCTTCGATAGGTTGCGACTCTTCGGCCTCACGGTCAAACCGAGCAAAGTCGAATTGGGCCAACAAGAAATTGATTTTTTAGGTCATGTCATTTCACAAGGACAACTGAAAACTGACAATAGAATTATTACCAAAATTATGAACCTGACCATGCCAACAACAAAGAAGCAGGTCAGGAGCCTTTTGGGCTTAGTAAATTATTATAGCAAGTTCATACCGAACTTAGCTGAAATTACAAGTGTATTTTCAAATGTTTTAAAAGCTTCTGTGAAATTGGATGTCAAAGATGCATTATTAATTTCTGCATTGTCAAAATTGAAAATGCTATTTAGTAATGTACCAATCCTCCGCTTGCCTAATCCTAGGCTCGTTTATTATCTTAGGATAGATGCCAGCAGGATTTCCATCGCTGCAGTACTAGGCCAGTTTTATGATGGCATCTTCCATCCGATTTGCTACGTGAGCCGCAAGATCACACAGGCTGAGTCCAGATATTCCATATCAGAGTTAGAAGCCCTAAGCGACATCTATTCGGTGAGGAAGTTGCATCGATTTCTGGCGGGTAATCACTTTGTGGTCCAGACTGACAACTCCCCGATCACGGTCATACAAAGTGGGGTACATACGAATGACCGCATCTATAGGTGGTCGTTAATATTACAGAATTATACTTTTAGTATAGAGCATATTAAGGGTAGGGACAACATCCTTGCTGATACCCTTAGTCGACCATCTGAGGTAGAAATACCTGATATTCCACACGAATAGGTAGGTTAAGAAATGTTCATTTACTATACATTTAACGTATCCTGTGTAGATTATACTATTGTGTACATAGACATCAGGATCAGAACTATGTGCTAAGAACAGTGAACTACCATGTGTCCGTAGACAGCTGAATGACAACTGTGCGCCAAGAACAGTGAAATCACCGTGTGTACATAGACAGCTCGTTACTTACTATGCTCCATTTGTGCTCCGGTGAATCACCTGTGTTACTCATATCAGAACAGTGTCAGAACATTGTTAAATAACAGACACGAAGATACTTGTCTACGACACCAGCGGACTCAACGAGTGTAAGAATACCCATAGGACACAAGTATGACTGTGTAGTGTAGATAGCATACCCAGGATAAGTGTGTATATATAAACTATGCCAACAAAAGCAATTTCTATACGTTATGGCAACCACTAACCTGAGGTAAAATGACATCATGTATATATACTTATTGTGATATGTAATATAACGATTTTAAGATAGTGGTAAATTATAGTTAGGTTAGTTACTTTAATATAGAGTTAGAATAGATTTAGGCAATATAATAGATTTTTTTTTTTTTTTGTAGTTTAGTTAAATCAGTAATTTACCCACTTACTTAGCATAAAAATAGATTAGGATACTATTTAAACTTAATAACAGCTAATTAAAGATTAGGATAAAGAAGCTTAGATAGGAACAACACCATGTAGTCATGTAATTTCATTTTATTTCATTCCATCTTTATGAACACTTTAACAACCTTATCATTTAGAACTAAAATTAGGTTATATTTTATAGAATAAAAAGATTATACTTAGAAACATACATCATTTATACCATGTAGTTTAAAAATATCCATTACATTGTGTTCATTTAAACATTAAAAACATTATTTAGAATTTTTGTTACATTGCACATTACCCATCTCATAAAGATACATAACTCATCTCACATCATTTTCATTTTTTTTAGATAGTTAGATTACTTCCCTTAAATTAGATTAATTTTGTACAACAAAATAGAATATAGATAGTTAGAAAATTAATATTAGTATGTCATCAGAAGATAGTGTTGAATAATATCGGGGTATAATCTATCAACCCTATTTCATCCATGTAAATATTTTGTAAATACATGACTCGTGCAGTAACTTAAGCACAGTCATGAAGCTCAACTATTTTCAAACTGAGCTAAACGTGTACAGTGTCACTTCAAGGTTCTTAAATAATTGTGAGGGTAAAAGATGTGTGACAGAATTGTGAGAATAAAAGATGTGTGACAGAAGTGTGAAAGTGAGAGAAAATGGTAAATATACAGTGGAGAGTGAAGGCAGCCAGCAGATTTTTTCTGCCGCTCAGCGCGACTTTTTATTATTTGTCTGCGTCGAGCGTTTGTTTTCAATGTGGTAATGTGCTGTCTTAAATGTATTGTGTGTAGTTTAGAGTAAAACTTAGATAGAGTATTTTAAGTCTCATATGACGGAAACGTAGTCACGAATTAGTGTTACACACTTGTTTGTGGCCACATTTAACCGAATTATGGCACTTGAAAACTAACTTGCATACATATTTATAGACAGACACACATGTTAGGAGTTAAATTATATTAGATTCAAACACGCAAACAACCAGGAAAACACACAGGTAAATTACATACATTTTTTTTTAGAACAAAGGGATATAACTTCGGGTCAGGGGACACAATAGACAACGAAACACTAACTTAACAGTGAAAGATAACTTTACACGCGGAAGCGAGATAGGTAAAGCCTGTCGCACTCAGCTTGTGCAAGGGTTGTGTAATATTATATGGGGGACATGAAGCAATTCATGGGTTGACCCTAAGAAAGTCAACTTTGTATGGGTAGTGAGTTAATTTACTATTTGAGGGCAGGTCTTATAAGACAACGGTCCGGTTCAGACAAACCTCTAATTATATAATATTGTGATGAGAAGAGGGCTCACGCCAACCCGACAAGTTTGTGGCGATCAGCAATAGCCAAGTAAAGTGATACTACACTGTGACAATAGTGAGTAGAAGTCTAATGGGATACCCAAACCCAAGTTATCAGGAGTCTTTGACAAAAATTAGATACGCTAATTTTTAGAAACCTCTTGCGTCACAACCATGAGTCAAAGTTTGTAACGCAACACAGGAGGGGAGGGTGTGTGTCAAAGACTCAAGTATAGAGGAGGAAGACCACCCTGAATGAGTGGTCTACCTCCAGTAGATTAGAGGTAACTCAGTGCCCCTACTTGAGGGCCGGGTATGTGATAGGAAGGGGAACTATTAAATAGTTCTCTCATGCGACACGGAGGTGTCGACCAGAGAGTTAGCACTCTGGTCACGGCATGATCACGGCAACGTGAAACTAGAGTGTAACTCAAGAGAGGCCACTACTCGAGCGTGCTAAATGAGGCCGCACGCAGAAAGCCGTAGTGCGCCCTGAGTCCTTCCGCGTACTGTGTAAACAGCACGCGGAGTAGAATCAGACGGGACACAGACTTCATAGTGATAACATCGCTTAGCGATGCTTGTTTCGTTAGCCGAATAGATAGATTAGCGATAGGGTTAGGAAATAACTAGTGATAGGATGTTCTGTGCATTTATTCTTGTGTGATTTGTTAGCGACTGTTTGTTGTACATTGATGTGATACAAAGAGCCATTGGCAATAAAATGTTGAACCCATTCCTCTCGTACGACTAGCAAGTCTTTTGTGTGGTGCGAGAGAAGTATCCTAGAATGCCTGTGACAGCGGTTGCTGACATCACAGACTGCAGTGGTACATTGAAAGAGAAAACATCCCTGTGCCACAGCAGGCTGGCTTTAGGCAGTGCTACTCTATGGAAGATCAGACAACCTACCTCTCTCAAGAAATTCAGGATGCATTCCAAGAGAAGACATCTTTGACAAAGTCTGGAAAGAAGGTCTGATGATGAAACTGAGAAACTGTAAAGAATGTACAAATGTGTGAACGCATACTTGCACAACAGAAGAGCCCGAGTACAGATCGACGGACTCAAGAGCAAGAAAGTACTACTGCGCCACGGTGTTTCCCAGGGCGGAGTCTTGTCCCCCACACTTTTTCTAATCTTCATCAATGATCTTGTTGCTAATCTACCGCATGGAATTAAAGCGGCAATGTACGCTGATGACCTGGTTCTATGGAGCATAAATGAACATGCATCAGTGGCCACCAGATCGCTACAAAGAGCTGTAGATGCATTTGTTGCATGGGCAAATAAATAGTGTGTCAACATAAACACTGACAAGTGCAGCACCACTCTATTTACCCTCTCTCCAAAATAAAAGGCAGGGATCATCCAGACAAATGGAATACCCTTTAGAGAAGATAAAGAACCAACATACCTTGGAGTAACATTTGATGGCAGACTGACATAGAGAAAGCACATCAACAAAGCAGAAGCAAAAGCCAGAAGGAAAATAGCCATCCTGAGAAAACTCAGTGGAACCACATGGGGAGCTAGTGGGGAAATACTTAGCAAAGTTTATCATCAGAGCATACGACCACACCTGGAATACGGGTCAACTGTATGGTGTTCAGCATAAAAAACCACACTACAAGAGCTAGACAGGGTGTAAAATCAAGCACTTAGTGTCACCACAGGAGGGATGAGATCAGTCTCTATAGTGGAGATGGAGAAGATGGGGAGGACACAAGCACTGAAAGAGCGCAGAGATATGAAAACGCTAATACAAGCAGAAAAGTTCCTCAGCTTGGCAGGCCACCCTATGAAGAACAGATTTGAAAACTTAGCTTCGGGGCGGTTGAAAAGAAGCAGTTTTATCCACCAGGCCAAAGAACTCTGCAGAGAAACCACCGATCTGCCCACAGTTGGTATCCCCCTGAAAACTTTTCCAGAGCGAACTCCATGGAAAGATGAACATAGACTATCACTACAAATCCAGACACAAGTGAGAATAATATTTGACAAGGAAGAACAGAACAGTGTACAGCGCAGAACAGCCACTCTCAGCTTCCTTGATGAAGAAGACTCACTGATCTCTTGATCTGAGTCTACACAGATGGGTCAGCACAAAGTGCTGTTCGAAATGGAGGAGCGGGAGTGTACATAGAATACCCACATAATACTAGGGACACGGTCAGAGTACCAACAGGAAAGTACTGCCATAACTATGATGCTGAAATTAAGGCAATAAAGATAGCAACAGAGAAATTACTAAATATCAGCCATGGTACACAACCTGATGTGCTATTGACAGATGCAAAATCAGTACTCGGGGCGCTCCTGTCTGGGGAAATTGCCAGTACTGAGGACACTGCTTTCTGAACTTAGCATTCAGCATAAAGTCACCATACAGTGGATACCATCCCACTGTGGAGTACCTAGAAACGACAGAGCTGATCGATTGGTCAAGGAAGGAGCAAAAGAAGAACAGCCTGATGTGCCCGTTACATATCACCAAAAGAAAAGAATGATCAAATCAGTCAGAAGGCCACCAAAACCTTCTCAAGACGACTACCACATTATGGACAGACCAGAACAAGTCATTATTCTGCGCTTCAGAACAGAACACAATAGATTACGCAACCACATGTATACAAAATTCAAGATTGGTCAATCAGCCATGTGCACATGTGCTTAATGAAGAATCAGATTCACTGATCCGTGGCTGCTAACTCCTCGGCCACGGAGCCGGTTCTGGCTTGCGTTGATAGATCATAATTGCTTCTGCAAATTTTAACAAGCGAGTATTTTGTGTTCTAAACAACACGCGAAATGCAGTGTCTCTGGACACAACGTGACCACTGGCGACAATGTGTCTGCCAAATTGACGGAGTGGCCATGGGGAGTCCTCTTGGTCCTATTCTAGCGGACATCTTCATGGCACACTTAGAAGAAAAGAGATCCTCAGACATCAACAACTTGGCCTTTTACCGGCGTTATGTGGACGATATACTAATTATCACCACAGACGAGCTACAAGCAACATCGTTTCATGCCAGATTACATGCTCCTTTTACGGCGAGTTGCGTTGTGGTAAACGCTCCCATGGCGGCCAGAGGAAACGCTTTAAAGACACTGAAAATCTATCTGAATGCTTTTGGAATTCATCATGACACCTGTGAGACTGCAGCCAGAGACCGAAATTCGTGGCGTGCATCATTACGCACGGGTGCAGTCACGTGTGAGGCAACCAGAACTGCGAGAGCTGTGAAGAAAAGGCAGGACAGAAAAACCACTGCAGGAAATCCTCCTCCAGAAACGTCAAGCATTCTTTGTCCACAATGTCAACGAACATTTCGAGCCAAAATAGGCCTTATCGTCCTTCTTAGAACTCACAGCTCCATACTTTCAACCCCACTGGATGAAATAAATGGTCATCACCATTCTTGATGGACACACAACAACACAACAACAACATGTGGATTGCTCTGCAGACAGCAGAGCACATACTCCAAGACTTTCCGAATTAACATATCTAAGGAAACCTTCTGGCCTAGAGAAACAACAGTGGAAGATAAAACTCCATGGACCGCCGAGTGAACTAAAGAAGACAGTTAAATTCATTCAAGAGACAACATTGCAGTTATAGACATATTTCAAGCGAACGAAAGAATAATAATAATAATTAAATCACTAGTCAATGTAATTTTAGTAAAAACAAACAACTGAGATATAATTACTATACAAATTCACACGCAAAGTTGTTATCCGTAGTGGGCGCGTCTAAGCGAGCAAGTTTTTAGTAGCAAAAGTTTATGCGAGAGGATCATCTTGATCCTCGTTCTTATCACTTGTGTCGGTGTCTACAAAGAGAGTGTCAGGTATACTGTATGTGTCGTCTTAGTCTTGTACATGTTTCTAATCTCGTTGCTCTTGTACAGTTTCCTTTATCTTATATATTATATTAGTGTTGGAACTCTTCGCTGGTTGCTGAGGATGGGGACGGAGCGCTTATGGGAATGTCCCGAATGCTGTGATGTCGGTTCCTAGATCAATCAATCAATCAATCAATCAATCCTTTATCTTGCCTTTAGTGTCTTTAACTTTTTCCTTCTTTTCTGGTATGTATCTAGTGCAGTGGTTCTCAACCGGTGGGGAATTCCCCCCCCCCCCCAGGGGGGAATTTGAGGGTTTCCAGGGGGGGAATGAAGACATTGTAAAATTGGCTTCAGGACCACACAAAACATATTAAGCGTACTCGTGACGTTAAATCTCCCGATTATTTCAAGATCGCGTTAATACAAGAACCTATTACTTGATATTGTTTTCCCTCCATAATATATGGTTCTTTTCCTTCTACCTAGCCTCTATGAATTAGGTTGCTGTATTTTATCAGAGATTTTATTTGCGGTAACTTACGTTTTTTTGTTATTGCTTCTCAGTTTTAATGAGGTTTAGAGTACTCATCATGTTAAATTTCCCGATTATTTCAAGATCGCATTAAAACAGAAACCGATTACCGAGGTCCCTCCATTGTTTACGAATCTACACGTTTCAGCTTTTCAAATTATTCTTTTTGCGGAGGTAAGGAGACTGTCTTGTTATATATATATATATATATATATATATATATATATATATATATATATATATATATATATATATATATATATATATATATATATATATATATATATTGCATATCCTATTTACAGGGCATTGCAGTCAACACCAACATTTTACAGCTGCTGTTGACGTCTTGGCAAGTTTTATGTTCAGTGGTTTGCTATTGCTTTCTGAACGTCCGGCTCACATACTTTTCCATAAGAAACGGATGCAACGCGATCCGCTGGCGAATCTCGCGCAGCTGTGTTTCGTACCTGGGTATACGGGATTACGAACAGCGTCCTTAACTCCTTCATCAGGGAGACTGGCATATATATATATATATATATATATATATATATATATATATATATATATATATATATATATATATATATATATATATATACCACCGTCTGCGTGGCCTAAAGGCTTGCAGCGGTGACTGATTTAGCAGCAGACCACATCGTGCTGGGGTTTTAGCGTGTTGGTATTGAAGCCGGTCGTTCAGAAATCAATGACAAACTACTGAACGTGAAACTTGCCCAGATATCAACAACAGCAGTAAAATGCTGGTGTTGATAGCGATGTACTGTAAATAGGATATGCAATATAATTGTGTGTGTGTGTGTGTCCGTACGTATATACGTGCGTGTGGGTGTGTATACACGTCTGTGGGTGTTTATGTGTGTTGATCTTGACTTTATCGTTTTATATTTATAGAATCTGAAGCCCATGATGAGTGTCAAGAAACGAAAGTATGACCTATCTTATTTGAATTATGGATTCACAAATATCGTCATCAACGGAGAAGAACGACCTCAGTGTGTTATTTGTAGTGAAAGTTTGTCAAATGATTCTATGAAACTGACACAGTTGAGGAATCATTTGTTGAATACAAGGACAAGGACAAAACCCATTTTGAACGTCTTGGGAATGCTGTCAAAAGAATGAGACTGGATTTAACAGGGGTATTCCAAGAAACAAACCAAAAGGTTACTGAAGCTTCCTATGTCGTAGCACTGGAGATAGCGAAGCAAAAATAAAACACCACATACAATCGGGGAATCTTTGATCAAACCTTGTTGTCTCAAGATGGTGGAAATTGTGTTGGGAAATGAATCAGAGAAAAAACTTGCAGCTGTTTCACTATCAAACGACACTGTTCAAAGGAGGATCAGCGATATGGCCAATGACATCAAGGATCAAGTTGTGCAAGACATCAAGTCTGCAGCATTTGGGCTCTATTCAATTCAAATTGATGAATCGACTGATGTGGCATCGTGTTCTCAGTTGATAGTTTGCAAGGTATGTGCATTCAGGATCATTTAAAGAAGAACTTCTTTTTTTGTTCTCCTCTTGAAACAACTACCATGGCCTCTGATATTTTGGAAAAGGTTTCATCTTTCCTTGAATCAGAAAATCTTGTATGGGATAATTTGTGTGGGTGCTGTACAAATGGAGCACCAGCTATGTTGGGGACCAAATCAGGATTTCAAGTTAGTGTGAAGAAACGTGCCCCAAAAGTGAAAGGCATTCATTGCATGATCCATCGTCAAGCACTGGCCTCCAAAACACTTCCAGCTCCTTTGGGGAAGGTTTTGGATCAAACCGTTCAGATAGTGAATTTTATCAAAGGAGGAGCTCTCAACTCACGGCTTTTAAAGCAGTTATGCGTTGACATGGATGCAGGCCACCATTTGCTTCTTTTCCACACAAATGTTCGATGGCTGTCAAGAGGAAATGTAACTGCGCGAGTATATGAGTTGAGAGACGAGCTCAAATTATTTTTTGAAGTTCAGGGTAAGATGGACTTTTTCGCCTGGCTGAATGATGAGGAATGGATCATGCGCCTTGTCTATTTAATTAATATTTTTGAGCAGTTGAATAAACTCAATCTTCAGATGCAAGGAAGGAATACAAATATCATACAATTTGTGGATGCCTTGAGAGCTTTTATGAGCAAGCTAGAAAACTGGAAAAGAAAGGTCAATATGACAAATGTTGCAATGTTTGAGAAGCTGTCATCCGTTCTCATTGTTGATGGTAAAGACCAAGTACTTCCACAATTTGCAAAAAATGAAATTGTGCAGCATTTGACAGCGCTAGAAAATGAATTTGAGCGATCTTTTCCTGAACTTAGTGATGATGAGCTGGATTTGGTGCGAAACCCATTCAAATTATCAGTTGACAAAGTTTCTGATGATTGTCAAGATGAATTTCTGGAGCTGAAAAATGATTCGGGGGCAAGGGATGTGTTCAGTGAGAAACCAATCATGGAATTTTGGCCTTTAATGTGCGGTTCATACCCAAAAGTGGCTGAAAAATCAATCCGTTCATTGCTTCCATTTGCGTCAACATATCTTTGTGAGTCAGGTTTTTCAGCTCTGCTAGAAATTAAAACGAAACGACGCAACAGATTAGATGTTGAAAACGATCTCCGTTGTGCCCTTTCAAGCACTCCTCCGCGTATTTCAGAATTTCTGCGGGAAAAACAATCACAGTGTTCTCATTGATTGCAATTTTCATTTAAATTACGAATCTACAATATCCAGGTTGTGTAATAAGCGTTTTGTTTGATGAAGCACAATTTTATGGCATCCTGGTGTCGTATATTAAGCTACAATTCTTTGACGTTTTAACTGTTGTAGTATGATTAATGTGGTGTTTTAATAAAATATTGCGAATGTAAAAATGCTTCTATTTAAGTTTTAATATCCATCAGCATATTCATTTGCTATTAACTGTAGAAAACTAAACTACATTATAAAATGTATCTTTACATGTGAAGGTTATGTACAACTATGGAAGAAAATAAGTATTTTCACTATTATAGGCATGTTTTTTTTAATGCAACTTTTGAGGCTGACAATTTTGGAAAATTGGAGGGGGGGGGGGGGGGAGAGAGAATGACGTTCTGAAAATATGGTGAAGGGGGGAACGGGCCAAAAAAGGTTGAGAACCACTGATCTAGTGGGTGATATATCGTCTGTTTCTGTGTCAACGTTGTGTTTTGACTGCAGTAGTCTTCTATCTGCCCATTTTCTCTTCATTGGATTGCCGACGATTTGAAAACCGGTAGAGTCATCATTCTTTGGATTGTTTTCTAAGAGAAAGCTTTTTACCGTGTAACTATATACAGCTTTCTAAACCTCTGCTGACATGTGGAAGTACCACCTAGTGGGAACCTCGAACCTATGGAGGTCGACGATTCCCTCAGAAGGCACACCTCCTGAACCAGTTAGGGCACTCATAATGAATGCAGGTGTTGCTTTAGCAGCTGCCCCAGGATCAGTAATGGAACACTGGATGAACCCCACTATCGTAACACACTATCGTAACACACTATCGTTCCAGGCTGGTGAAGTTGCTGGACATCATAGTCGTCTCTTAGGATTGCAAATGCTAAATATATTGGGATACATCTCGACAATTTGTTATTTTCGGTAATAATAATTCCACATAAAATTCAAAATATCAACTCCAAAGAATTAATTAATTAATGTTTGCATATCCTTTACAGGACATCGCTGTCAACATCAGCATCTTACAGCTGATTGTTGATTTCTTGACAAGATTACGCTCAGTAGTTTGCCATTGCTTTCTGAGCGGCCGGCTCACATACCCCGTAAGTTACCGATGCGATTCAAACCACTGCTGATTCTCATCGTCGTCACATTACCTACGAGAGTATACGAGATTACGGAGTAAAGTCGTTAACCTCTAGGCCAGGAAGTCGGCTACTCCAAAGAATAACGCACCACAAAATCGCAGTAACAGTATATTAATTCAAAACAATGTTTTCCCGTAGTGAATTTGAATAACGAAGACACAAACAATAGATTGCACGATTTTTTGCCTGGCATATTTCGCTGCATCTCGTCAGGTACATACTGCAGAAATCACACAACTTACGTGAATTAACTAAATAAATCCCTCAAGTTGAAATATACACAATTTCGCACAGTAATGTCACTTATCTACCACGGTAATTTTAAGCTGACTAACATGTCTTTCTGTTTACACAATTCTGGCTTGCGTTTTTTTGTTTTTTTTTCTTCCCCGCGTTTCCATCCTGTTTCAGGATATTGCGGTCAACACCAGCATCTTTCAGCTGTATGTTGATTCCTAGGCTAGATTACGCTCATCAGCACGCCACGACTTTTTGAGCGACCGGCTCCATACTCTCATAAGTCACTTTTGCGATTCGAACCACTGCTAATTCTCGTCGCGTCACGTGACAAGAGTATTCGGAGTTAGCGGAGAAAGCTGCTAACTCCTCGGCCACGGAGTCGGTTCTGGCTTGCGTTGATAGATCATAATTGCTTCTGCAAATTTTAACAAGCGAGTTTTTTGTGTTCTAAACAACACGCGAAATGCAGTGTCTCTGGACACAACGTGACCACTGGCGACAATGTGTCTGCCAAATTGACGGAGTGGCCATGGGGAGTCCTCTTGGTCCTATTCTAGCGGACATCTTCATGGCACACTTAGAAGAAAAGAGATCCTCAGACATCAACAACTTGGCCTTTTACCGGCGTTATGTGGACGATATACTAATTATCACCACAGACGAGCTACAAGCAACATCGTTTCAGGCCACAATGAACAAGACGCATAAAAACATCTCTCTATCTATGGAACACGAACACAACGAAGCGTTACCGTTCCTAGATATTCTAATGAGACGTAGAGCAGACGGCACAATTCAAAGATCGGTGTATCGCAAAGAAACATGGACTGGCCAATACCTAAATTTTCAGAGCTTCACACCTGTCCAGTACAAACGGGGCTTAGTACGGACCTTGTTTGACCGTGCTAGAAAGATATGCACCCAGGACACACTGACAGAGGAATTTGAAACTCTGAAGAATGTCTTAAACCTGAATGGGTACTACACAGGATTTATAAAGCGCCATTGCCAACAGCCCAAACCCAAAGCAGACGTAACTACAGTCCCTAAACTCAAGGTATTCATCCAGCTAACCTTTCGAGGGGATGACGTAATGCAACGTCTACAAGACCGGCTTACTATAGCAGTAGGTCGAACATTCTGTGCGGCAACTCCAGTCATTAGATGTAAAACCGTACCCATTCCTACACCAACAGTCAAAGAGCCTGTTCCTCTGTACGCCACAAACAATTGTATTTACCAATTCACATGTAGATGCCAGGCCGTTTACATTGGTCGAACGGAGAGACAGCTTAACAAACGGGTGTCAGAACACATACCACAATGGGTCAACAAGATACAACACACAGGAGTGGCTAGCCGCGAGGAGCCGACACACCGGAAGCTCCCGGCGTCTTCAATCGGCAGGCACATTGTCGCCAGTGGTCACGTTGTGTCCAGAGACACTGCATTTCGCGTGTTGTTTAGAACACAAAATACTCGCTTGTTAAAATTTGCAGAGGCAATTATGATCTATCAACGCAAGCCAGAATTGTGTAAACAGAAAGACATGTTAGTCAGCTTAAAATTACCGTGGTAGACAATCGACATTACTGTGCGAAATTGTGTATATTTCAACTTGAAGGATTTATCTAGTTAATTTCACGTAAGTTGTGTGATTTCTGCAGTATGTACCTGACGAGATGCAGCGAAATATGCCAGGCAATAAATCGTGCAATCTATTGTTTGTGTCTTCGTTATTCAAAGTATATTAATTGGCCTTTACATGCCTTTTTTTTTATAAGGGCTCAAGAAGCCCAGACGGGCAAGAGCCTCCCAATTAGGTCCCGCATCCCTGTGTGTCTGGTGATCATCCCGGCCCCTGGCAAGATCAAGTGTAGGAACTACACTTTGATCTTAGCTAAAAGGCCGAGAAGCGATATTTAGGCCTTTACAGGCCGCCAAAAATAATCTGTAATATTATTGTTATATCTGCAATGAATGAATCACCCAAATAAACGAGAAGTAGATTGTGAGCTTTACTGAAACACGACTACAAGAGACATTGTTATATCTGGAACGGTGAACGAATAAAACATTAAGTGTAATATTAAGGAAAAGTAGAAAAATGGTTTGGAAAATTATCATGCATTTAAATTAATGCTAATCATTTTAAAAATACTTTAAAATTAATTAAAATTATATAAAAACTTAATACTGTACATAAACCTCGTTTTTGTTGTAAAAATTTTGTCAAAGATTAAGAAAATTGCTACAATTATTTATATCAAATAATATTTGCGTGTTACTTTTAGTAATGTCCCTTTAATTAACTTATTTTGTTTATTCCCTTTCCACTGTTTTCATCACGTCTTCCTTTTAATGTGGTTTCATTTTGAACAAAACAGTGCGTATTTACAGACGTCTACCCCAGACGACGTCAAATGCAGAACAATGCTTGAAGTTGTTGTGTAATGACTGCATACTATTTACTATTCTATACATCAATTCTTTGCAGACATTAAATGCAGTTTGCATTCACAAGTTGCACATAAATAGGATTTGTAGGTATCCTATTCAAACACGTTTCTTGTCCTATAATAGTAAGAGATATTTCTCTTGGAACAATGAGACCATTCAACTGTATTAGATTGTCACGGAAGCTGAACTAGTATAGTGGTTGATGCTCGCCTGTCGGCCCGGTGGTCATGAGTTCGAATCTGCATCGGGACGGATTATTACAATGGATCTGGCCACCTTGGTCGTCCCTGACTGATGAAGGCTAGTCGTCGCAACGTTCGTTGTTTTCCATAATTGTGTTCTGTAAAACTGCACTACTTGTGTTATTTGATATAGTTTACATTCTACAGCGGTACCACAGACGTGCTAGGAAACATCTAATGGCAATGGAAATGAGATTTCTGAGGAAAATGCAAAGAATGCCACGGTTGAACAGCAAAACAAATGAAAAAGTCCATCAAGGCACAAATGAAAAACATAAATTGATTAGACAGATTAAACGCATGCAGTCCAGATAGTTATAAAATCATTTTACGATGAGAAATAAACCTGAAAACTAAGTGACCACTAGCAAACTTGACTGGAAAAGAGGGTGTGGAAACGAGGAGATATCTGCCAGGATATATGCCTAAGCGTATTCGCATTGAGCATGAAGGTAATACATTTTCTATTAGTTGAAGAAAGACGATTATTATCCACCCATCATGTGCCATGCCGATAAGCGTGGGTGGTCATGTTCTGCCATCTCATTCGATCACCAGAGTCGTGGATCAGCTCTGTTTTCCTGTCTCAACCATGCCATGAGGCCAAGCCATCCAGGTATTTGCTTCTCGGTCTTCCTCTTGGTCTGTTCCCTTCGATCTTACCAGTTGTCACCAAGTTCTCTAAGTCATTTCTTCTCATAACATGCCCCAAAAAAATGTGACTGTTTACAACAAATGTCTCTCATCAGTTTACGATCTTAATTTTTTTCTTGAAGGACTTGTTTATTAGTTTTTATGTCTGTCCGTGGTATTCTTTGCATTTTCCTCAGAAACCACATTTCTACGGCCATCAAATGTTTTTCAGCTTGACTGCTCATTGTCCAAGCTTCACATCCATATAAAAGTACAGGTTCTATGTAGCACCTCAACACTCTTTTTCTCGTTTCAATTGACATCTTTTTATTGGTCAGTATGTATTTCATCTTGCTAAAGGCTACGTTTGCCATGGCGATTCTTGTTCTAATCTCTTCAAGGCATCTCCCATCAGATGTTATTACTGTTCCGAGATAATTGTACCTATTCACTTGTTAAAGAATATTCCCATTTACTTGTATGTTACAGTGTGGTATTTCGTTCTTCCTAGTGACGACCATAATCTGTCTTTTTGCAATTTAATTCTAACCCTAGTTGTTCACTATGTGCAAAAACCGCGTCTACTAATTGTTGCAGGTCCTGTTCATTGTCTGCAATCAAGACTGTATCATCTTCATATCTAATGTTATTGATGCATCGTCCCCCATGTGGATTCCTTCCATACCTTTTATATTTTTGAAAATATTTTCACTGTACAGGGAAAACAGATCTGGAGACATTACACATCCTCTTAATAGGCTGAAATTGACCTACTTCATTATCAACTCGTATGGCAGCTTGCTGTTTCCAATATATGTTTTTTTTACAAGTCTAAGGTCTTTTCCATCAATTTGTAGATCTTCAAGGCGACTCGCCTCTCAACGAATTTCCTCTGGTTTAACTCTATATGCGAACTTCCAGCTAAAAAGCTAAACATGATATTCTCTCTCAAAACGTATTGTAAAAAAAAAAACAACTGTAGAAATCCAAGAATTGAATCTCAAAGTCGTTTAAGTCTAAATTTAAGTCCTCTCTCCATATGTAAGTTTACTCTCTAGGTATAGGTCTTTTTTCCCCCGTTTCTTCCCGAGTAAGTCTGAAGTCTAAGTCTTCTCCAATATCTCCAGATCTCTTTGAAGCAGTCTCTTTTTAGTATCTCCATATTTCCTCTACCCGTCTCTCCCCGGAGCAGTCTAATTTATTTTGCAACATTTAAATACCCTTCCATCTGTGCGTAGTTTCATCATGCTCTCCTTGTTACCCCCGAAAGCAACACGGCAACACACATTTCTTGATAAACATGTATCACAATCTCTTTTGCAACAAAATGAGATTGGTCGTTGTCTAGATCCTGATGCTCCTTCTATATCACTGCAGAGTGTCAGCTGGGTTAGCTCCATGTCCCACAACACAAGTCATTACTGTAGTACACATCTATTAGTCACTGAACAAGATTGCGTTTGCGCACAGAATAACCCTTTAATGGTGAATGAACACGGAAACAGGCAACATATATAAATCCAGTAACAGTAATTCCAGAATTTATCCTCATCACAACCTAACACTCAAATAACACTGCCTTCTCCAGGCCTTCTTAATCTAATCCCCGACGACAGTTAACCAGCCGCTCTCCCCGGCCCGAACTCACTCGATCCAACCCACTCTGGGTCTAGGCCTCAACTAACTATCCGACCCTCTCTGGGTCTAGGCTTCAACTAACTATCTAGTCCCCTGACTCCACACAACACTACTCCCCAGCCCAAGCTGTCTGCCTCACAACCACACTAACGGGCTGACGCCTCCTCGACTCCCCCTTTAAACTCACTGCCTCCACCCTTTCCCGTCTGTCTTCTTATTTGCCCTTTCCGGGGACCTACCACCCAGTCTAATTTTACCTCCGTCTGTTATTTCTCAGGGCTGGTTAGCTTGTTTATATAGTACCACTTTCGCTTAGGTCCATCACGCCCAATGTTAATTAACCCAGGAATGTTACACATGTTAACTTCATAAACCTGAGTTACCTTCAAACTTACCTAGTGCCACCTCCCACGCAACAACTCTGTCCTTGAACGTTTCTCACCCAGACACAACAACACGAAACATCAACCTTTCAGGGATGCAGAGGTGTTTCCAAGGCACCAGGGCCAGGTTCTATACTGGCCAAGACCTACTAACACGTCCTAGTCGTGCGTCCTGGGCAACAGGTCCCTTCGGGATCCTGGCTAACGTAGTAGGATCGCCGATTCTTCCGAAGCCGGAGAGTATCTGCCTGCACGGCGAGGAACCACCAGTCTGCACAACAGTCAGCCAGACATGGGACAACGGATACTCACGCTAACCTCAGTCCGGTATGACATCACACTGATGTTGGACAACAGGACGTCTTCATCCGACATACAGGACCTTGCGCTGGAGTTCATAGCCAGCGAACACAAGCAAGCAAGCAATCAACCTTCCACACCCTGTTCCATGCAATAAAACTCCATTTATTTATGTTTGACTCTACTTGTTGTACTACAACCTCGCTGACCGTCCGGTACAATCTTTTAACGCGTCAGCCCGTACCACGTTGTCAGTCACCAGAGGTGCTGTCAGTTGCTTCCCCAGCGGCACAACTCTATGGTCCTTCAGGACTGAGAGAGGTCTACTACTACTACTACTACTACTACTACTACTACTACTACTACTACTACTACTACTACTACTACTACTACTACTACTATTACTACTACAACTACTACTACTACTACTACTACTACTACCACCACCACCACCACCACCACCACCGCTGCCGCCGCCGCCACCACCACCACCATCGCCGCAACGTTGTCCTTTCCTTAACCTAACTTGCTGGGTTTGGGTACGCTGACCTAAGTGCCCCATCCCGCCGTACCCATTCTAATCTGTTAACTGTTCCGAGATAATTGTACCGGTTCACTTACTTAAGATGGAAGCATCTTCCCCATTTACTTGAATATTGCATTTATTTTTTTTTACAACCATAGCCTCTATTTCCTTACAATTGGTTCTAAATATTGTTGTTCACTGCGTACAAATATCTCATCTCCTAAGCGTTGCAGATCATGTTCGTTGACTACAGTATCAATTGCATATCTTATCGATTCCTCTCACATTCTCAAATTTCTCATATTTTCACCATGTTGGGACAAGAGATCCGAACATCATACACATCCATGGAGCACAACACTCTTGGGGATGCTATTGAGTTTATTGACCTACTTAACTATTAATGTTTATGACACCTCTTTGTTTCCAATATATGTTTGCTTATTGTGAGAATTGTATGGATATTTTGCCTTGGCCATGCGGGGGTACGGGGGAATGAACAGACTGATAGGCTAGCAGGAAATGTACCACTTGGTGGTAGTTTGCCTATGGACAAGGGGGAGGTTGTCGTGCGCTTGGGTGACCAGGGGGAGAAGGCGGAGGAACAGATTGAGAACCCATATGTGGAAAGAATGAGATTGCGGGGGATCGGCAGGGGTTCTAGAAGAATCTCAAAACTGAGAGGGAAGACCAGGAAAACTTTTAATCAGATAGCGGTGGGAACGATTAGAAGTATGACTCTTCTCTGCCTGTTGAACGAGGGGACGAAGCACGTATATGAATGTCCTGAGTGCAGTGATGTCGGTTCTTAACTCAACTCAACTCAACTTTTCTTACAATTTATAGGTTTTCTCCGTCAATTTGTAGATCTGAAAGCATCTTTATAATGCTGACATGTTGGAAGCATTTGTGTAGTCAATGAAGGCACAATGTAGGTCATCTCTTCTTTTTCTTCTTCTTCCTCATTAGTCCGAGATTTTTATTTACGTAATTGCCTTGTATCAGTTCACAGCTTAGCTGCGACTATTGCGCCTTTCAGTCGACACATCCGACTTCTGCAGGCATTCGTAGGACTTTTCGCGGGTAAAAGATGTTAACATCATTTGTGTCCCTCTATTAAGTGGAAACGGGAGTGAAACAGGGTTGTGTCTTGTCACCGATGCTCTTTGGAATAGCTATCGATTGGGTCAGCGACAATGCACAAACAACACAAATACTGTTCTCAGCAAAATTCTAGAAGACCTGGACTTTGCTGACGACATAGTTGCCTTGCTGTATCTCAGAGTGTAGAGTAAATTCCAAAAGAACTGTGTAAATAAATCATCTCGGCTCGAACGCAACGGCAGATGAGAAGCCGAACCAACAAAATTAACGAAATCCAGACAATTACCTTCTTACAGTTGTGACGCCGTTTATTGTGTAGCACACAAGCTTGCCACAATATTAAACAATAATTAAATGTAACTTACGTGACCTATTCTGCCTAGGTTGGGCCGTAAGAATAACATATTTCAGATCCCTGATTGTTACAAAGCCACACCTGTTTGAAGATCAACAATGTCCTTGTTCGTCCTCGCGGAAACCTTCTGTCACTCCGCCCAATGTGCTTCGTGCCGCTTCGCAGAACTCTAGTTTACTGCGTCTGCCTGCTTATTCATTCGTGTCCACGCTAAGCGTTGCTTCAATGGCTTGTCTCTTCTATTTCTAAGCATTCCTTCAGCCACTGAAGTACCATTAAGCCGACCTATGGTTGCAGAATTAACGTGAACTGCCGCCTTTTTGAAAACTCCCAAGTATTCTGTCGTTTCTATTGACATTGCTGTGTGACGATTCTGTATTGTCACGTCATTTCCTAGCGTTTCTGTTCTGGGATTCTTTACTCTATTTAATTTATGTCATTATGTCGCACTTGCTTCTTGGCAATAGTGCTTTTGAGTTCAACACACCCAGATGCCCAAGAGAAAATAAACCATCTCCAAAATGTTTCAGGACAAATTGGTCTCCAAATTAACACCACAAAAACAAAACCTATTGATCTTACCAACAGTTCAGACGATACCAAATTAAGCAACCATGTTCTTGACAAAGTCAACAGCTTCACATACCTAGGAAGCAAAATGACATCTACAGGGGACTCATCACCAGAAATATTATCTAAAATCTCACTGGCATCTGGTGCCTTCAATAAACTGTTAAACATCTGGAAGTCAAAGTCACTCAGCCAACATACGAAACTTAAAATCTTCAATTCTTGTGTGATTCCAGTGCTAACGTATGGATGTGAGAGTTGGACATCAAAGGTAGCTTTAGATTTTTAAAAAATAGACAATTTTGAGAACAAATGTCTTAGAAGAATTCTAAACATCCAGTGGACAGATTTCAAAACCAATGCGCAAAAAAGACAAGAGACTTAACAAGATATTGTATGCAATTTTATAAGAAAACGCTGTTGGAACTACATCGGCCATGTGCTCAGAATGGACAAGACAAGACTCCCCTACCAAGCCCTCATATGGTCACCAGTAGGGAAAAGAAAACGGGGAAGACCAAGAGAGACCCTGCGTAGAACCATCATCAGAGAAGGCTCATTCAACGGCCAAGTGAACATCCAAGATCTACAACACGTAGCAGCGAACCGCCAGACATGGAGAGCCATGACTTCTGCCCTATGCGCCGACTTAGGCTCAAGAGGAAAGACTAACTAACTAACTAACTAATAAACTGTTGACAAATGGCCAGATGGGGACAACCGCATGCATGCCAGTCGGCCCTCAATGGAAGGCACTTTCAGATCAAGGGCTTTTCCCGCCACCCAAGGAGGCTTTCATAAGTGCAGAGCCGACACATGACGGACGCTCTGATACTAGACACCCGCAAGGCATCGTCACGTCCTGCACAAGGCTGCTTAACCTCCCTTCGTTAAACTGAGCCTCCGGTGCACCCCAGGCTGTAAATTTGGGGGATACATGCGTGCAGTTCGCAGAATTTAGGCATTGATTTCCCACACGCTATGCACTCAAGTGAGACTTTCCACCAAATGAATTTGCTAGCCAAGCAATTTTCCATTTGGCAGCCGTTGTGACATTTTCCATCTAGATGTCTGTGGGAATGTCTCTGCTCTGGGATGCAGTATTGTACATGGGGGACATTTAGTATCTTTCTTACAGTTTTGAGAGACATGCACGCGAAACATGATTTCTTTATCACGTCACCAATATCTCATCTACTGCACACGGTGGACATTTGAACCTGGCTGTCACTCAGTAGGACTTTCACTCAGTGAACATTTGAACTTTTTATAAAGGAATTCTAATTTGATGGACATGGGGCCATTTTGTCAATTTAGCAGAGTGCACTTTCGACGGACATCATTTACCCATGATTTGGTGGTGTGCTAATGAGTGTTAGAAGCATTTCTGTTAAATGCATCTTTATGGGCCACCAACTCTAAGATTTCCAGTCTTCGGTTTATGCCAATGATTGCCATTTATCCATGGTGTAGGACGTGGACGTATGACAGAAGACATTAAGGAGTTATATAAAACAAGTACAGAGTACACCCGAGATGTGGTACAGGGTATCGCTTTATACAAATCGAAATGGCTTTAACTGTCCCTCATGCCTGTACACGAAGCCAACATACCACGATCCGGTCTGTGTTTACTTCTATCGAACGCTCCATTAATGTTCTCAGCAAATTCACATTTGTTGTACTCTTACCTTCTGCAAACAAACATAGTTCTTCCCTTATTTCGGATTTCATTTTCTTCCTAACTCTTAGCTTGATTATTTGTTAGCAAATTCTTCGTGATGTGGCTTATAACGCTAATTGTTCGACGATGATCATATTCCACGGTGTTAGGGCACAGATTTGTGATGAGCTGTTGTGAGTTGCTGAGAATAGGAGACAGTACAGTGACCTGACCAGACGACTTTATAGTTAGTATTGTAACTGACTGGCGCAATAAATAAATGAACTGGGTACAAATATATATGTTAATATCAAAACTATAGTAAAATAGTAATATATCAGAATAGTGAAGATATACAATGTATTGTATGACGTATCTCGCCTTATCTCGTGTGTTTGTGTATTAACGGGTGTTGCATGTTTATAGTGAATTATGCGACTAGTTGTTGCATTCTCACCAATTAGTGTGTGTATGCGTGCGTGCGTGCGTGCGTGCGTGCGTGCGTGCGTGCGTGCGTGCGTGTGTGTGTGTGTGTGTGTGTGTGTGTGTGTGTGTGTGTGTGCGCGCGCGCGCGTGTGTGTGTGTGTGTGTGTGTGTGTGTGTGTGTGTGTGTGTGTGTGTGTGTGTGTGTGTGTGTGTGTGTGTGTGTGTGTGTGTGTGTGTGTGTGTGTGTGTGTGTGTGTGTGTGTGTGTGTGTGTGTGTGTGTGTGTGTGTGTGTGTGTGTGTGTGTGTGTGTGTGTGTGTGTGTGTGTGTGTGTGTGTGTGTGTGTGTGTGTGTGTGTGTGTGTGTGTGTGTGTGTGTGTGTGTGTGTGTGTGTGTGTGTGTGTGTGTGTGTGTGTGTGTGTGTGTGTGTGTGTGTGTGTGTGTGTGTGTGTGTGTGTGTGTGTGTGTGTGTGTGTGTGTGTGTGTGTGTGTGTGTGTGTGTGTGTGTGTGTGTGTGTGTGTGTGTGTGTGTGTGTGTGTGTGTGTGTGTGTGTGTGTGTGTGTGTGTGTGTGTGTGTGTGTGTGTGTGTGTGTGTGTGTGTGTGTGTGTGTGTGTGTGTGTGTGTGTGTGTGTGTGTGTGTGTGTGTGTGTGTGTGTGTGTGTGTGTGTGTGTGTGTGTGTGTGTGTGTGTGTGTGTGTGTGTGTGTGTGTGTGTGTGTGTGTGTGTGTGTGTGTGTGTGTGTGTGTGTGTGTGTGTGTGTGTGTGTGTGTGTGTGTGTGTGTGTGTGTGTGTGTGTGTGTGTGTGTGTGTGTGTGTGTGTGTGTGTGTGTGTGTGTGTGTGTGTGTGTGTGTGTGTGTGTGTGTGTGTGTGTGTGTGTGTGTGTGTGTGTGTGTGTGTGTGTGTGTGTGTGTGTGTGTGTGTGTGTGTGTGTGTGTGTGTGTGTGTGTGTGTGTGTGTGTGTGTGTGTGTGTGTGTGTGTGTGTGTGTGTGTGTGTGTGTGTGTGTGTGTGTGTGTGTGTGTGTGTGTGTGTGTGTGTGTGTGTGTGTTCATTCATCTACTTTCTTGCACCCATTTTTTTTTATTAATGCAAAATAATTCCAGTTTAAACAAAGGTAACCGTAGCACTCAATGGATCTAACATAAAGCTTACAATTGTCCCATTGTATAAAGTTTGTAGGAACAGCTATGTGTGTCTTCTACAAGAAAGATAGATAAGAGAAGGGGGGATTAAGGAGACATACAAAGAGAGTGTCAGGTATACTGTATGTGATTTCTTCGATTTGTACTTGTTTCTCCTCTTGTTCTTCTTGTTCATTTTCCATTGTCTTGTCTATTATGCCTTTGACTTTTTCATTCTTTTCTGATATGTATCTAGTGGGTGACAGATCGTCTGTTTCTGTGTCAACGTTGTGCTTTGTCTTCAATAGACTTCTATCAGCCCATTTTCTCTTCATTAGATTGCTGACGATGTGAAAACCGTCAGTCTTCAATCTTTGTATTGTTTTGTGTGTTATTTTCTTGTGTCTTCTTCTCTTCTTGTGTGTTGATTTGACTATTGAATGTTTGTGTCAGTTTAGTTGTTTGTTTTTTTCTGTGGAGGAGTTTCTCTTACGAGTGGCGGGAAATCGTCTTGGCTTTATAGACCAATTGCTGCTGCTGTTAGTGTCATCTGTGGTCGTCTACTAGGACATTTATTTCCCCAGTTGTTGTCTTGACCACACGACGGACAATTGGTTTTTCTCCCCGGCATTGTGATCACCACTCTGAGAATATTGTTCGTAATACCAGGATCCGTATATAATGGGGGACTTCCTTTTTTAGATTGCAGAGTGCACCCCACTTTCCAGCCTCATTCTTTATCCTGAAAACCTCAGCCTTGTCATCCCCTGTAATACTGTGCACCAGTTTTGTTTTGTTTTTTTAACTCCTTCGGGAGCAATCGTGACGGGTAACCAGTGGATGGTCAGCCTGTCTCTTTCTTTCTCTAGCTGCTCTAGAGATATGTCTATTCCCAGGCTTGTAAGAGAAAACGTTTTACCGTGTAACTAACTATACACAGCTTTCTGAACCACTGCTGTCAGGTGGAAGTACCACCTAGTTTGTACCTCGAACCTATGCAAGTCGACGATTCCCCCCAGAAGGCACACCTCCTGGACCAGTTAGGGCACTCATAATAAGTGCAGGTGTTGCCTTAGCAGCTGCCCCAGGACCAGTAATGGAACACATCTTAAATGCAACTTCCTTCTTCGATGATGAAACTATCAACTGCCTTCCTAAAGTTCCCATCAATGATACACTTGATGACCTGCCAACCATAGTGGAAGTAAACAAAGCCATCCAGCAACTCTCCAGCGGCAAGGCACCTGGTCCGGACTCCATCCCGGCAGAGATATACAAGGCAGGTGGGCCGGTCCTAACAGAGCTTCACCAAGTCTTTACAAACATATGGGTGAACGAGACCATGTCACAAGATTTCAAGGACGCGTCAATAGTCCACCTTTACAAACGAAAAGGAAACCGCCAATCCTGTGACAACCACCGAGGCATCTCCTTGCTTTCAATTGCAGGGAAGATACTCGCCAGAATTCTTCTCAATCGCCTCACGGCCCATCTCGATCAAGGTCTTCTTCCCGAGAGCCAGTGTGGCTTCAGAAAAGAACGTGGAACTTTTGACATGATTTTCGCTGCAAGGCAGCTGCAAGAGAAATGTCAGGAACAGAACTGCGAAATGTTCTACACTTTCATTGACCTTACCAAGGCTTTTGATACAGTCAGCAGAGAAGGACTGTGGAAGATTATGGCAAAATATGGCTGTCCACGAAGGTTTATCCAAATAGTGTGGCTATTTCATGATGGAATGAGGCAAGAGTACAGGAAAATGGTGAACTGTCTGAGCCCTTTCCTGTCACCAATGGAGAGAAACAAGGATGTGTCCTGGCACCAACACTGTTCAGCCTCATGTTTTCAGCTATGTTGACGAATGCCTTCGAGAACAACGACATTGGAATAGACATCAACTACAGCATGGATGAAAAGCTATTCAATCTCAAAAGGCTGAAAGCTAAAACCCAAATTGACAGCGACACCGTCAGAGAGCTGCTGTTTGCTGATGATTGCGCTCTATATGCCAACTCAGAGGCGGACATGCAACATAATGTTTCAGCTTTCTCACATGCCTGTGCCAACTTTGGGTTCAATATCAATTTGGAGAAGACTTTAGTTATGTACCGGCCAGCTCCAGGGAATAATCACACTGTGCCGAATATCAAAGTGAATGGTCATAGTCTAAGTGTTGTGGACACATTCACCTATCTTGGCAGCACTGTGTCACAAGCTGCCACAATTGATGATGAAGTGAATGCAAGAATCTCCAAGGCCAGCGCGGCCTTTGACAGACTGTACAAGAATGTATGGGACAGAAATGGAATGAGCCTGCAAACAAAGCTGAAATCTACAAAGCAGTTGTATTATCCACACTGCTATATGCTTGTGAAACCTGGACTGTTTATCAGCGACACGCTTGGAAATTAAACCACTTCCACACAGTCTGCCTTAGGAAGTTGCTGAAGATTAAATGGCAAGATAAGATCCCAGACACTGAAGTCCTAGAAAGAGCCTCCATGCCCAGTATCCACACTCTACTAATGAAGAATCAGATTCGCTGGGCTGGTCACTTGACTCGCATGCCAGATCACAGGCTCCCTAAACGAATTTTTTTACGGCGAGTTGCGTTGTGGTAAACGCTCCCAAGGCGGCCAGAGGAAACGCTTTAAAGACACTCTGAAAATCTCACTGAATGCTTTTGGAATACATCATGACACCTGGGAGACTGCAGCCAGAGACCGAAATTCGTGGCGTGCATCATTACGCAAGGGTGCAGTCACTTGTGAGGCAACCAGGACT